>OX422223.1:483717762-484147762 GCA_949130495.1 Sambucus nigra | reverse complement strand
CGTAGGAACTGACATCACAGCCGCGAGCCTCCCGATTTGAGAATACGATGATAGTTTGCTTATTTCTAGAGTTAGGCTTAAAAATATGGCGTTCGTGGGAGAATATCCGACACATCTCCCGAACGGCCTTGTGGGTGGCACCAGCACCTCCCACGGGTCCAATGTAACTCGTAGGAACTGACCCCGCAACCGCGGGACTCCAAATTTGAGAATACGATGATAATTTGCATATTTCTAAACTTAGGCAAAACATGGCGTTCGTGGGTGAATACCCGAAACATCTCCCGAACGGCCCCATGGGTGGCACCAACACCTCTCACAGGACCAATGTAACTCGTAGGAAGTGACCGTGCAGCCACGGAACTCCCTGTTTGAGAATACGATGATAATTTACACTCAGGCTTAAAAACATGGCGTTAGTGAGGGAAAACCAAAAACATCCCCCGAACACCCCATGGGTGGCACCAACACCTCCCACGTGACCAATGTAACTCGTAGGAACTGACCACGCAGCCGTGGGACTCCCAGTTTGAGAATACGACGATAGTTTGCATATTTTTAGTGTTAGTCTTAAAAAAGTGGCGTTAGAGGGTGAAAACCTGAAATAGCCCCCGAACGGCACCGTGGGTGGCACCAATACCTACCACGGGACCAACGTAACTCGTAGGAACGGACCCCGCAGCCATGGGACTACCGATTTGAGAATACGACGATAATTTGCGTATTTCTAGACTTAGTCTTAAAAGCATGGCGTTAGATGGTGAAAACCCGAAGGAGCCCCCAGACGGCCCTGTAGGTGGCACCATCACCTCCCACGGGACCAATGTAACTCGTAGGAACTGACCTTACAGCGTCGGGACTCCCGGTTTGAGAATACGACGGTATTTTGCATATTTTTAGACTTAGGCTTAAAAACATGGCGTTAGAGGGGAAAACTCGAAACACCCTCCGAACGTCCTCGTGGGTGGCACCAACACATCCCACGGGACCAAAGTAACTCGTAGGAACTGAACACGCAGTCGCGGGACTCCCGGTTTGAGAATACGACGATAATTTGCATATTTTTAGACTTAGGCTTAAAAACATGGCTTTAGAGGGTGAAAACTTGAAACAGCCCCCGAACGTCCCTGTGGGTGGCACCAACACCTCCCACGGGACCAACATAACTCGTAGGAACTGACCACGCAGCCGCGGGACTCATGATTTGAAAATACGGCGGTAATTTGCATATTTCTAGACTTAGGCTTAAAATATTGATATGTCGATAATTTTAACTCATATATGTAATTTTTTAGCTTGATTAAATTTTTTGTAAAACTACTTGGTTACTGATATTTTTTTATGTATCCTATCATTTGTAGGATTTTTTCATGCGGAACAAATGAAGGAGGCAATGGTTTACAACATGAAAATTGTTTATATGTTGTGGACATTAAGGATTTTGTTTTTTGTGTTACAGTCATGCGGACTTTTATTGTTTAGTTTTATGGCCGTGCGGGCTTTTATAATTTGATTGTTGAATTTTATGGCCGTGTGGGCTTTATAATAATCAGGTTTTACATTTACAGGTTTTGGAATGTCAAGAAAATAGAGGAAACTCTGCCCATTTTTTTTTTGTCTGTGAATTATTAAGACGTGTAATATTTTAAAGTTTGTATATATTTGTTTATTAACAACGTTCTCGATTCACAATTTGGGATTTTTTTTATTGTTTTGCCAATAATAAATATTTGTAACACCTCGTACGCGTCAAACGTTACACGTAGCAACCGACGGTGCACTCACAGGATCCCCAATTTTAGGATTGGACCAAAAAAAATATATTTTTTAAAATTATAGTTAAATATGGTCATGGACTTTGTCCATGACCATTTTTTTTCGTCACGCATAAAAATGGTCACGGACTTGGGCCGCGACCATTTTTTTTATTACGGTTGTGGATCACGGACTTGGGCCGCGGCCAAATTTTTTTTATTTGTTTCTCAGGTCGTGGGTCGCGGACTTTGACCACGACCAATTTTTAATGGTTGTTGGTCACGGATAGGGCCGCGACCAATTTTTTTTTAATTTTTTTGCCAAGGTCGTGGGTCGCAGACTTTGGCCGCGACCAATTTGTCACGGTTGTGGGTCACAGATGAGGGCCGCGAACCATCACGACATGGGTCACAGCCCAAGTCTGCGACCATTTGTCGTGACCCCTCTCGACGGTGACCGTTTTTTGGTCATCGACTTGGGACGCGACCCATGAAAATGGTCATGCCCGAAATGGTCACGGCCCAAGTCCGCAACCCACAACTTTGGTCAGGGATTTTGGCTGTGACCAATCGCCAGTTTTCGTGTAGTGTTTTAGACATCTTGTGGCCCTTATGTGGCATTAGGATCCTATTTCCTTTTTTGTTTGGGGTTTTTTTCTGCTTGTTCACTTTGTTTTATTTTCAATGTAGATGGCTCTCTAAGTCTTTTAAAAAAAACCTCAATCCTAAACCCTAAACCCTAAACCCTGAACCCTAAACCCTAAACCCTAAACCCTAAACCCTAAACCCTAAACCTTGAACCCTGAACCCTAAACCATAAACACTAAAACCCTAAGCCCTAAATCCTAAACCCTAAACCCTTAACCCTTAACCCTTAACCCTCAACCCTTAACCCTAAACCCTTAACCATCAACCCTCAACCCTAAACCCTCAACCCTGAACCCTAAACCTTAAACCCTAATCCCTAATCCTTAAACCCTAAACCCTAAAACCAAAGTCGTAAAACCTAAAACCCTAACCATAAACTCAAAACCCTAACCCCTAAACCCTAAACCCTAAAACCCTAAACCCTAAACCCTAAACCCTAAACCCTAAACCCTAAACCCTAAACCCTAAACCTAAACCATAAACCCTAAAACCCTAAACCCTAAACCCTAAACCCTAATCCCTAAACCCTGAATCAAAAACCCTAAACCCTAAACCCTAAACCCTAATCCCTAAATCAAAAACCCTAAACCCTTAACCCCAAACCCTAAACTCGAAACTCAAAACCCGAAACCCTAAACCCCTTAAACCCTAAGCCCTAAACCCTAAACTCTAACCCCTAACCCCTAACCCCTAAACCCCTGAACGCCTAAACCTCTGAACCACTAAACTCCTAAAACCTAAATCCGAAACACTAAACCCTAAACCCTAAACCCTAAAGGCTAAACCCTAAATCCTAAACCCTAAACCCAAATCCCTAAACACTAAACCCTAAGCCCTACACTCTAAACCTTGAAACCCTAAGTCCAAAACCCCAAACCCCAAACCCTAAACCCTAAACCCTAATCCCTAATCCCTAATCCCTAAACCATAATCCCTAACCCCTAAACCCTTGAACCCCTAAACATATGAACCCCTAAACCCCTAAAACCTAAACACCAAACAATAAACCCTAAATCCTAAACCATAAACCCTAAGCCCTAAGCCATTTGCCCCAACCCCTAAACACCTAAAACCTAAGCCCTAAACCCTAAAACATAAACCCTAAAACCTAACCCTAAACCCTAAACCCTAAATCCTAAACAACACACAAGTACTTCACTAAGAACTAGGACACAATATGCATTGATCCAACCCGAACTAAATAAACTAGAGGGGGCAGAGACGTGAAGATGGCAAGGTGAACAGGAGATGCGTTGTGAGGATAATTTATGAAGATCAACCAGAGCAGAGAGAATCTTGGTCGAGCTAAGTAATAGCTCTTTTGGATTTATCTTGCTATTACTATAGTTGCATGTTTGTATAATCGTTCCTATTTCGTTTGGTTTTAGTGGAAGTAGACTAGGTTGACTCTTAGGATAGTCCATCATTTTTTTCGGGGAAGGTCTTTTGCGATGTTAAATAAATACCGCACGCTTTACAATTTTCACATATCATCTCACACGAAAAAGTAGGTTTAAATAAATAGAAACTCACTTAAGAGTTGAATAGGTTATTATTTTGTAAATGACCTAGATTTAGCAAAGATAATAATTTGGACTTTTAATTTGACTTTGGAAATTAAAATAGTTTTCATGAAGTTAATAATTCAAGAAAAAAGTTTGAATTGGTCCCTCCTAGAATAATAGGTAAAACTCGTACATAAATTGCATTTAATCGACAATTGTTTACTTTCGTACATAGTCTTCTTGTGCATCGTTGGGTGTTTTCAAGTGGTGTCAGAGCTAGACTTTAGAAAGATCCGCTTTCAAAACGTTTTTCAAACTCTTTTTACCTTATTTTAATGGAATATTCTAGTCAGTTTCTTAGGTTAGGAAATTTCAATAGACCTCCTATTTTCGATGGCACGGATTTTCCCTATTAGAAAATTAGAATGGTAGCATTTATTCAAGGCACATTATGAGATGATGTTTGGGATTTGATTAAAAATGGTTATAGTCACCCCACTAATCCATTCTAATGAGTGTGAGTGAAAATGAATTGAAATATATATGCCATTGTACTACTACTGAGGATGATTGGGACACTTTAGTAATTGCACACGAGGGTGACGATAGAGTAAAGAAATGTAAAACACAAATGTTGGTTCAAAAATATAATATGCTAGTTATGAACGAAAGTGAACCATTTGATGATTTTTATACGTGTTTGATTGATATCATTACCCAATTGCATGCGAATGGTATTGAATATTCTGATAAAGATGTGTGTCCTAAAATTCTGAGGTCCCTTGCCCCTCGATTTCATCATAAATGTTATATCATTGAAGATATTAATAATCCATCTCTCACACTTGAATTTCTAAGCTCCAAATTGAGAACTATGGAACTTGAATCAGCCTTTAGGAAGACTCTCATAACTTATGCTAGGAATGGGTCGATCAATACTTCTAATGTTTCTTTTAAAATTGCCCATCCTAATAAAAATAAGCATAAGGTAGTTAAACAACAATCTGAGTCAGATGATGACTCTGATGTGGAATCAAATGAAATTTATAAGATTGACAATCAACTTGCAATTATATCCTCTCAATTTAAGAAACTGTTGGAGCAAATAAATGCTATTATTAAGAGACGTACGTAAGTGAATAATAATCTAGTCAGTTCTATCGGCACCCAAATAGAACTTCTAAACAACATAAGGCACACATAACTAAAACTCAGAATGACTCTTTTGATTTTAAGTCAAAAGATAACAAAGGAAATTCTGAATCAATTTGCCTTGCATTTTTATGAGAAGTTTATGATTGTTGCAGAGACGTGTACTTAGCAGGAATGACTGATTCCGAACTATGATTCTAATTATGATGAAGTACTTGATTTGATTGATGTTGCTAAGTCTTTGTTAGCTAAAAAAACTTCTATGCTTCAAATAACTGCTCCGTTTGATGCTAAATGTGCTTTATATGATAATAAATATGATGACAACAACAACTCATACACGGACACTAATGAGCATGAAAATTTTGTTGGTTATGATAATTACTCGAAATTGAATGTAAGGACTTTACAAAATAGACAAGAAATATTGAATTTGGTTAAAATGCTTAGTGAGACTTTAGTGAATCAATATAAGACTGTTCAACAAAATTCTTTTGAAATGAACAATGTCAAAATCGATTTTGAAAAATAGTCACTTGATTTTAAATTACATATTACGACTTTAAATGAAAATTTGTCTTTTTTTGAAGAAAAATATAATGAAGCGCTTTTGGAAGTTGAAAAATCCAAACAAGTTTGTGAAACAACTTTCAAAATGTGTCATAGTTGTGATATAAAATGTTTCGACCTTGACAATCTTCTTGTCGAACAACGATATTATGGTGATACTAGAGGATTTGGATATAAGGGTCCTCTTAAAAAAAGATTATCTAAGTAGACCAGTCTTCTTTATAAAAGCCCAAGAAGAAATGGATCTTCCGTTGGATAGTAAGTTATCTAAAAAGGCTAAAGGAAAACAAGTTTGAATTGAAAGTGATTACGAAAGTTCCATTGAAATTTTCATAAAGAACATTGTAGGGTCGTCTAAGTTAAATTATTGCCCTCCTGCAAAAAGACTCTATAAACCACCTAAACCATTTATTTGTAATGAATCTTCTAATCATGTAGAGGGAAAACACTACCATTCATACCTACCTACTTCTAGTAAATTTTTTACTAGGTGTGATGTTTTTGGTCACGAAAATTGGGAATACCTTAGTAATCGCAAGAAAAGTACTCATTTTAAAAGTCATAACCAAAATGTGAAAAGATTTAAAAAATTTCGTAGGCAGCGCACTAATAATAATTGGAATCATTTCTTCAATAAGTTTAGGCCTCCTGTTAACAAGAAAATATTTTTGAAAGATAACTTCTCTCCTAAATTTCAAAAGGCACAAAAAACTTTTGAAAACTTTGCCTATTATGATTAGGACTTGTGACTTAAGACCTCAAATGAATTTTTTAAAGTCAAATAAATGCCCAACTAATGTATGTGACACTTGTGAGAGTGAGAAAATCATTAAGTCTCCTCGTAAGAAGGTTAAGGACTTAAACACTGCCAAACCCTTAGATTTATTTAATGATGGGGGAGGTGAGTCTACTCAAAATGGAGTTACCATGTATTATGACGCTAATGGATACTCTTACTAGTTTAATCCTCCAAAAACTCCTAAAAAATTAGGATAGTTCCTTCTATGGCTTTTGATTTTCAGCTTGTTGATATGCTTTCGATGTCTTATGATAACTCTTGTTTAGAAGTAACTTCGACATTTGATTGGAGAGATTGTATTTGAATTTTAGCTTGTGTTTATTCTGCACTATGAGCACTAGATCTTTGAGGTTTTATAATAAAGATATCTACTAATAACCTCTATCTCTTAAAGCCATGTCTAATGTAGGAGACGCTTATTTTGAAGTTTATAAACACTTACTTTTTCCTCTTCTTACCATTGTCTAATTTAGCCAAAATGGGGGAGTTGAGTACATATTCTTGTCTTTTGTTATTGATATTCTTCACATAAATTCTATTTCGTTATTTCCTGCACATTTAATTCTGTCATTTTATTATTTTGGTAGAGGAAACTACTAACTTGATTTCTCGGCTGAAAGTGTATTTATGTTTTGCAAGTATTATTGTCGTTCATCTTGAGTTGAGTCTTTTCATTTCTAGGATGGGTGGGTAGTTATACACTCTTTTGTATAGGACACTTAGGAATTATTTGTCCTTAGTATGTCATTTGATGTACTCAAGGATTTTCTCAAAATTAGTTATATGGGGGAGTTTGAATGTACCTACATAGAGCACACCTAGGGTTTGCTTTTTGTGCTTTAGCTATATAGACCTTCATCTAGTTGAACGTGAATTTTGAAAAAATATTTTTGTAATTAGGATTGTGTCCCGCCTATCGACGCTTAGCTCTTTATTTTTGCCTACATCAAATGAACTCTCGACTCGGTCCGTTATCTCAGAAAAAAGTAATTTCCATACTCTATTGGCTCATAGAATTTATTATGTCATGTAGGACACAACACCATGTTGCATCTGCATTTTGTTTATCATATCTTATGATAGTGTTGGGTTTAGTCATAATAATAAAAAAATAGAATAAAAGTTGCAGAATTATTTTTTGAAGTTAGAAATACTTTATTGAAACTGTTTGAAAATTTATTTTGGAGTTTATCTTTTAACATTTTTTTAAAAATAAATTTTCAAAATTATATTTCAATCGTTTAAATATTTTTTGATAATATGCGGGTTACTTTGTTTTTTATATGAACGATGTTATATATATATATATATATATATATATATATTCGTATGTAATAGATTATACCTACTATAGTGAACTGTTTTGGTGTAGCTATTTAGAAGCCCTAGGTGTACACTATGCCCGAGATTTGACCCATAGCAGGTTTCATTTGACCCCTTAGTAGAACACTCCTCTCTTGCTTGCCACATTGCAAGATTTTTTGTTAATCGAAATTGGTTTTCAATATTTTAATGTACGACGTCCCCTACATGTTAGCGATTTCACTTAACCGAAATTTTTGTTGGCATATTAGATTTTATATAAATATTTTAATGCATGTTTATCATATATATATATGTTTTGACCGCAGAAGCCTTCTTAGGCTACTAACTATTTGCGTCTAGCTTATATATATATATATATATATATGCAAGCATGTGCTTTTATATATTAATATATGTTTAAGCCTTGACCGCATATATGTTGTTGGTCTATAGTAAACTAGCAGGTCATGAGTCTTGTTATATTATATATTAGTTGTCAATGTATAGCTTTAACATATGTTGTAGACTTGACCTTAGCAGGTCTATCATTTAGTTTTAGTCGAAAGTTGTTACCTCTTTGAGATATGACTGTTACCGATTTCACCCTCTCTTATTTGTTTTGGTCCTTAACAGTTAGCCCATGGCTTTAGCTTAAAACCAATACGTTTTTTTTAAAACGACGATGTCGCCGTGGTCCCTAAATCGTATATAAGGCTGATTAACTGTTTTCTACCCACGATTTTTATTTCAAAAACGAATCTTGTTTTACGTATTTTGTTTGAAAGCGACGTCGTGGTGGATTTTTTTAAACAGTAATATTTAGGTAGCATTTTTATACGCAATTGGTAATAGCTGTAAATACACGCGTCTGATTTCTAAAGGAATCCTTTGTGTTTCCTCATGAATCGTCAGATTAATTTTTAATCAAAGGATGTCTGTGTATTTTTTGTAATCCATCTGACTCTGTTTTACACCAATCAGCACACACTTGTGCACTCTATAAATATAACCCCTTGGGTCTCATTTTCAGGAGTTCGAGAAAATTATTTTTCTTGCCAAACTCTGTCAAACTTTTTAGTTAGATAAAGAGATAATAAACAAGAATAATTTCTTATCATCTTCATGTGTTGATTTCTGTTAAATCCAAAACGAAGATTGGACATCTCTCATTCGAAATCTGCACTTACGATTTTTCAAGGGAAAATATTTTTTGTAAGTGATTTCTCTCATATTTGTGTATTTTATTTAGATCGGACTTTAAATCTAATATTTGTACACAACACACACTTATTTCATACAATTAATTTTTATGTGTGAATATTCTGTTCGTATCTTGTTTGTAAGATCTTGAATGTTTTTAAACATTTTGTTTTAGATCATATTTTTCAGAAAAAATACTTTATTAATATTCATATATATATTGTTTATGGTTTAGAAAGTTAAACCTGAGATTTTTGAGAACTAATTTGAGAAGATTTAATATCTAGATTGAATATTATTTTCTTGAGTGTTTAAGACTATTTTAGACTAATCTGAAATATTTGTTTTCTGAAAAATAAGATTATGAATATTGGACTTTGTGATTTTATTAAATATATTTGAAGTCATATTATATCCATGAATATGATTGCTTGGTCTTTGAAGTGATTTCAAGATTTTTCATGGACATATCACTTATAAATCACTCACTACCCAACACTTATTCACTTAGACACTTATTGATGTGTATATATTAGATCAACTCTGATTGTTCTAATTTTTGTGAAAAGAGAAAAGTAAAGTTTGAGAACATTGTGTTAAATCAAGAAAGGTTGATTTAAAGAAGACAACAAAACATAAGAGTTGTTGCTGATACCTAGGAGAAAGATATATTATTGCATTGAAGTCGGTTGTACCATTAAGTATGAGTGTGTCATCTAGGATAGAACTCCGCACACAAGTACTTCACTAAGAACTAGGACACAATAGGCATTGAGCCAACCTGTGCTAAAGAAGCTAAAGGGGAGGCTGAGACATGAAGATAACTAACTGAACAATAACTACATTATGAGGATAATTGTGGAAGAGCAACCAAAGCAGAGAGAATCTTGGTCAAGATAAGTAGTAGTTTGTTCTGATTTATCTAGCTTTAAGTCTTGTTGCATGTTTGTATAATCATTCCTATTTCGTTTGGTTTTAGTGGAAGTAGACTAGGTTGACTCATAGGAGAGTCCGTTATTTTTCCCAGGGAAGGGTGTTTGCGAGGTTAAATAAATATCGCGTGATTTACATTTTTCGCATATCACCTCACACGAGAAGTAGGTTTAAATAAATAGAAACTCGCCTCAAAACTGAATAGGTTATTAGTTTGTAAATCACCTAGATTTAATAAAGATAATAATTTGGACTTTTAATTGACTTTGGAAATTAAATTTGTTTTCATAAAGTTAACAATTCAAGAAACGTTTGAATTGGTACCTCCTCGAATAACCAATAAAACTCGTAGGTAAATTGTGTGTAATCGACAATCGTTTATTTCCACACATAGTCTTCTTGCGCATCATTAGGTGTTTTCAGTAAAATCCATCGTCCTCGATGAGGAAGAACCAGAAAAATCATACGGGTCGACGAAAGCCTAAAGCCTGAGATTAAAGAAGATATGACCAATCTACTAAAGAGAAGATAGACCATCTTTGCCTGGAGTCATGCAGACATGCTAGGTATTGACCCTAAGATCATGTGTCGTAAGCTTAATGCGATAGAAGATGCTAAACTTGTTAATCAGAGGAGGAGGATTTACTCTCATGAAAAGTATGGCGTTATCAGAGACGAGGTGAAAAAACTTGAAGAAGTCGAGTTCTTTTGAGAAGTATTCTACCCAGAATGGTTATCCAATGCAATCATTGTGCCAAAATCCAATAGGAAGTGGAGGATGTGCGTGGATTTCACCCATCTGAATAAGTCTTGTCCCAATGATAACTTTCCTCTCCCTCGTATTGATCAGATAATTGATGCCACAACATGTCATGAGATGATGAGCTTTATGGATGCATATTCTGGATATAACCAGATCTTTATGGACCTGGAGGACTCAGACAAGATAAACTTCATTACAGATAAAGGGACATATTGCTACAAGGTCATGCCTTTTGGACTAAAGAATGTAAGGGCTACATATCGGTGTCTAGTGAGTAAGATGTTTGAAGAATAAGTTGGAAAGTCCATGGAGGTCTATATGGATGACATGTTGACGAAGATTCTGAAGATCGACACTCATGTGGCTGACCATAAAAAGACCTTTGATACCATGGATGAGTAGATAATGAAGTGTAACCCTAACAAAGGTATTTTTGGGGTTCGAGCTGGGAAGTTTTTAGGCTTCATTGTCAAACAAATGGGAATATAGGCTAATCCGTAGAAGATAAAATCTCTTCTTGAAATGAAGACACTTGAGACCATCAAAGATTTTCAGAGACTTATTGAACGAGTGGCTGCCCTTAACAGGTTTATTTTTAGAGCTACTGGCAAATGTCTTCCATTTTTTAAATCCTGAGAAAATCTTTTGAATGGAATGAAGAATGTGATAAAGATTTTAAAGATCTTGAGTCCTACCTAGGATCCCCTTTAATTCTATCCCGACCAGTCCAAGGAGAAAAGTTATATGTGTACTTAGCCATCTCAAAGTCGGTGATTAGCGCTGCTATAGTAAGATAAGAGGATGTAATACAAAAAATAGTGTATTTAAACAACAAAGCCCTCCAAGGATCTGAATAAAGATATCCTAGGATGGATAAGTTGGTTCATGCTTTGATTCATGCTTCTAGAAAGATAAAAATGTACTTCCAAGCTCACTCCATAGTCGCCCTCACTGACTCACCGCTCAGATAGGTTATCCACAAACCTGAGAAATCAGGGAGACTAATGGCTTGGGTAATTGAGCAGGGAGAATTTGACATTGTCTACCACCCAAGTGTAGTAATCAAAGGGCATGCAATAGCATATTTTTTAGCCAAATTCACTTGGAACATGGCCGAGGTTAAAAAAAATGAGATTATAGAAAGATAGACAAAAAGAATTGTCGACTCTTCCATGGATGAGGCCGAGAGAAGCACGATTAGAGGAAATATAGGCAAGAATGAAGAGGGAAGGTATCTCTTCAAACAAGTAGGCCTGACGGAGGGAAATTTTTTTGAGGCCGACGGTGCATGGAGCCTCTTCGTTGATGGGTCATCTTGTGAAAATGGAAGTGGTGTAAAAGTAATAGTGTTAGCACGAGACGACATAGATATAGAGTACGTTCTGAGGTTTAATTTCTAGGCCTCCAATAATGAGTCTAAATACAAAGATTTAGTAGCAGGTCTCTCTATCCTGTGCTCTTAATAATGGCTAACTCCTAGTCTATAGTGACTCAAGACTAGTGGTAAATCAAATCTTGGGAGTATATGAAGCCAAGGACGAGAGAATGGATAAATATATGAAGAGAGTAGGATCGATGTTGGAACATTTCAAAGAGGTAAAACTAAAGGGAATACCTCGTCTAGACAATGGCCGAGCCGACGCACTCGCAAGGTTGGCCTCAATAATAAGAACCGACATCAAAAGAATAGTGCTAGTAGAGGTCTTGCTTCGGCCATCTATTGAAGAGGGAGATAACATATTCAAGACTTGTCTGAATCTACACAAAAAAGCTTCATGGATGGATCCCCTTATCAGATACATCAGAGAGGGGGAGTTACCCTCTTCAAAAGATGAGAGAAGAAAGCTGAGGTACAAAGATGCCAAATTCTCCGTTATAGGACACACCTTGTATAAAAAAGAGTTTTTGCTCCCTTTGCTCAGATGTGTTCCTCCATCTGAGGTGCCGAATATCCTAAAAGATATACACGAGGGTTCTTGATCTAGCCATAATGGAGTAATATCATTAACCAAAAGGATCATAACTCAGGGGTATTGTTGGTCGACCCTGATAAAAGATGCAGTAGCATATGTAAAGAAATCTGACAAGTGCCAGAGGTTTGCTACCATTCCCCATCATCCTCATCAACCTCTGACCTCCATTATATTTCCTTGGCCAATCGTTGTATGGGGTTATAGATTTGTTAGGACCCTTTCCAAGGGCTGTGAATAACTATCGCTACTTGATTGTAGTGATAGATTACTTTTCCAAGTGGGTAGGGGCCGAGTCGATGATCACTATCACAGAATATAACATGTTCTAGTTCATATGGAAAAACAACATCTGTAGGTCTGGATCCCTAAATACCCTAATATCATATAATGGGATGAAGTTTAAAAATGTCTCTTTATCAAAATATTGTGAAAGAGTTGGAATAAAACAATTCTTTTGCTCCCCCGGTCAACCCTAGGCAAATGGGAAGACAGAGGTGACAAATCGAATGATCCTTGATGGAATTAAAAAGAAGCTAGAAAAGGAAAATGTAAGATGGATTAAAGAAGTATATGTTGTGTTATGGGACTACATGACGACAGTCAAGACTCATATAGGGGAGACTCCATTCATGTTGGCCTATGGCTCTGAAGCTATTATCCTAACCGAGATTGATCTTACTACTCATAGATTTCAGATGTACGAACCTCAGGGAAATGCGACAGACAGAAGACTTGATCTATATTTCATTCAAGAGAGAAGAGAAGGTGCCGAGGTGAGGCAAACAACCTACTAGCAAAAGACTTCCAAATTTTATAATCAAAGGGTGAAAGAGAGGCCAATAGTTGTGGGATACCTAGTTTTGAAGAAGACATGGCAAAAGCCCAACAAGATCCATCCAAATTGGCATGGCCCTTACAGGGTAACTGTTAAAGTTGTCCTAGGAACATACTGATGGGAAAATCTTGAAGGAGAGCCCTTCTCAAAACATTAGAATACCGACCATTTAAGGTAATATTACCTATGATGTTGTAGTTGTCTTATCTTCTTGTAATTCAGGCATCAAATTATGATGAAGTAATTTATTAATGAGAATCAAGTATTTAGTGTTTTGTTAGCACCTTTATACTAGTGTATGTATCTTAAACATCATTAATTGGG
The DNA here is from genome assembly GCA_949130495.1 of Sambucus nigra. Taxonomy (NCBI): domain Eukaryota; kingdom Viridiplantae; phylum Streptophyta; class Magnoliopsida; order Dipsacales; family Adoxaceae; genus Sambucus; species Sambucus nigra. The sequence continues at coordinate 484,134,001 of OX422223.1, read as the reverse complement.
TGAAATTATGAGGTTAAACATCATTAATTTGGTGAAATCGGACCTTAAACATCATTAATTTGGTGAAAAGATGAGGATAAACATCATTAATTTGGTGACCTCAAACCTTCAACATCACTAATTTGGTGAAAATATGAGGGTAAACATAATTAATTTGGTGACCTCACACCTTAAACATCATTAATTTGGTGAAAATATGAGGGTAGACATCATTAATTTTGTGACCTCAGACATCATTAATTTGGTGAAATTATGAGGTTAAACATCATTAATTTGGTGACCTCGGACTTTAAACACCATTAATTTGGTGAAATTATGAGGTTAAACATCATTAATTTGGTGACCTCAGACTTTAAACATCATTAATTTGGTGAAAATATGAGGGTAAGCATCATTAATTTGCTGACCTCAGACCTTAAACATCATTAATTTGGTGACCTTAGACTTTAAACATCATTACTTTGGTGGAATTGTGAGGTTAAAGATCATTAATTTGGTGACATAAGAATTTGAACATCATTAATTTGGTGAAATTATGAGGTTAAACATCATTAATTTTGGTGACCTCAGACTTTAAACATCATTAATATTAGTCAAAATGTGAGGTTAAACACCATAATTTGGTGACCTCAGACCTTTAAACATCATTAGTTTGGTAAACAACAAAATGTGGTGACCCCGGACCTTTAACATCATTGGTTTGGTTAAATTTTAAGGATAAACATCATAATTTGGTGACCTCAGACCTTGAACATCATTTAGTTTGGTGAAATTATGAGGATGAACACCATAATCTGGTGACCATAAACCTTTGACATCATTTAGTTTCGTGAAATTATGAGGATAAACACCATAATTTGGTGACCTCAGACCTTTAAGATCATTGGTTTGGTGAAATTCTGAGGATAAACATAATAATTTGTTAACCTCTGACCTTTAACATCATTTAGTTTGGTGAAATGATGAAGATAAACACCTTAATTTGGTGACATGTGGTGAGTATGTGGAACATCACAATTATAGAACAACAAAACATCAGAGAAGAGCATTAGAAACAGAAAAAAGTGAATCTTCTTATATTTGTAACATGAAGATGTTACAGAATTACATTCAAAATATCAAAAAGCTATAACCAAAGTTCATCAAAATAAGGATCACAAAAAGCTTCACAGAAAAAGTTAATGATGAGCAGGAGAGGCCCTCAGAGTTCGGTCTAGCCCTCGGCAGGAGCTGACCCATCAGTAGCTATATTTTTTAGGTCAAGGCCGATGTTTGTAACTCCAACCTCGTCATCATGCTTAGAACCATAGTTAGTCTTTGTGACCTCCAGAGGAGACATCTTGGCTGGAAAAACATTTCTTTTTATACTTCTTTTAAAGCTTGGGCAAATCGAGGGTCTCCAAAGCTGAGACCAATAAAGTCCTCAATCGATAAGCTCCCAAAATCACCCCACTTAAGAGCCGCCCATCAGTTGGTCACTTTAATGACCCTATCTAAATACTCAAAGCCTAAGATGACAAACTCATCATAGACTTATAGTCCTCAATCATTTTCTCTATAGAATCTTCCTACGCATCTCTCACAATAACGTCAACCTTTTATTGAAGACTCTGATCTTTTGCCTTCAGAGCCTTATCGTGACCCTCCTTAAGCTGAGAAATATGGTTGTCCCTCTCCTTGACGACTACTTTTAACTTTTTAATCTCGGCCTTCAGATTGGCCTTAGTTTTCTCAGCATCCTTACCTTTTGTATAAGGGTCAACTTCTTCAAAGACCAGTCAACAAGGTGGTGAAGAGATACCACACACTTTAAAAGAAGATTAAACATATGAATAATAATTTTTAAAGGGCAGAGAGAACACTTGGAAGAAAATTTGAAAATTGATACCTGAACCACCCTGTGAAGTGTAAACTCGGTCAATAAAGGGACGTCTAAGGCCTGAAGAAAGCACTTATCCTCCTCAGTCATGATAGTGCTAATAACATCGACAGCTTTTTGACTATGGCCGATAATGTTGTATCCTATCTTGGACTGTGACAAACGAGCAACCACATCGTCATCGATCGAAATGGGTATGACACAATCCTTAGTGGGAGTCTTGCTCGGCCTCATATGGGTCGGGTTAGTGGGATCCTTCCTCTTATTGGTATCATTGACCTTATAGGTCTCGACGCTCTTTTTTGTGTGGGCAGGAAGGGGTACATTCTTACCACCACATTTCTCCATATGCTTTGTAAGGCTGGGGGCCGACATCTCCCAGAAGTCGTTAAAAATGTCTGCTGGTCGCTCTGCAAAATGATAAGTCTCTGAGTTATAAAGTCATACAGATGAAAAGTACAAGACATTACTTGGTAAGAAAAATTTGGAAACTTACGATGTCCTTAGGATATGTGTTGCGTTCGTACATCAGGTTCTAGTGTCCTTAGGATATGTGTTGCGTTCATTAGGTTCTGTGATGCATTCTTAGATATGTAGAGTCTATAATTAGGATTCATTGTATTCTTGCTATTTGTACTAATTCAAACCTTGTCCACTTTCAGATGGAAAATGAAATAAGGGGTAGACCTAGGTGCATAGCCGTACCTGCTGCAGTTGAGAATGCTCATCTCGATCCACAACAACAACCCCAGGCCCTACTAGCCCAACCCATTATTACCCCCACAGATATCGTTACTATCGTGACCTAGAAGATATCTGTAATAACCCACATAATTTTTGGGCTATTTTAATTAATTTCTGGAAAATGGAGGAAAATAAAGTTTTTGATAAAATTATTTTTATTGCTCAAATATGTTGGTTATTATTTTTAAAGGCGAGAATTTCAAACGGTTTTGAAATCGGAGTTAAAACGGATTTTAAAATGATTTTTAAATGTATTTAACTCTTGGAGTTGTTTTGACTTCCAACTCTTCATTTCTTTGCCTTATTTAAAGGAGTCTTTTGGATTCCAACTCTTCATTTCTTTGCATTATAAAAGGAAATCATGGGCAACCCTTTTAACCTACTTTTGGTACAAATTTTGGCAGCAAATATATTTTATATTCCTCTTCTTTTTATATACACATTGGCCCTTGAGATTTGTGAGTTCCAACCTTAGATTAGATGTGTTCTTGGGGCTATTTTTGTTGGAGGTTCTTGGAGGAGATTTTGTAGATCTTTTGTGTTGATCTTGAGGATGTGATCATTGGTTTCTCATCATGGTTAGATGGTATGGGGTTTTACACAATATGCTCCTTAAATCTCGCGAGTGTCATTCTCTTTGAATTTTTGTTAATTGAACTCATATTTGAATTGATAAATTCATTAAAATCTGGAAAATAATTGTTGAAATTATTTTGGTTCATGTGGTATCATTATATTGTCAATGATCACGTTGTCATGAGATTTTAATATGGCACGGATGTTGGGCACCCGCCAAAATTCCTATTTCCCGGGCTATGGCTTGATAAAGAATATACGAATGTGGTGACGCCTGGTGACCCGGTTAAAGTGTTGTTGAGAAATTGTATTGATAAATGCTTTGAGATTTGCATTTTGATTTGAATATTTGTACTCGTGTTGTTACGTTTTATTCATCGCTAACATATATTTGTTGAGCATCTTTCTTGTCGTATTGTGTACTTCCCCATATTTTCTTTTAGTGGCTGGTTAGCGCGGATTTTGGGGCGCTATGGAGATTGATTTTAGCGAGGATTGTTTGGGAAAGATTTGTATTATTTTGATTTATAGAGCTTTATAGATTTGTATTTTTATTCGAGTTAGATAGTTGTAATTTTAATTAGAGAGACTTGTTGTAATTGAAGAGATTGAGATTTGTAGTTTCTCTTTTGTTGTTGTGGGTTTATTTAGATGCTCTATACCTTGTCACTTGTGGATTTAGATTTATTTTATCGCATTAGCGCTCCGTTCTCTCTCCTCGGGCGGGCGGGGTGTTACAATATCTACCACGATGGTAGCAATGTTCCAACACTTTCCACCACCACAGGCTCAGGCATAACATTAGCCACCACCCTCACCATAACATATGGTGTTACTAGACCAAACACTAGGGTTAATTTGGATAGAACTAGGGAGGCATTCACAAAGGGCCAATCTTCAGAGTTCGTAGGCAATCCAAGCATCTTAGTGGCGAGCAAGTGGAAAAAGAACATTCGACGACACTTACGGATGGTGGAGTACACTCCATTTCAGAGGCAAATATTGGCCTCATTTCAACTTGTGGGAGATGCACATCAGTGGTGGGAGTTAGTTACTTCAGCTGCAGAGAAGGGCAGTTTGACCATTTATGAGTTTTGGTAGAGTTTCGAGGGGAAGTATTTCCCTTAGGAGATGTAGTCAGAGATGAGAAGATGGTTCATGGACCTCAGATAAGAAGGTATCACAATGGCTAAATACGAGGAAGAATTCACTATTTTTTCTTTCTTTGAAAAGGAGGAGGTTAACACTAAAATGGGAAGATGGACAAGTTTATAGTAGGGTCAACATGGCATATATGGAAGGCACTTTTAGGGAACTCAAAATTCACTACGTACAATCAGATCGTGAATGTCGCCCTTCTATAATTCCATGACCCGGGGCTTATCAGAGAAACAAAAGTAAAAAGAGACAAGGAGCTAAGATGTTGAACTCGCAGGGTAAGACGAGTGGAGGTAACAGTTAGGGGCCCAACATTTTAAGGGTCCTCTATTTAAAAATTAGCATAAGAGATTTCGTTATTCCGATGATCGGAATAGGAAGGGACAACAGGGACATAGGCATCAAGGGCAGGGCCAGCAGGGCCAACAAGGCCATCAGGTCCAAGGTCAATAGAATTAAGGTATTGAGGTCGGCAGGACCGACAGGCAGAGAGATGACCCTTTAACAGGAAATGTTACACTTTTGGTGGGAGGGGTCATACGTCGAATCGATGCCCTCGGGGTAATAACGAACCTTGGGAGAAAGGTGGTCGGAGAGGATATCTGGTACAGAGGGGAAGCACCATTATTTACCATCTTTAGGAGTTGCATCCCCATACATACCAGCACTAATCTCCCCACCTTCGGGGCAGCCACCACAACTGCAGTACGAATGTGTGTACCATATTATACCGATAGTGCCAGTTCAGGCAGTATAGGGTATGTTTCATATTGTTAGGCATGTGGGTCTTATTTATTTGACATGAGTTCATCTCATTAATTCATTAACACTGTTTTTCCATGTGAGGCTGGGATGATAGACTTTGCTTATGATACTATACTACACATAGATTCCCTCGTGGGTAGAGGGGTACCCATATATTCGGTAAGTCGGGGAATATAGGCCGATATTGGCTGACTCACATTTGTGATAGACTTACTGGCACTTGATATGCACAAGTAGGATGTCATATTAGGGATGTATTGGCTAGCTACGTATAAAGCTTTTATTGACTCTTACGATGGGTCCATCGCCTTCATCATTATAGGGAAGGAGATGTTCCTAGTTACGATGTCACACCGGGTGGTGGTTCAAGCACGCACTTATACTACATTGAGGAGGATACTTCTTTGGAGGTCATAGTGTCGCTAGATTCCATCCCCGTAGTTAGAGAGTTTTTTCCTATATTTGGGGAGATCCTAGGGTTCCCACTTAGTAGGGAAATAAACTTCATTATTGATTTGATTTTGGGCACGAGAGCTATTGCCCGTACACCATATTAGATAACTTTTCTTTCTATAAGGGATCTTCGGGACCATATTGAACAATTATTGGGATAAGGGATCATTACGAGGAGTACTTAGCCGTGGGTTGCTCCAGTTTTGTTCGTTAAGAAGAAGGACAGATCCTTACGACTTTGTATTGTCTATAGGGAGTTAAACAAAGTCACCATTCGGAATAAATATCCATTACCACGTATTGATGTCCTATTTGACCAACTGAGGGGTTTGGCGAATTCTTTTAAGATCAATTTTAGACCGGGTTATCCGTAGTTGAGGTTCAGGGAGCAGGATATCTCCCAGACAGTATTTCTTACGAGATACAGATTATATGAGTTTTTGGTTATGCCTTTTGGGCTAAAAAACACACCAGCGGTATTGATGGATTGGATGAATTGGGTATTCAGGGATTTTTTGGATCAGTTTGTCATAGTGTTTCTTGATGACATACTGATTTATTTTTAAAGTACAAAGTATCATGCACAACATTTATGGTAGTCTTACAGACAGTACGAGACCACCAATTGTATGTTTATTTCGAGTAATACGGATTTAAGTTGTGGGTGGTACCATTCATGCACACATCATGTCCCAGAGGGGGATATCAGTGGACTCAGGGGAGGTTTCTACAGTGATGGAGTGGGCATAAACCACTACACCCTAAACCCTAAATCGTAAACCCTAAACTCTAAAAAAAAAACCCTAAACCCTAAAAACCCTAAACCCTAAACCCTAAACACTAAACCCTAAATCCTAAACCTTAAACCCCAAACCCTAAACCCTAAAACCCTAACCCTAGACCCTAAACCCTAAACTCTAAACCCTAAAAACTAAAAACCCTAAACCCTAAACCCTAAAACCTAAAAACCCTAAACCCTAAATCCTAAACCCAAAACCCTAAACCTTAAACCCTAAAACCCTAAACCCTAAACCCTAAACCTTAAACACAAAGGACTAAACCTTTAACCCTAAACCCTAAACCCTCAACCCTCAACCCTTATCCCCAAACCCCAAACCTTAAACCCTAAATCTCAAAACCCCAAAACCCCAAACCTCGAAACCCCCAAACCCCTAAAATTGAAACCCCAAAACTCAAAACCCCTAAACTCGAAACCTTAAAGCTAAAACCCTAATCCCTAAACCCTAAGACCTAAACCCTAACCCCTAACCCCTCAGTACTAAGACCTAAACTTTAAGCTCTAAGCCATAATCCCTAATCCATAAGCCCTAAGCCCTAACACCTAAACCCCAAACCCTAAACACTAAATGCTAAACCCAAGAACTAAGACCAAACACTAAACCCTAATCCCTAATACCTAACCCCTAACCCCCAAACCCATGAACCCCTAAATCCCTAAACCTTAAACCCTAAACCCTAAATTGTAAACCCTAAACCCTAAACCCTAAATACTAAATACTAAACCCTAAACCCTAAACACTAAACACTAAATCCTAAGCCCTGAACCTTAAACCCTAAAACCCTAAGTCCTAAGCCCTTAGCCTAAACCCTTAAACACCTAAACGCCTAATCCCTAAACCCTAAACCCTAAACCCTAAAATCTAAAACCTAAAACCCTAAACCCTAAACCCTAGGCTCTAAACCCTAAACAACACATAAATACTTAGTTAAGAACTAGGACACAATATGCATTGAGCCAACCCGCGCTAAAGAAGTCTCAGTGTGGCTTGGATGGGAAGATAGAAAGGTGAACAGGAGATGCATTGTGAGGATAATTGTGGAAAAGCACCGAGAGTAGAGAGAATCTTGGTTGAGATAGGTAATATCTTGTTTTGATTTATCTTGCTTTGACTCTTATTGTATGTTTTTATAATCGTTCCTATTTCATTTGGTTTTAGTCGAAGTAGACTAGGTTGACTCTTAGGAGAGTTCGTCGTTTTTCTCGCGGTAGGGTTTTTGTGACGTTAAATAAATACCGCACGCTTTATATTTTTCGCATATCACCTCACACGAAAAAGTAGGTTTAAATAAACAGAAACTCTCTTAAAAATTGAATAGGTTAATAATTTGTAAATCACCAGGATTTAGCAAAGATAATAATTTGGACTTTTAATTGAATTTGCAAATTAAAACTATTTTCACGAAGTTAATAATTCAAGAAAAAGTTTTAATTGGTCCCTTCTAGAATAATCAGTAAAACTCGTACGCAAATTGCATTTAATCGACAATCATTTACTTTCGTACATAGTCTTCTTTCGCATCATTAGGTGTTTTCAAGTGGTGTCAGAGCTGGACTTTAGAAAGATCCTCTTTCGAAACTTTTTTCAAACTCTTTTTACATTGTGTTAATGGAAGATTCTAGTTAGTTTCTTAGGTTAGGAAATTTCAATAGACCTCCTATTATCGATGGTACGAATTTTTCGTATTAGAAAATTAGAATGGTAGCATTTATTCAAAACACATTAGGAGATGATGTTTTGGGATTTGATTAAAAATAGTTATAAACCCCCCACTACTCTTATAGCAGAAGGTAGCATTATTTTTAAAAAACTTAGAAGATCATAATTAAGTTCTTATAAACATAAATAAACAATTGATGCTGCTGAGTATTTGTTAGCAGGAATGCCTGATTTCGAAAATGATTTTGATTATGATGAAGTACTTGATTTGATTGATGCTTCTAAGTCTTTTTTAGCTAAACAACCTTCTATGCTTGAAATAACTTCTCTGTTTGATGCTAAAGGTGCCTTATACGAGGATAAATCTTATGATAGCAACAATTCACACACGGAAACTAATGAGCATGAAAATTTTGTTGGCTACGACGATTACTTGAAATTGTATGTCAGGACTTTACAAAATAGGCAAGAGTTATCGAATTTGGTTAAAATGCTTAGCGAGACTTTAGTGAATCAATATAAGACTGTTCAATTAAAGTCTATTGAAATGAAAAATGTCAAAATTAATTTTGGAAAATAGTCACTTGATTTTAAATTACATATTACGACTTTAAATGAAAAATTGTCTTCTTTTGGAGAAAAATATATTGAAGCATGCTTGGAAGTTGAAAAATCCAAACAAGTTTCTGAGACGGCTTTCCAAACGTGTCATAGTTGTGATATAAAATGTTTTGACCTTGACAGACTTCATGCTAAACAAAGATATAATGGTGATACTAGAGCATTTGGATATCAAGGTCCCCTTGAAAAAGTTGATCTAAGTAGACCAATCTTCTTTGTAAAAACCCAAGAAAAAATGGATCTTCCATTGGATAGTAAGTGGTCTGAAAAGGCTAATGGAAAACAAGTTTTAATTGCAAGTGATTATGAAAGCGACTTTGAAAATTTCATAGAGAACTTTGTAGGACCGTCTACGTCAAATTATTTCCCTCCTTCCAAGAGACTCTATAGACCTCCTAAACCATTTATTCGTAATGAATCTGCTAAACATATAGAGGGAAAACACTACCATTCATACCTACCTACTTATAGTAAATTTTGTACTAGGTGTGATGTTTTAGGTCACCAAAACTGGGAATACCTTAGTAATCGCAAGAAAAGTACTCATTTTAAAAGTCAAAACCAAAATGTGAAAAGATTTTAAAAATTTCGTAGGCAGCGCACTAATAATAATTGGAATCATTTCTTCAATAAGTTTAGGCCTCACGTTAACAAGAACCCTAAACCCTAAACCCTAAAAGCCCTAAACCCTAAACCCTAAACACTAAACCCTAAATCCTAAACCTTAAACTCCAAACCCTAAACCCTAAAACCCTAACACTATATCCTAAACCCTAAACCCTAAAAACTAAAAACCCTAAACCCTAAAACCTAAAACCTAAAACCTAAAACCTAAAAACCCTTAACCCTAAATCCTAAACCCTAAACCCTAGACCTTAAACCCTAAAACATTAAACCCTAAACCTTAAACCCAAAGGCCAAAACCTTAAACCCTAAACCCTCAACCCTCAGCCATAAACCCTAAACCCTAAAACCTCAACCCTTATCCCCAAATCCCAAACCTTAAACCCTAAATCTCAAAACCCCAAAACCCCTAAAATTGAAACCCCAAAACTCGAAACCCCTAAACTCGAACCCTTAAAACTGAAACCCTAATCCCTAAGACCTAAACCCTAACCCCTAACCCCTAACCCCTCAGTACTAAGACCTAAACTTTAAGCCCTAAGCCCTAATCCCAAATCCCTAATCCATAAGCCCTAAGCCCTAAACCCTAAACCCTAACACCTAATACCCAAACCCTAAACACTAAATGCTAAACCCAAGCCCTAAGACCAAACAATAAACCCTAATCCCTAACCCCTAACCCCTAAACCCCTAAACCCCTGAACCCCTAAACCCCTAAACCCTAAACCTTAAACCCTAAACCCTAAACCCTAAACCCTAAATCGTAAACCCTAAACCCTAAATCCTAAACACTAAACCCTAAACACTAAACACTAAACCCTAAGCCCTGAACCCTAAAACCTAAAACCCGAAGTCCTAAGCCCTTAGCCTAAACCCCTAAACACCTAAACACTCAATCCCTAAACCCTAAACCCTAAACCCTAAACCCTAGGCTCAAAACCCTAAACAACACACAAATACTTAGTTAAGAACTAGTACACAATATGCATTGAGCCAACCCGCACTAAAGAAGCCTCAGTGTGGCTGAGATGTGAAGATAGAAAGGTGAACAGGAGATGCATTGTGAGGATAATTGTGGAAAAGCGCCGAGAGTAGAGAGAATCCTGGTTGAGATAGGTAATATCTTGTTTTGATTTATCTTGCTTTGACTCTTGTTGTATGTTTGTATAATCGTTCCTATTTCATTTGGTTTTAGTCGAAGTAGACTAGGTTGACTCTTAGAAGAGTGTATCGTTTTTCTCGGGGTAGGGTTTTTGTGACGTTCAATAAATACCGCACGCTTTATATTTTTCGCATATCACCTCACACGAAAAAGTTGGTTTAAATAAGCAGAAACTCTCTTAAAAACTGAATAGGTTAATAATTTGTAAATCACCAGGATTTAGCAAAGATAATAATTTGGACTTTTAATTGACTTTGCAAATTAAAACTATTTTCACGAAGTTAATAATTCAAGAAAAAGTTTTAATTGGTCCCTTCTAGAATAATCAGTAAAACTCGTACGCAAATTGCGTTTAATCGACAATCATTTACTTTCGTACATAGTCTTCTTTCGCATCATTGGGTGTTTTCAAGTGGTGTCAGAGCTGGAATTTAGAAAGATCCTCTTTCGAAACTTTTTTCACACACTTTTTACATTGTGTTAATGGAAGATTCTAGTTAGTTTCTTAGGTTAGGAAATTTCAATAGACCTCCTATTTTCGATGGTACGAATTTTTCGTATTAGAAAATTAGAATTGTAGCATTTATTCAAAACACATTAGGAGATGATGTTTTGGGATTTGATTAAAATAGTTATAAGCACCCCACTACTCTTATAGAAGAAGGTAGCATTATTTTCAAAGAACTTAGAAGATCATGATTAAGTTCTTATAAAAAAAATAAGCAATTGATGCTGCTGAGTATTTGTTAGCAGGAATGCCTGATTTCGAAGATGATTTTGATTATGATGAAGTACTTGATTTGATTGATGCTGCTAAGTCTTTTTTAGCTAAACAACCTTCAATGCTTGAAATAACTTCTCCGTTTGATGCTAAAGGTTCCTTATACGAGGATAAATCTTATGATAGAAAAAATTCACACACGGAAACTAATAAGCATGAAAATTTTATTGGCTACGATGATTACTTGAAATTGTATGTCAGGACTTTACAAAATAGGCAAGAATTATCGAATTTGGTTAAAATGCTTAGCGAGACATTAGTGAATCAATATAAGACTGATCAATTAAATTCTATTGAAATGAAAAATGTCAAAATTGATTTTCGAAAATAGTCACTTGATTTTAAATTACATATTACGACTTTAAATGAAAATTTGTCTTCTTTTGGAGAAAAATATAATGAAGCGTGCTTGGAAGTTGAAAAATCCAAACAAGTTTCTGAGACGGCTTTCCAAACGTGTCGTAGTTGTGACGTAAAATGTTTTGACCATGACAAACTTCATGTTAAACAACGATATAATGGTGATACTAGAGGTTTTGGATATGAAGATCCCCTTGAAAAAGTTGATCTAAGTAAACCAATCTTCTTTGTAAAAACCCAAGAAAAAATGGATCTTCCATGGGATAGTAAGTGGTCTGAAAATGCTAATGGAAAACAAGTTTTAATTGCAAGTGATTATGAAAGCGCCTTTGAAAATTTCATAGAGAACTTTGTAGGACCGTCTACATCAAATTATTTCCTTCCTTCCAAGAGACTCTATAGACCTCCTAAACCATTTATTCGTAATGAATCTTCTAAGCATATAGAGGGAAAACACTACCATTCATACCTACCTACTTCTAGTAAATTTTGTACTAAGTGTGATGTTTTAGGTCACCAAAACTGGGAATACATTAGTAATCGCAAGAAAAGTACTCAATTTGAAAGTCAAAACCAAAATGTGAAAAAATTTAAAAAATTTCATAGGCAGCGCAGTAATAATAATTGGAATCATTTCTTCAATAAGTTTAGGCCTCACGTTAACAAGAAAATATTTTTGAAAGATAACTTCTGTCCCAAATTTCAAAAGGCACAAAAACTTTTGAAACTTTGCCTATTATGATTAGGACTTGTGACTTAAGACCTCAAATGAATTTTTTATAGTCAAAGAAATGCCCAACTAATGTATGTGACACTTGTGAGAGTGAGAAAATCATTAAGTCTCCTCGTAAGAAGGTTAAGGACTTAAACACTGCCAAACCCATAGATTTATTTAATGATGGGGGAGGTGAGTCTACTCAAAATGGAGTTACCGTGTATTATGATGCTAATGGATACTCTTACTAGTTTAATCCTCCAAAAACTCCTAAAAAATTAGGATAGTTCCTTCTATGGCTTGTGATTTTTAGCTTGTTAATATGTTTTCTATGTCTTATGATAACTCTTATTTAAAAGTAATTTCAACATTTGATTAGAGAGATTGTACTTGAATTTTAGCTTTTGTTTATTCTGCACTTCGAGTACTAGATCTCTCAGGTTTTAGGATAATGATATCTACTAATAACCTCTATCTCTTAAAGCCATGTTTAATGTAGGAGATGCTTATTTTGTAGTATATAAACACTTACTTTTTCCTCTTCTTACCATTGTCTAATTTAGCCAAAATGGGGGAGAGTTGAGTACATATTCTTGTCTTGTGTTATTTATATTCTTCACATATATTCTATTTTTTTTTATTTCCTACACATTTAATTCGGTCATTTTAATATTTTGGTAGAGAAAATGCTCCTAGCTTGTTTTCTCGACAGAAAGCGTATTTATGTTTTGGAGGTATTCTCGTCGGTTGTCTTGAGTTGAGTCTTTTCATTTCTAGGATGGGTGGGTAGCTATATACTCCTCTGTATAGGATAATTAGGAATTATTTTTCCTCAGTATGTCAAGTGATATACTCAAGGGTTTTGTCAAAATTAGCCCAATGGGGTAGTTTGAAGGTACCGATATAGTGCACACCTAGGTCGGCAGGACCGACAGGCGGAGAGATGACCCTTTAACAGGAAATGTTACACTTTTGGTGAGAGGGGTCATACGTCGAGGCGATGCCCTCGGGGTAATAACGAACCTTGGGAGAAAGGTGGTCGGTGAGGATATCTGGTACCAGAGGGGAAGCACCATTATTTACCATCTTTAGGAGTTGCATCCCCATACATACCAACACTAATCTCCCCACCTTCGGGGCAGCCACCACAACTGCAGTACGAATGGGTGTACCACATTATACCGATAGTACGAGTTCAGGCAGTATAGGGTATGTTTCATATTGTTAGGCATGTGGGTCTTATTTTATTTGATATGAGTTCATCTCATTAATTCATTAACACTGTTTTTCCACGTGAGGCTGGGATGATAGACTTTGCTTATCATACTATACTACACATAGATTCACTCGTGGGTAGAGGGGTACCCATATATTCGGTATGTCGGGGAATATAGGTCGATATTGGCTGACTCACATTTGTGATAGACTTACTGGCACTTGATATGCACAAGTAGGATGTCATATTAGGGATGTATTAGCTAGCTACGTATAAAGCTTTTATTGACTCTTACGGTGGGTCCATCGCCTTCATCATTATAGGGAAGGAGATGTTCCTAGTTACGATGTCACACCGGGTGGTGGTTCAAGAATGCACTTATACTACATTGAGGAGGATACTTCTTTGGAGGTCATAGTGTCGCTAGATTCCATCACCGTAGTTAGAGATTTTTTTCCTATATTTGTGGAGATCCTAGGGTTCCCACTTAGTAGGGAAATAAACTTCATTATTGATTTGATTTTGGGCACGAGAGCTATTGCCCGTACACCATATTAGATAACTTTTCTTGATATAAGGGATCTTCGGGACCATATTGAACAATTATTGGGACAAGGGATCATTAGGAGGAGTACTTAGCCGTGGGTTGCTCCAGTTTTGTTCGTCAAGAAGAAGGACAGATCCTTACGACTTTGTATTGTCTATAGGGAGTTAAACAAAGTCACGATTCGGAATAAATATCCATTACCACGTATTGATGTCTTATTTGACCAACTGAGGGGTGTGGCGAATTTTTTTAAGATCAATTTCAAACCGGGTTATCCTTAGTTGAGGGTCAGGGAGCGGGATATCTCGCAGACAGTATTTCTTACGAGATACAGATTATATGAGTTTTTGGTTATGTCTTTTGGGCTAAAAAACACACCAGCGATATTTATGGATTGGATGAATTGGGTATTCAGGGATTTTTTGGATCAGTTTGTCATAGTGTTTCTTGATGACATCCTGATTTATTTTTTAAGTACAAAGTATCATGCAAAACATTTATGGTAGTCTTACAGACAGTACGAGACCACCAATTGTATGTTTATTTCGAGTAATATGGATTTAAGTTGTGGGTGGTACCATTCATGCGCAGATCATGTCTCAGAGGGGGATATCAGTGGACTCAGGGAAGGTTTCTATAGTGATGGAGTGGGGACAACCCACTACACCCTAAACCCTATACCCTAAACTCTAAAAAAAAACCAAAACCCTAAACCCTAAACACCCTAAACCCTAAACACTAAACCCTAAATCCTAAACCCCAAACCCTAAATCCTAAAACCCCAACCCTAAACCCTAAACCCTAAACCCTAAAAACTAAAAAGCCTAAACCCTAAACCCTAAACCCTAAAAACTAAAAACCCTAAACCCTAAGCCCTAAACCCTAAAACCTAAAAACCCTAAACCCTAAAACCCTAAACCCTAAACCTTAAACCCAAAGGCCTAAACCTTAAACCCTAAACCATAAACCCTCAACCCTCAACCCTAAAACCTAAACCTTAAAACCTCAACCCTCAACCCTTATCCCCAAACCCCAAACCTTAAACCCTAAATCTCAAAACCCCAAACCTCGAAACCCCCAAACCCCATAACTCAAAACCCCTAAACTCGAAACCATAAAGTTGAAACCCTAATCCCTAAGACCTAAGACCTAAACCCTAACCCCTAACCCCTCAGTACTAAGACCTAAACTTTAAGCCCAAAGCCCTAATCCCTAATCCCTAATCCATAAGCCCTAGGCCCTAAACCCTAACACCTAAACCCCAAACCCTAAACACTAAATGCTAAACCCAAGCCCTAAGACCAAACTCTAAACCCTAATCCCTAATACCTAACCCTTAACCCCTAACCCCTAAACCCCTGAACCCCTAAACCCCTAAACCCTAAACCTTAAACCCTAAACCCTAAATCGTAAATCCTAAACCCTAAATCCTAAACCCTAAACCCTAAACACTAAATACTAAACCCTAAGCCCTGAACCCTAAACCCTAAAATCCCAAGTCCTAAGCCCTTAGCCTAAACCCCTAAACGCCTAATCCCTAAACCCTAAACCCTAAACCCTAAAACCCTAAACCCTAAACCCTAGGCTCTAAACCCTAAACAACACACAAATACTTAGTTAAGAACTAGGACACAATATGCATTAAGCTAACCCGCGCTAAAGAAGCCTTAGTGTGGCTGAGATGTTAAGATAGAAAGGTGAACAGGAGATGCATTGTGAGGAAATTGTGGAAAAGCACCGAGAGTAGAGAGAATCTTGGTTGAGATAGGTAATATCTTGTTTTGATTTATCTTGCTTTGACTCTTGTTGTATGTTTGTATAATCGTTCCTATTTCATTTGGTTTTAGTCGAAGTAGACTAGGTTGACTCTTAGGAGAGATCGTCATTTTTCTCGGGGTAGGGTTTTTGTGACGTTCAATAAATACCGCATGCTTTATATTTTTCGCATATCACCTCACATGAAAAAGTAGGTTTAAATAAACTGAAACTCTCTTAAAAACTGAATAGGTTAATAATTTGTAAATCACCAGGATTTAGCAAAGATAATAACTTGGACTTTTAATTGACTTTGCAAATTAAAACTATTTTCACTAAGTTAATAATTCAAGAAAAAGTATTAATTGTTCCCTTCTAGAATAATCAGTAAAACTCGTACGCAAATTGCGTTTAATCGACAATCATTTGCTTTCGTACATAGTCTTCTTTCGCATCATTGGGTGTTTTCAAGTGGTGTCAGAGTTCGACTTTAGAAAGATCCTCTTTCAAAACTTTCTTCAAACTCTTTTTACATTGTGTTAATGGAAGATTCTAGTTAGTTTCTTAGGTTAGGAAATTTCAATAGACCTCCTATTTTCGATGGCATGAATTTTTCGTATTAGAAAATTAGAATGGTAGCATTTATTCAAAACACATTAGGAGTTGATGTTTTGGGATTTGATTAAAAATAGTTATAAGCCCCCCACTACTCTTATAGCAAAAGGTAGCATTATTTTTAAAAAACTTAGAAGATCATAATTAAGTTCTTATATAAAAAAATAAGCAATTGATGCTGCTGAGTATTTGTTAGCAGGAATGCCTGATTTCGAAGATGATTTTGATTATGATGAAGTACTTGATTTGATTGATGCTACTAAGTCTTTTTTTGCTAAACAACCTTCTATGCTTGAAATAACTTCTCCGTTTGATGCTAAAGGTGCCTTATACGAGGATAAATCTTATGATAGCAACAATTCACACACGGAAACTAATGAGCATGACAATTTTGTTGGCTGTGATGATTACTTGAAATTCTATGTCATGACTTTACAAAATAGGCAAGAATTATCGAATTTGGTTAAAATGCTTAGCGAGACTTTAGTGAATCAATATAAGACTGTTCAATTAAATTCTATTGAAATGAAAAATGTCAATATTAATTTTGGAAAATAGTCACTTGATTTTAAATTACATATTACGACTTTAAATGAAAATTTGTCTTCTTTTGGAGAAAAATATAATGAAGCGTGCTTGGAAGTTGAAAAATCCAAACAAGTTTCTGAGACGGCTTTCCAAACGTGTCGTAGTTGTGATATAAAATGTTTTGACCTTGACAAACTTCATGCTAAACAACGATATAATGGTGATACTAGAGGATTTGGATACGAAGGTCCCCTTGAAAAAGTTGATCTAAGTAGACCAATATTCTTTGTAAAAACCTAAGAAAAAATGGATCTTCCATTGGATAGTAAGTGGTCTAAAAAGGCTAATGGAAAACAAGTTTTAATTGCAAGTGATTATGAAAACGACTTTGAAAATTTCATAGAGAACTTTGTAGGACCGTCTACGTCAAATTATTTACCTCCTTCCAAGAGACTCTATAGACCTCCTAAACCATTTATTCGCAATGAATCTGCTAAGCATATAGAGGGAAAACACTACCATTCATACCTACCTACTTCTAGTAAATTTTGTACTAGGTGTGATGTTTTAGGTCACCAAAACTGGGAATACCTTAGTAATCGCAAGAAAAGTACTCATTTTAAAAGTCATAACCAAAATGTGAAAAGATTTATAAAAATTCGTAGGCAGCGCACTAATAATAATTGGAATCATTACTTCAATAAGTTTAGGCCTCACGTTAACAAGAAAATATTTTTCAAAGATAACTTCTGTCCTAAATTTCAAAAGGCACAAAAACTTTTGAAAACTTTGCCTATTATGATTAGGACTTGTGACTTAAGACCTCAAATGAATTTTTTAAAGTCAAAGAAATGCCCAACTAATGTATGTGACACTTGTGAGAGTGAGAAAATCATTAAGTCTCCTCGTAAGAAGGTTAAGGACTTAAACACTGCCAAACCCTTAGATTTATTTAATGATGGGGGAGGTGAGTCTACTCAAAATGGAGTTACCGTGTATTATAATGCTAATGGATACTCTTACTATTTTAATCCTCCAAAAACTCCTAAAAAATTAGGATAGTTCCTTCTATGGCTTGTGATTTTTAGCTTGTTAATATGTTTTCTATGTCTTATGATAACTCTTATTTAAAAGTAACTTCAACATTTGATTGGAGAGATTGTACTTGAATTTTATCTTGTGTTTATTCTGCACTTTGAGTACTAGATCTCTCAGGTTTTAGGATAAAGATATCTACTAATAACCTCTATCTCTTAAAGCCATGTTTAATGTAGGAGATGCTTATTTTTTAGTATATAAACACTTACTTTTTCCTCTTCTTACCATTGTCTAATTTAGCCAAAATGGGGGAGAGTTGAGTACATATTCTTGTCTTGTGTTATTTATACTCTTCACATATATTCTATTTTTTTATTTGCTGCACATTTAATTCGGTCATTTTAATATATTGGTAGAGCAAATGCTCATAGCTTGATTTCTTGACAGAAAGCATATTTATGTTTTGTAGGTATTCTCGTCGGTTGTCTTGAGTTGAGTCTTTTCATTTCTGGGATGGGTGGGTAGTTATATACTCCTTTGTATAGGATAATTAGGAATTATTTTTCCTCAGTATGTCAAGTTATATACTCAAGAGTTTTGTCAAAATTAGCCCAATGGGGTAGTTTGAAGGTACCTATATAGTGCACACCTAGGGGTTGCTTTCCGTGCTGTTGGATGTGAATTCTGACAAATTTTTTTTGTAATTAGGATTGTATCTCGCCTATTGACGCCAAGCTCCCTACGTTTTCGTACATCAAATGAACTCTCGACTCGGTCCGTCATCTAACAAAAAGGTAATTTCCATACTATATTGGCTCATAGAATTGATTCTGTCACATAGGACACAACACCACGTTGAATCTACATTTTGTTTATCATATCTTGTGATAGTGTTGGGTTTAGTCATAATAAAAAAAAATAGAATAGAAGTCGCAGGATTATTTTCTGAAATTAAAAATATTTTATTGAAACTGTTTGAAAATTTATTTTGGAGTTTATCATTTTAAATTTTATTAAAAATAAATTTTCAAAATTATATTTCAAACGTTTAAATATTTTTTTAATATGCGTGTAACTTTGTTTTTTATATGTACTATATATATATATATATATATATATATTCGTATCTAATATTTTATACCAACTATAGTTAACTGTTTTGGTGTAGCTATTTAGAAGCCCTAGGTGTACACTATGCCAGTGAGGTCTCATTTGACCCCTAAGGAGAACACTCCTCTCTTTCTTGCCACGTTGCAAGATTTTTTGTTAACCGAAATTGGTTTTCAATATTTCTAAGTACGACGTTCCTTACCTGATAGTGATTTGACTTAATCGAAATTTTTGTTGGCATATTAGATTTTATACAAATATTTTAATGCATGTTTATTTTATATATATTCCTTGACCACAAAAGCCTTCTTAGTCTACTAACTGTTTGCGTGTTGATTATATATATATATATATATATATATATATATATATATATATATATATATATATATATATATATATATATATATATATATATATATATATATATATATATATGCAAGCATGTGTTTTTATATATTGATATATGTTTAAGCCTTGACCGCATATATGTTGTTGGTCTATAGTAAGCTAGCAGGTCATGAGTCTTGTTATATTATATATTAGTTGTTAGTGTATAGTTTTAACATATGATGTAGACTTGACCTTAGATGATCTGTCATTTTGTTTTAGCCGAACATTGTTACCGCTTTGAGATAGAACTGTTATCGATTTGACCCTCTCTTATTTGTTTTGGCCATTAATAGTTACCCCACGATTTTAGCTTAAAACCAGTACGTTTTTTTTAAATGACGATGTCGCCGTGGCCCCTAAGTCGTATATAAGGCTTATTAATTGTTTTCTGCCCATGGTTTTTATTTCAAAACGGAATCTGATTTATATAGTTGGTTTGAAAATGACGTTGTGGTGTATTTTTTTAAACAGTAATATTTAGTTAGCATTTTTGATACACAGTTGGAAACAACTGTAAATACATGCGTCTAATTTCTAAAGACATCCTTTGTGTTTCCTTATGAATCGTCGGATTAATTTTTAATCAACAGATGTGTGTGTATTTTTTGTAATCCATGTGACTCTGTTTTACACCAATCAACACACACTTGTGCACTCTATAAATAGAACCCTTTGGGTCTCATTTTTAGGAGTCCGATAAAATTATTTTCCTGGCCAAACTCTGTTAAAATTTTTAGTGAGAGAAAGAGAAAATAAACCAGAATAATTTCTTATCATCTTCATGTGTTAATTTTTGTTAAAACAAAAATGAAGATTAGACATCTCTCATTCTAAATCTCCACTTATGATTTTTCAAGGGAAAATAATTTTTGCAAGTGATTTCTCTCATCTTTGTGTATTTTATTTAGATCTAATATTTGTACACAACACACACCTGTTTCGCGAAATTAATTTCTATTTGTGAATATTCTGATCGTATCTTCTTTGTAAGATCTTGAATGTTTTATAACATTTTATTTTAAAACATATTTTTCTGAAAAATATTTTGTTAATATTCAAATATATATTGTTTGTGGTTTAGAAAGTTAAACCTAAGATTTTTGAGAACTAATTTGAGAAGATTTAATATCTGGATTGAATATTATTTTCTTGAGTGTTTAAGAATATTTTAGACTAATTTGAAAAATTTGTAAAAATTGTCTTGATAAGTTTTTAGATTAAAACTTGATTTAATCTAATATTTGTTTTCTAAAAAATACGATTGTGAATGTTTGACTTTGTGATTTTATTGAATATATTTGAAGTCTTATTATATCTGTGAAAATGACTGCTTGGTCTTTGAAGTGATTTCATAATTTTTCATGTGCATATCACTTTGAAATCACTCACTACACTTATTCACTTAGACACTTATTGATGTCTCTATATTAGATCAACTCTAATTGTTCTAATTTTTGAGAAAAGAGAAAAGTAAAGTTTGAGAACATTGTGTTAAATCAAGAAAGGTTAATTTAAACAAGAGAACAAACATAAGAGTTGTTGTTGATATCTAGGAGAATGATATATTGTTGCATTGCATTCGGTTGTACCATTAAGTGTGGGTGTGTCATCTAGGATAGAACACCACACACAAGTACTTCACTAAGAACTAGGATACAATGGACATTGAGCCAACCTGCACTAAAGAAGCTAAAGGGGAGACTGATACGTGAAGATAACAAAGTGAACAAGAGTTGCATTGTGAGGATAATTGTGGAAGAGCAACCAGAAAGGAGAGAATCTTGGTCAAGATAGGTAATAGTTTGTTCTGATTTATATTGCTTTGAGTCTTGTTGCATGTTTGTATAATAATTCCTATTTCGTTTGGTTTTAGTGTAAGTAAACTAGGTTGACTCTTAGGAGAGTCCGCCATTTTTCTCGCGAAGGGTTTTTTACATTTTTCACATATTACCTCACACAAAAAAGTAGGTTTAAATTAATAGAAACTCGCCTAAAAACTGAATAGGTTAATAGTTTGTAAATCACCTAGATTTAACAAAGATAATAATTTGGACTTTAAATTGACTTTGGAAATTAAAATTGTTTTCAATAAGTTAACAATTCAAGAAAAGTTTTAATTGGTCCCTCCCCGAATAATTGATAAAACTCATTAGTAAATTGGGTTTAATCGACAATCATTTACTTCCACATATAGTCCTCTTGCGCATCATTGGGTGTTTTTAGTAGAATCCATTGTCCTCGATGAGGACGAGCCG
Source organism: Sambucus nigra (assembly GCA_949130495.1). NCBI lineage: Eukaryota > Viridiplantae > Streptophyta > Magnoliopsida > Dipsacales > Adoxaceae > Sambucus > Sambucus nigra. The sequence goes on along the minus strand of OX422223.1, from coordinate 484,112,247 downwards.
AAAAAATCACACGGGTTGGCAAAACCCTAAAGCCTTAGATCAAAGAAGTGCTGACCAAGCCACTGAAAAGAAGGCAGGGCATCTTTTCCTAGAGTTATGCATACATGACAAGTATTGACCCTGAGATCATGTGTCGTAAGCTTAATGTGGTAGAAAATGCTAAACATGTTAACTAGAGGAGGAGGATTTACTCCTGTCAAAAGTATGGAATTATCAAAGACGAGGTGAAAAAGCATGAAGAATCTGAGTTCATTAGAGAAGTCATCTACCCATAATGGTTGTCGAAAGCTGTCATTGTGCCAAAAGATAATGGAAGTGGAGGATGTGCATGGATTTCACCGATCTAAACAAGTATTGTCCCTAAGATTACTTTCCTCTCCCGCATATTGATCAGATGGTTGATGCCACAACAGGTAATAAGCTGATGAGGTTTATGGATTCATATTCTGGATACAACTAGATCTTCATGGACCTGGAAGACTCAGAGAAGACAACCTTCATTATAAATAAATGGACCTATTGCTACAAGGTTATGCCTTTTGGACTGAAGAATGCAGGGGATACATATTAGCTTCTAGTGAATAGAATGTTTGAAGAATAAGTTAGAAAGTCCATGGAGCTCTATTTGGACGACATGTTGACGAAGAGTCTGAAGGTCGACACTTATGTGGCCGACCTTGAAAAGATCTTTAATACCATGAATGAGTACGGGATAAAGCTTAACCATACCAAAGGCATTTTTAGGGTTGGAGATGGGAAGTTTTTAGGCTTCATTTTCAACCAAAGGATAATAGAGGCTAATTTAGAGAAGATAAAAAAATTTTTAGAAATGAAGACACCTGAGACCATCAAAGATGTTCAGAGACTTACTGGACGAGTGGCTGCCCTCAACAGGTTTGTTTCTAGAGCTACTGACAAATGTCTTCCATCTTTTAAAATCCTTTGAAAAGATTTTTAATGAAATGAAGAATGTGATACAACTTTTAAAGAACTTATGTCCTACCTCGGCTCCCCTTTACTTCTATCCCGACTAGTTCAAGGAGAAAATTTGTATGTGTACTTAGCCGCCTCAGAGTTAGAAATTAGCGCTGTTATAGTAAGATAAGAGGATGGGATATAGAAACCAATTTATTTTAGCAACAAAGCCCTCCAAGGAACTGAGTAGAGATATCCTAGGCTGAATAAGTTGCCTTATGCTTTGATTTATTTAGTGAAAGGGAAAGATGTGGATACCACAAAAACCACTGTACTAGGTGATGAAAATATGGAAAGAACCACCTAGATTAGATCAAAGATAACACCCTCCCTAAAACAGGAATTAATTACATTCCTTAGAGAGAGAAATAATGTGTTTTCTTGGATCCATGAGGATATTACCAAAATTTCCTAACTTCACATGCCATGAACTCGATATGCTTCTAGAAAGATGAAATCGTACTTCGAAGATCACTCCATAGTTTCCCTCACTGACTCACCGCTCTGACTGGTTATCCATAAACCTGAGAAATCAGGGAGAATAATGTCTTGGGCAATTGAGCTGGGAGAATTTGGCATTGAGTACCAGCTATGGTTAGCAATCAAAGGGCATGCAGTAGTTGATTTTTTGGCCGAGTTCACTTGGGATGAGGCTGAGGTTAAAAAAGAGAAATATGAGATTGCAGAAAGACAACCCAATAAAAGTATCGGATCTTCCATAAACGAGGATGAGAGAAACACATTTAGAGCAAAGACATCCGAGAATGAAGAGGGGAGGTATCTCTTCAAATAAGGATGCCTGACAGAGGGAAACATTTCTGAGGCCGATGATGTAGGGAGACTCTTCATTGATGGGTCGTCCTATGAAAATGGAAGTGGCGTCAGAGTAATAGTGTCAGCACCAGACGCCAAAGATATAAAGTACGCTCTGAGGTTTAATTTCAATGCCTCCAGCAATGAGTCTAAATATAAAGCTTTAATAGCAGGGATCTCTCTAGCTCGAGCTCTTAATATCAGCCAACTCTTAGTCCATAGTGACTCAAGACTAGTTGTAAATCAAATCTTTGGAGTATATAAAGCAGAGCACGAGAGAATGGCTAAATATCTGAAGAGGGTAGGATCGATGTTGGAAATTTTGAAAGAGGTAAAGCTAAAGAGAATAACTCAGCTAGACAACAGTCGAGTCGACGCACTAGCAAGGTTAGCCACAGCTACAAGAATCTTCACGGATGGATCCTCTTATCAGATACATCAGAGAGGGGGAGTTACCCTCGTCAAAAGTCGAGAGAAGAAAAGAGAGGTATAGAGCTGCCAAATTCTCCGTTGTAGGAGACACTTTATACAAAAAAGGTTTTTTGCTCCCTCAGCTCAGATGTCTTCCTCCATCTGAGGTGTCAAATATCCTAAAAGATATACATGAGGGTTTGAAAGCGCAAAATAATTTCCTTTTGTGATAAATGCGGAAGTGTATATAAGATGATGGTTCAATAATTAAACAAAGCAAATTTTAGTTTAATAAAACAAAATAAAACCAATTCATTAATCCAATACAAGTCCTAGAATTTTCCTAAGTCATAATTATAAATTATCCAAAGTTAGGCGAAACCAATTTTAGCAAAAGACTTGAATAAACCAAATTTACCCAATATTTAATTTAGTCCCAAATTAAATTAGTGTGATAAATTAAACCGAATTTTATCTTGAAATTATCCTAAGCATGGATTCTAAATTATTGGTGCAAGATAAAATAAACAATGTCACACTACGCCGCGATGTACGAGGAAAAACCCAAGACGGGAAAAAACCTCGGACGGCCCTAGCCACAAGTCCACTAGATACGGAATTATAATTACAAGACAAGAGACTTACAACACTCGACTCGAACCCTCTCAAGCCCCGATGCTCCTCCTTGTAGAAACCTCTTCCTAGCGGACAACCACGGAGCTCCACCGCGATCTCGGAATCCACCGATAGGACTTTGTATGGTCACCGTCACCCAAGCTTGGAGCCTTTCTCCAAGTGAGTAATACCGCAACAAACTTCTTCTTCTTTGTGATGGGATGTAGAAGGAAACCCGAAACGTCTCTTTTTCAATTTGGTAGAGAAAACCGATGCCAAAACACCAAGCAATTGATATAAATATAGAAACTTGGATAAACACAATTGGGTGTAAACTCTAGAGTGGTATATGCATTTTCTTTGAAAAACAATCCTCAAAACTTGAATATTTTCCTAAATTATTTTTGCTCTCAAACTCTCTCTAGGAGATAAACTTGGTTAGAAAAGTTAATTAGAAAAATGTGTTTCCCGTCCTTAATAAGTCTTGAAAAAGTTGGTTAAAAACCAAGTGGGGAAAGTGGGTAAAAACTGCCAAAAACTGCTCAAAACTGTTCCTGCCTGGCCTCTCGTTCGAACGACCGTGACTCTCGTTCGAACGAGACTTCTAACGAGCGACCAGACTGGGCTCGTTAGAAACTCGTTAGATATCTCGTTAGAACGACCAAACTCGTTCGAACGACATATCGAACGACTGACCAGTTTAGGTTCGTTGGCAAACTCGTTCGAACGAAACTTGGTTCGAACGAAAAAACTCGTTCGAACGAAAACCTGGTTCGAACGAAAAAACTCGTTCGAACGAGACTTCGAACGACTTCCAGAAATTTTTTGATAATTTCAATTTTTGGCCCAGAAACTTTATGTACTTTATTTTAAAGTTTCAATTAAATTATTCTGAAAGTAAAACATGGTTTTTATTAAACCTAACACCCAATAAATATTGTTCCAAGCTCCTATATAAATATAATTACATTCATACCTTGGGAGCATGGAACCTTAGATGATGACGTAGAAACGAGCACGCAAACCGGCATTTTGATGAAGCTTTATATTCTTTGCCGCTACGTGTTCAACACACACTTCATAGGCTTGAGAGTATTACAATAAATCACTAACCTATGAATAAATGTTTTTGTCCGGAATTGAGCCAAAACTATATATGGACTCAATTGGAAATTTGTGTCTTTACAAATATCCCCCTTTGGCTATTCCGGGACAAAAACCAAAACAAAAATCCTAAAGGGCCGTCAAGCTCACTAGACTCAAAACATAACCCGCCCAAACTTGACTCAACCCAAGGATTAAACGCTTTGCCATTAAACGATGCCTCTTTAGAATAATTCCTGCAGACTTAAGCAAACTCATCAAATGCATAGGGAATATCAAACTATTAAGTGAAATTAATTAATTACTCCCCCTAAATTAATTCTCCCCTTTATCAAAACATACTTAGAAAGACGTCTCCCCCTAAGATAAATCTCCCCAAAACTAGGATACGATAATAATAGGATTAGATACCATTTCTCCCCCTATCATCATTCTCCCCCTTTTTGTTCAGAAATAGGCAAAGGATAAAGAACTAATAAAAAGCTTAAAGTCATTAGACATGAAAGCATATGGGCAATAAAAGCAAGGCAAAGACAAACAAATATCGTACATATATATACTTTAAATATACCAATAAGTACTTGCATATATATATAGATATAAACACACACATGACACAAAAAAAAAACAATAAGTTTGCACACTCGTATGACAAAAATGTGTCATATGGAAACGGAAGTGTAGGGGTGTGAACTAGCAACAATTAAATTTAGACCCAAACACTTAAGAAACGTTCACGGAGTTCTCATTTGATTGCAAACTTCATCATAGTTAAATATAACCTCATGTGACAATATAAAGATTGAACTCAATGAACAAACATACACAATGCATACAAGCCTAGCATGATGATGATTCTACAAACCAAATAGAGTCATGACATTAAAGACAACTAGGATAAATGAACATTGTGCAAACCGTTGATATACCATCCAATTCTCCCTCAATAAGCATATATATTCTTTTGCTTGTGAATGAATATATCAAACAAACATAGGCCTTGGCAATTGTTTTCTTTTTAATGCCAAATATTCTGTTTTTATGCCTTTGGATCACGTATTTCTTTTAGATCCAATAAACGGTGGCTTACAATCGCAAAGGATTTAATTTATCCTTTCGGAGCCCTTCCCCGTGCATATTTTATTTATTATGTTTTCATTTTTCACACACTAATCTCACATGCAACGGATTTTGACATGCACTAGTCCTCCTAGGTCAAAGATATGTAGATGACTAGATTGGTAGGAGAACACCTCAAAAAGCTCAAATATAACATGTGACATTAAGATTTCAAAAGAGCTCGTGCATGTGTGAATAGAGGCATAGAAAAATAGAATCCATTTAAACAACACAAAATCCAACTACTCCATATAAAGCATGGTAAAGAACATTTTAAGGATTGAAAATCTAAACCAAAAGTTCTAGCCACATGGGAGCGTTAATGGAGGGATTCAAACACAAGTATATGCCACATAAAGTGTGTCAAACTAAAAATACACACAAAATAAAATCATTTTGAGTTTTTAACATTTTTAATCAAAAATACATATATACTCAAAAGGATAGACAAAAATCATTTGTATTTTTCATTAAGCGTAAATGAAATGAATAAAACAAAAATGATAAACCAAACATCTTTTTATATTTTTCAGTTAATTCAAACACAAAATATAATACAAAAAGATAAACAAGTCATAATTTCTAGCATGGGATATGAAATAATGCTATGACTAGAAAATGACTAAACAAGCATACATTTAGCATGTAAATATAGCATGAAGTACAAACGCTAAAGTATGCAAACACTAACACATTCATCCTTTAGATTTAGCAAGGGAGGAAGCATGTGAAAGTAAATGAGAATCAACAACCCTATTTTGTAAGGCAACCAAGTCGGATTTCCGAACCCAAATTAATGAGGAATGACTATCTTGGGGTGTAGGAACGTTAACTACCGTGGTTACTTTACTATCGGGTTTTCTAGGAATTCGTTTAAGATCTAAACAAAATTTCCTAAGATGACCTTGTCGACCACAATGTGTACAAGTGAGAACATGTCGAAAAGATTTACTTAAGGAGTGATCTTTAAAAGTATTCCTAGTTAATTCTCCTGAAACATTGGTTTGGGCATTATGAGTAAATTCATTACAAGGATTGAAGCCTAAACCACAAGTGTCATTTTTAATTTGGACCGTTCCTAACATTTTATCTAGTTTTTCCAAACGACACTCCAAATCAAATTTGACAATACTATAATCTTTTAATTTATTTTCCAATTCTACAATGTTAGATTCTAGTAAAACATTTTTCTCTTCAAAAGCAAGAAGCTCCTTTTTTAAGGATTCCATTAAACCCCTAAGGCTATCTCTTTCGCCTTCTACATATTCAAGCTTCTCTTGAAGAGTCCTCACATGAGTCCTAAGGTCTTCTATTAAAGTATTTTCATCAACGACCTTGACACTCTCTCTTAAACTAGCTTCTAACTTCAAATTAGCTCTTTTCAATTTAATAGATTCGGTATACAGTTCTTGAAAAGCATTTTGAAGTTCACTCATATCAACCTCATCTTCATTTTCACTCTCACTTTCTTCTTCACCCACACTATCATCAAAAATAAGAGAATCATGTACAATGACCTTGGAAGTGGCATGTGCTATCGTTTCATCAATCGATAAGTTTTCACTATCACTCACTTGACTAGCCATAAAAGCCACAAAATTTTTCTTAGTGGGGTAATCGGGCTTCTCTTCCTTATCACTATCACTAAGGGTTGCATTATATGAAATAGGTCGCTTACCATCTTTCCTTTGTTTAGTGGGGCACTCATAAGCCCTATGGCCATAACCTTCACAACCAAAACACTTATCAGACTCGTCCCTATCTAAATGTTCATTACTAGTTTTAGGGATTTTCTCGGCTTTAGAAACCTTCTTGCTTTTATCATGTTTAGAAGTATCAAATTTCTTAAAATCATTTTTAAATTTATCTTTGTTAAATTTAAGAAATTTTCTAAATTTATGAGCAAACAAAGCCATGTCTTCCGAGTCACTATCACTATCGCTCTCTACTACTTGTTTGACCTCTTTCCGGTCTTTTAAAGCAACACCCTTTTCAATTTTCTTTTCAGTTTTAGAGGGAAACATATCCACTTCATAGGTTTGTAAATCACCTACAAGCTCTTCTAATTTCGTAGAGGCTAAAGTGGGTAAAGAATTTAAAACGGTCACCTTTGGAATAAATCTATCGGGTAGGGACCTTAAAATTTTTTTTACAACACGGTCGTCAGGTATTTTCTCTCCCAAGTTAAAAGATGAATTAACAATATCAGAAAGTCTAGCATAAAATTTGTCAAAAGTTTCTTTTTCATCCATTTTGATAGTTTCAAATTGAGTGGTGAGGTTTTGGAGTTTTGAAGCTTTAACGACACTAGTTCCTTCGTGAGTTAATTGTAAAATATCCCAAGCTTCTTTAGCGGTTTCACAAGTCATAATACGTCGGAATTCATCCGGTACGCCAGCGCTAAATAAGGAATTTAAACCTCGGGAATTAAAGTTAGCAAGTTTAAACTCATTTTCAGTCCATCTATCGGCGGGTTTGATAACACGTTCATTTTCAACTAAATAAGTTGGTGGGGAGTACCCGGTAACAACAGACATCCAAACTCTCTCGTCGATAGATTTTAGTGCCGATCTCATTCGCTCTTTCCAATACGCGTAGTTTGAACCATCGAAAATAGGAAATTTTGAAAATGGGGAAAATTCCATTTTAGCCAAAAAATTAAGGATCTTAACGAAATAATTTATCGTTTTTGGCTCTGATACCAATTTGAAAGCGCAAAATAATTTCCTTTTGTGATAAATGCGGAAGCGTATATAAGATGATGGTTCAATAATTAAACAAAACAAATTTTAGTTTAATAAAACAAAATAAAACCAATTCATTAATTCAATACAAGTCCTAGAATTTTCCTAAGTCATAATTATAAATTATCCAAAGTTAGGCGAAACCAATTTTAGCAAAAGACTTGAATAAACCAAATTTACCCAATATTTAATTTAGTCCCAAATTAAATTAGTGTTATAAATTAAACCGAATTTTATCTTGAAATTATCCTAAGCATGGATTCTAAATTATTGGTGCAAGATAAAATAAACAATGTCACACTACGCCGCGATGTACGAGGAAAAACCCAAGGCGGGAAAAAACCTCGGACGGCCCTAGCCACAAGTCCACTAGATACGGAATTATAATTACAAGACAAGAGACTTACAACACTCGACTCGAACCCTCTCAAGCTCCGATGCTCCTCCTTGTAGAAACCTCTTCCTAGCGGACAACCACGGAGCTCCACCGCGATCTCGGAATCCACCGATAGGACATTGTATGGTCACCGTCACCCAAGCTTGGAGCCTTTCTCCAAGTGAGTAATACCGCAACAAACTTCTTCTTCTTTGTGATGGGATGTAGAAGGAAACCCGAAACGTCTCTTTTTCAATTTGGTAGAGAAAACCGATGCCAAAAACTCCAAGCAATTGATATAAATATAGAAACTTGGATAAACTCAATTGGGTGTAAACTCTAGAGTGGTATATGCATTTTCTTTGAAAAACAACCCTCAAAACTTGAACATTTTCCTAAATTATTTTTGCTCTCAAACTCTCTCTAGGAGATAAACTTGGTTGGAAAAGTTAATTAGAAAAATGTGTTTCCCGTCCTTAATAAGTCTTGAAAAAGTTGGTTAAAAACCAAGTGGGGAAAGTGGGTAAAAACTGCCAAAAACTGCTCAAAACTGTTCCTGCCTGGAATCTCGTTTGAACGAACTTGACTCTCATTCGAACGAGACTTCTAACGAGCGACCAGACTGGGCTCGTTAGAAACTCGTTAGATATCTCGTTAGAACGACCAAACTCGTTCGAACGACATATCGAACGACTGACCAGTTTAGGTTCGTTGGCAAACTCGTTCGAACGAAACTTGGTTCGAACGAAAAAACTCGTTCGAACGAAAACCTGGTTCGAACGAAAAAACTCGTTCGAACGAGACTTCGAACGACTTCCATAAATTTTTTGATAATTTCAATTTTTGGCCCAGAAACTTTATGTACTTTATTTTAAAGTTTCAATTAAATTATTCTGAAAGTAAAACATGGTTTTTATTAAACCTAACACCCAATAAATATTGTTCCAAGCTCCTATATAAATATAATTACATTCATACCTTGGGAGCATGGAACCTTAGATGATGACGTAGAAACGAGGCACGCAAACCGGCATTTTGATGAAGCTTTATATTCTTTGCCGCTACGTCTTCAACACACACTTCATAGGCTTGAGAGTATTACAATAAATCACTAACCTATGAATAAATGTTTTTGTCCGGAATTGAGCCAAAACTATATATGGACTCAATTGGAAATTTGTGTCCTTACAAATCTCCCCCTTTGGCTATTCCGGGACAAAAACCAAAACAAAAATCCTAAAGGGCCGTCAAGCTCACTAGACTCAAAACATAACCCGCCGAAACTTGACTCAACCCAAGGATTAAATGCTTTGCCATTAAATGATGCCGCTTTAGAATAATTCCTTCACACTTAAGCAAACTCATCAAATGCATAGGGAATATCAAACTATTAAGTGCAATTAATTAATTACTCCCCCTAAATTAATTCTCCCCTTTATCAAAACATACTTAGAAAGACGTCTCCCCCTAAGATAAATCTCCCCAAAACTAGGATATGATAATAATAGGATTAGATACCATTTCTCCCCATATCATCATTCTCCCCCTTTTTGTTCAGAAATAGGCAAAGGATAAAGAACTAATAAACAGCTTAAAGTGATAAGACATGAAAGCATATGGGCAATAAAAGCAAGGCAAAGACAAACAAATATCACAGATATATATATACTTTAAATATACCAATAAGTACTTGCATATATAGATAGATATAAACACACACATGACACAAAAAAAAACAATAACTTTGCACACTCGTATGGCAAAAATGTGTCATATGGAAACGGAAGTGTAGGGGTGTGAACTAGCAACAATTAAATTTAGACCCAAACACTTAAGAAACATTCACGGAGTTCTCATTTGATTGCAAACTTCATCACAGTTAAATATAACCTCATGTGACAATATAAAGATTGAACTCAATGAACAAACCTACACAATGCATACAAGCCTAGCATGATGATGATTCTACAAACCAAATAGAGTCATGACATTAAAGACAACTAGGATAAACGAACATTGTGCAAACCGTTGATATACCATCCAATTCTCCCTCAAAAAGCATATATATTCTTTTGCTTGTGAATGAATATATCAAACAAACATAGGCCTTGGCAATTATTTTCTTTTTAATGCCAAATATTCTGTTTTTATGCCTTTGGATCACGTATTTCTTTTAGATCCAATAAACGGTGGCTTACAATCGCAAATGATTTAATTTATCCTTTCGGAGCCCTTCCCCGTGCATATTTTATTTATCATGTTTTCATTTTTCACACACTAATCTCACATGCAACGGATTTTGACATGCAGTAGTCCTCCTAGGTCAAAGATATGTAGATGACTAGATTGGTAGGAGAACACCTCAAAAAGATCAAATATAACATGTGACATTAAGATTTCAAAAGAGCTCGTGCATGTGTGAATAGAGGCATAGAAAAATAGAATCCATTTAAACAACACAAAATCCAACTACTCCATATAAAGCATGGTAAAGAACATTTTAAGGATTGAAAATCTAAACCAAAAGTTCTAGCCACATGGGAGCGTTAATGGAGGGATTCAAACAATAGTATATGCCACATAAAGTGTGTCAAACTAAAAATACACACAAAATAAAATCGTTTTGAGTTTTTAACATTTTTAATCAAAAATACATATTTACTCAAAAGGATAGACAAAAATCATTTGTATTTTTCATTAAGCGTAAATGAAATGAATAAAACACAAATGATAAACAAAACATCTTTTTATATTTTTCAGTTAATTCAAACACAAAATATAATACAAAAAGATAATCAAGTCATAATTTCTAGCATGGGATATGAAATAAGGCTATGTCTAGAAAATGACTAAACAAGCATACATTTATCATGTAAATATAGCATGAAGTACAAACGCTAAAGTATGCAAACACTAACACATTCATCCTTTAGATTTAGCAAGGGAGGAAGCATGTGAACGTAAATGAGAATCAACAACCCTATTTTGTAAGGCAACCAAGTCGGATTTCCTAACCCAAATTAATGAGGAAGGACTATCTTGGGGTGTAGGAACGTTAACTACCGTGGTTACTTTACTATGGGGTTTTCTAGGAATTCGTTTAAGATCTAAACAAAATTTCCTAAGATGACCTTGTCGACCACAATGTGTACAAGTGAGAACATGTCGAAAATATTTACTTAAGGAGTGATCTTTAAAAGTATTCCTAGTTAATTCTCCTAAAACATTGGTTTGGGCATTATGAGTAAATTCATTACAAGGATTGAAGCCTAAACCACAAGTTTCATTTTTAATTTGGACCGTTCCTAACATTTTATCTAGTTTTTCCGAACGACACTCCAAATCAAATTTGACAATACTAGAATCTTTTAATTTATTTTCCAATTCTACAATGTTAGATTCTAGTAAAACATTTTTCTCTTCAAAAGCAAGAAGCTGTTTTTTCAAGGATTCCATTAAACCCCTAAGGCTATCTCTTTCGCCTTCTATATATTCAAGCTTCTCTTGAAGAGTCCTCACATGAGTCCTAAGGTCTTCAATTAAAGGATTTTCATCAACGACCTTGACACTCTCTCTTAAACTAGCTTCTAACTTCAAATTAGCTCTTTTCAATTTAATAGAATCGGTATACAGTTCTTAAAAAGCATTTTGAAGTTCACTCATATCAACATCATCTTCATTTTCACTCTCACTTTCTTCTTCACTCACACTATCATCAAAAATAAGAGAATCATGTACAATGACCTTGGAAGTGGCATGTGCTATCGTTTCATCAATCGATAAGTTTTCACTATCACTCACATGACTAGCCATAAAAGCCACAAAATTTTTCTTAGTGGGGGAATCGGGCTTCTCTTCCTTATCACTATCACTAAGGGTTGCATTATATGAAATAGGTCGCTTACCATCTTTCCTTAGTTTAGTGGGGCACTCATAAGCCCTATGGCCATAACCTTCACAACCAAAACACTTATCAGACTCGTCCCTATCTAAATGTTCATTACTAGTTTTAGGGATTTTCTCGGCTTTAGAAACCTTCTTGCTTTTATCATGTTTAGAAGTATCAAATTTCTTAAAATCATTTTTAAATTTATCTTTGTTAAATTTAAGAAATTTTCTAAATTTACGAGCAAACAAAGCCATGTCTTCCGAGTCACTATCACTATCGCTCTCTACTACTTGTTTGACCTCTTTTCGGGCTTTTAAAGCAACACCCTTTTCAATTTTCTTTTCAGTTTTAGAGGGAAACATATCCAGTTCATAGGTTTGTAAATTACCTACAAGCTCTTCTAATTTCGTAGAGGCTAAAGTGGGTAAAGAATTTCAAACGGTCACCTTTGGAATAAATCTATCGGGTAGGGACCTTAAAATTTTCTTTACAACACGGTCGTCAGGTATTTTCTCTCCCAAGTTAAAAGATGAATTAACAATATCAGAAAGTCTAGCATAGAATTTATCAAAAGTTTCTTTTTCATCCATTTTGATAGTTTCAAATTGAGTGGTGCGGTTTTGGAGTTTTGAAGCTTTAACGACACTAGTTCCTTCGTGAGTTAATTGTAAAATATCCCAAGCTTGTTTAGCGGTTTCACACGTCATAATACGTCGGAATTCATCCGGTTCGACAACGCTAAATAAGGCATTTAAACCTCGGGAATTAAAGTTAGCAAGTTTAAACTCATTTTCAGTCCATCTATCGGCGGGTTTGATAACACGTTCATTTTCAACTAAATAAGTTGGTGGGGAGTACCCGGTAACAACAGACATCCAAACTCTCTCGTCGATAGATTTTAGTGCCGATCTCATTCGCGCTTTCCAATACGCGTAGTTTGAACCATCGAAAATAGAAAATTTTGAAAATGGGGAAAAATCCATTTTAGCCAAAAAAATTAAGGATCTTAACGAAATAATTTATCGTTTTTGGCTCTGATACCAATTTGAAAGCGCAAAATAATTTCCTTTTGTGATAAATGCGGAAGCGTATATAAGATGATGGTTCAATAATTAAACAAAACAAATTTTAGTTTAATAAAACAAAATAAAACCAATTCATTAATCCAATACAAGTCCTAGAATTTTCCTAAGTCATAATTATAAATTATCCAAAGTTAGGCGAAACCAATTTTAGCAAAAGACTTGAATAAACCAAATTTACCCAATATTTAATTTAGTCCCAAATTAAATTAGTGTGATAAATTAAACCGAATTTTATCTTGAAATTATCCTAAGCATGGATTCTAAATTATTGGTGCAAGATAAAATAAACAATGTCACACTACGCCGCGATGTACGAGGAAAAACCAAGACGGGAAAAAACCTCGGACGGCCCTAGCCACAAGTCCACTAGATACGGAATTATAATTACAAGACAAGAGACTTACAACACTCGACTCGAACCCTCTCAAGCCCCGATGCTCCTCCTTGTAGAAACCTCTTCCTAGCGGACAACCACGGAGCTCCACCGCGATCTCGGAATCCACCGATAGGACTTTGTATGGTCACCGTCACCCAAGCTTGGAGCCTTTCTCCAAGTGACTAATACCGCAACAAACTTCTTCTTCTTTGTGATGGGATGTAGAAGGAAACCCGAAACGTCTCTTTTTCAATTTGGTAGAGAAAACCGATGCCAAAACACCAAGCAATTGATATAAATATAGAAACTTGGATAAACACAATTGGGTGTAAACTCTAGAGTGGTATATGCATTTTCTTTGAAAAACAACCCTCAAAACTTGAACATTTTCCTAAATTATTTTTTCTCTCAAACTCTCTCTAGGAGATAAACTTGGTTGGAAAAGTTAATTAGAAAAATGTGTTTCCCGTCCTTAATAAGTCTTGAAAAAGTTGGTTAAAAACCAAGTGGGGAAAGTGGGTAAAAACTGCCAAAAACTGCTCAAAACTGTTCCTGCCTGGGATCTCGTTTGAATGAACTTGACTCTCATTCGAACGAGACTTCTAACGAGCGACTAGACTGGGCTCGTTAGAAACTCGTTAGATATCTCGTTAGAACGACCAAACTCGTTCGAACGACATATCGAACGACTGGCAAATTTAGGTTCGTTGGCAAACTCGTTCGAACGAAACCTCGTTCGAACGAAAAAACTCGTTCGAACGAAAACCTGGTTCGAACGAAAAAACTCGTTCGAACGAGACTTCGAACGACTTCCAGAATTTTTTTGATAAATTCAATTTTTGGCCCAGAAACTTTATGTACTTTATTTTAAAGTTTCAATTAAATTATTCTGAAAGTAAAACATGGTTTTTATTAAACCTAACACCCAATAAATATTGTTCCAAGCTCCTATATAAATATAATTACATTCATACCTTGGGAGCATGGAGCCTTAGATGATGACGTAGAAATGAGGCACGCAAACCGGCATTTTGATGAAGCTTTATATTCTTTTCCGCTACGTCTTCAACACACACTTCATAGGCTTGAGAGTATTACAATAAATCACTAACCTATGAATAAATGTTTTTGTCCGGAATTGAGCCAAAACTATATATGGACTCAATTGGAAATTTGTGTTCTTACAGGGTTCCTACTCTAGCCATATAGGAGGAAGATCATTAGCCTAAAGGATCATAACTCAGGGGTACTAGTGGCTAACCCTGGCAAAAGATGGAGTGGCATATGTGAAGAAATGTGACAAGTGCTAGAGGTTTTCTACCATTCCTCATCAGACTCATCAACCTCTAACCTCTATCATATCTCCCTGGCCATTCGTAGTATGGGGTAATCGATTTGGTAGGACCATTGCCAAGGGCTGTGAATAACTATCGCTACTTGATTATAGCAATATATTACTTTTCCAAGTGGGTAGAGGCCGAGTCAATGATCACTATCATAAAACATAAGACGTTTCAGTTTATTTGAAAAACATTATCTGCAGGTAATTCCTTCCAAATACCCTAATCTCAGATAATGGGACACAGTTTAAAAATGTCGCTTTAGAGAAATATTATGAAAGAGTTAGAATAAAAAAATTATTTTCCTGCCCCGGACAACCCTAGGCAAATGGGCATACATAAGTGACAAATCGAGCAATCCTTGATGTAATTAAAAAGAATCTAGAAGAAGAAAAGGTAAGATGGATTGAAGAAGTATATGATGTGCTATGGGCCTACAGGACAACAATCAAGACTCCTACAGGGATACCCCGTTCATGTTGGCCTATGGCTCAGAAGATGTTATCCCAAACGAGATTGGTCTTCCTACTCATAAAGTGGAGATGTACGACCCTAAGGGAAACGCGGCAGAGAGAAGGCTTGATCTTGATTTGATTGAAGAGAGAAGAGAATATGCCGAGGTGAGGCAAGAAGCCTACAAGCAAAAGACTGCCAAATTTTATAATCAAAGGGTGAAAGAGAGGACAATAGTTATGGGAGACCCAGTTTTGAAGAAGACATGGAAAAATCCCAACAAGCTCCATCCAAATTGGCATGGACCCTACAAGGTAACTGTTGAAGTCATCCTAGGCACATACCGATTGGAAAATCTAGAAGGAGAGCCCTTCTCAAACCCTTAGAATGCCGACCATTTGAAGAAATATTACCTATGATGTTGTAGTTGTCTTATTTTCTTGTAATTCATGCATCAAATTATGAAGATGTAAAATATTAATGAGAAGCAAGTATTCAGTGTTTTGTTAGCATCTTTATGCTAGTGTATGTATCTTAAACATCATTAATTTGGTGAAATTATGAGGTTAAACATCATTAATTTGGTGACCTCAGACCTTAAACTTCATTAATTTGGTGAAAATATGAGGGTAAACATCATTAATTTGGTGACCTCAAACCTTAAACATCATTAATTTGGTGAAAATATGAGGGTAAACATCTTTAATTTGGTGACCTCAGACCTTAACGATCATTAATTTAGAGAAAATACGAGGGTAAATATCAGTAATTTGTTGACCTTAGACCTCAGACATCATTAATTTAGTGAAATTATGAGGTTAAACATCATTAATTTCGTGACCTCAGACTTTAAACATCATTAATTTGGTGAAATTATGAGGTTAAACATCATTAATTTGGTGAAATTATGAGGTTAAACATCATTAATTTTGTGACCTCACACCTTAAACATCATTAATTTACTGAAAATATGAGGGTAAACATCATTAATTGCGTGACCTCAGACCTTAAACATAATTAATTTGGTGACCTCAGACTTTAAACATCATTAATTTGGTGAAATTATGGGGTTAAACATCATTAATTTGGTGACCTCAGACTTTAAAGATCATTAATTTGGTGAAATTATGAGGTTAAACATCATTTATTTTGGTGACCTCAGACTTTAAACATCATTAATCTTGGTGAAATTGTGAGGTTAAACACCATAATTTGGTGACCTCAGACCTTTAAACATCTTTAGTTTGGTAAGCAACAAAATTTGGTGACCTTAGACCTTTAACATCACCGGTTTGGTGAAATTTTGAGAATAAACATCATAATTTGGTGACCTTAGACCTTTAACGTCATCGGTTTGGTGAAATTTTGAGAATAAACATCATAATTTGGTAACCTCAGACCTTTAACATGATTTAGTTTGGTGAAATTATAAGTATTAACACCATAATCTTGTGACCTCAGACCTTTAACATCATTTATTTTTGTGAAATTATGAGGATAAACACCCTAACTTGGTGACCTCAGACCTTTGACATCACTGGTTTGGTGAAATTCTAAGGTAAACTTCATAATTTGTTAACCTCGGACCTTTAACATCATTTAGTTTGGTGAAATTATGAATATAAACACCATAATTTGGTGACCTATAGTGAGTGTGTGGAACATCACAACTATAAAACAACAAAACATCATAGAAGAGCAATATAAATAGAAAAAGTGAATCTGCCTATATTCGGAACATGAAGAGGTTATAGAATTACATTCAAAATACAAAAAAGTTATAACCAAAGTTCATCAAAACAAGGATCACAAAAATATTTACAGAAAAAAGTTAATGATGAGAAGGATAGGCCCTAAGAGTTCGAATTATCCCTAGGCAGGAGCCGACCCATCAATAGCTGTATTTTTCTGGTCAAGGTTGATTCTTATAACTCCAACCTCATCATTATGCTGAGCACCATCATCAGTCTTCGTGACCTCCAGAGGAGCCGCCTCGGTTGGGGCAACATCGTTATCTTTTACTTCATTTAAAGTTGGGCGAATAGAGGGTATCCAAAGCTAAGGCCAACAAATTCCGCAGTCGACAAGCTCCCAAACTCACCCTGCTTAAGAGCTGCCCATCGGCTGGTCGCTTTAACTCCCCTCTCTATATACTCAAAGCCAAAGCTGACAAACTCATCAGAGACTTTGTAGTCCTCAATGATTTTCTCTATAGCATCTTCCTATGCAGCTTTCACAGCAATATCAACCTTTGATTGAAGACTCTGATCGTTTGCCTTCAGAGCCTTATCGTGATCCTATTTAAGCTGAGAAATATGGTTGCCCCTCTCCTTAATGACTCCTTTCATCTTTTCAATCTCGGCCTTCAGATTGGCGTTAGTTTTCTCAGCATCCTTACCCTTTTGTATAAGGGGAAACTTCTTCAAAGACTAGTCGACAAGGTGGTGAAGAGACACCACGCTCTATAGAAGAAGATGAAATATATGAATATTAATTTTTAAAGGGCAGAGAGAACAGTTGGAAGAAAATTAGAAAAATTGATACCTGAACTGCCCTATGAAGTGTAAACTCACCCAATAAAGCAACATCCAAGGCTTGAAAAAAGTACTTATCCTCCTCAGTCATGATGGTGCCAATAGCATTAATAGATTTCAGGCTATGGTCGATAACGTTGTCTCCTATCTTAAGGTGTGACAAATGAGCAATCAAAGCATCATCGGTCGAAATGGGTATGGCACGGTCCTTGGTGGTAGTCTTGCTCGGCCTCATATGAGCCTGGTCAGTTGGAGCCTTACTCTTCTTGGTAGCATTGTACTTAGAGGTGTCGAGGCTCTTTTTGGTCTAGGAAGGAGGGGGTAAATTATTACAACCACATTTATCCATAAGCTTTGTAAGGTTGGGGCCGACATCTCCCAGAAGTCATAAAAAATGCCAGATGGTCGCTCTGTAAAATGATAAGTCTCTGAGTTAGAAAGTCAGACAGATAAAAAGTACAAGACAATAGTTGGAAATAAAAATTTGGAAACTTAAGAAGTTCTTCTAGAGGACCACCCCCTAAACCTGTCTGAGAGAGGTAATAGGGGGTCATCAGATTTCATACTTAACGACCATTAACACCTTGGTTTTTAAGGTCCTTTTTGTTCTTGTAATTATCCTGGATAAGTCCAGGGTCAGCTTTAGCCACATGGGAGACTTTATTCCATTTCAGAGGGGTTCTTGGAACCGACGTTCCACAAGCCTCGTCTAGGCCAAACTCCCAGGCCCTAGAAATAAAGAAATACCGAGGTTTCCAATTATGGTTACAAGTCTGGGTAACTAAAAGCATCTTCTTCTCTAATTTCCTGGCTACGAAGTGGTATTAGACGTGGTGATTTTTGGCAGACGAGGGAACGTAGCAACTAGTAAAAACTCTAACTAGAAAGTCTGTATGGAGAACAACATTCCAAAGGACAATAGCCCCAATCATAAACCTCCAAGAATTTGGGGACAGTTTGGAAGGTGCAAGGTTTATATAAGATAGTATATCTCTGATAGTTGGGTGAATGGGAACACGAAAACCTAGCTTGAACGTCTTCTCATAAATGCATATTTTACCCTCTTGGCCATCAAGGCCCTCTCTTCCTTAAGAGGTTTCCTCAGTATGATGGAGGAATCAATGGAATAAAGGTGTCTGATGGCTAAAAGGTCATACTCATTAACAATAAGCTACTAAGGAATCCATTTCACTTCCTTCGTCATCATCGCCATCCTCAGCAACCTAGGCTTGGGAACCAGTGGGGACACCACTGAGAAACCTCTTTGCAAACTCGATGCCTGTGGAAGTCGATAGAGGAATGGCATCAATAGGAGGAGGAATCATGATGTTAGGATCTAAAATATGTATGGAGGGAGATTTACGTGAAGTGCTTGTATCTCTGTGGGAAGAGGCACGATCTGAAACCTCTTTATCCTCAAAAACTCCAGTTTTCGTAGGAGAGTAATCCATAGCCTCTTAAAATGAGTCTAGGGACTCGTTCACCTCAGATATTGAGATTGGTTCTAAAGCATCATCCTTAGACATGGGATCAGAAACCTAGGCCGATTCATGGTATATCATAACTAATTATGGAGGTTAAATTTGTCTAAGGGGAAAAGCCTCTGCGTGGGCTAACTCTATCTGTCTGATGTTGTTGAAACACTCCTCTCGTAGAGTTGGGAACTCTTCAACAAGTTTATATAGGGGTCGTAGCATCCGATAAAGAATGATGCACATGGAGAGTTCAAGCAGAAAAGGCAAACAGGTAAACAACGTACAGTACCCAAACTAAAGTTCAAAACTTGGAATCCAAAAGATTTTCACCAAGAACACCCAGAACATTCAAAGATTGGGTCACCGGAGAATGACCGAAAAGCCTAAAAGTGGGAGTCTTTAGCTAAAACAACCCCGAAGCAGCCTAGTATGGCTCTAAAGTCACTTAACCACTGCAAATCTAACCCTATGACCAACTAACAGTGGCTAAAAACCTCGTCGAAAAAAGGAAAAGGTCACCAAAAAGAAAAAGTGTAAATTAATGCCCAGAAATGAAAAAAGAAAGGTTGATGAACAATACCTGACTGAGTTTGATTGGGGGAATAAGAGATTAAAAGGAAGGAACCTTGAAATCACAACAGAGATATGGAGGTTTTTGAGGAGAAAGTTTGAGAAAGGGCTCTAAGAAGGAAAACTGAAGAAGGGAAAAAGAGAAATGAAATGGAAAAATGGTTTAAATACCATTGTAATGTTGAGGCATGAATATCAATGCCCTCATCATTGCACCTAGAAACCTTAAAAAGGTGACGTCAGGTCATCATTATCTTAGGGCAGACGTAACCCACTTCAAAGGGTGACATGTGTCTAATGGATAATTCTACATCCCAAGGTACAAAAATGTCCCTTCACCTACCTGGCCTATATTCCCCTCGTCCATCTACTCACATAGAAGACTGAGGTCTAGGGGTGATTTATATGCCTAAAGTTTACCCTCAAACATGGGGTTAATAACCCCGATCGACCTCAGAGCCAAGTCATCGGGAAGCTCACAACAAAAATTAAAAAGGTCATCCTTCACAAGGTCGGCTATCAATGATCAACCTTGGCTGGTCAGCAACACCTCATGGGCTTAACCATGGTCATTCTCATACTCCACTCTAGTCGACAGTGCAACCAGGCCCTAATATACAACCTCACCTCATTTATATGGCCAGTGTCATATTTATGATTGGCAGACTCGGACATAATAATATCGTATTTGAATGGACCGAGGTTTCAGTGGATGACATCACAAGTCCGAGCACACGCAATCACATGGGAGACTTGGAGCATGTAAACTAAATCGTTATAACCAACTCATTCCCCTCACGTGAGGGAATATTTGGTCATCATTATCTGCATGTGGCACAACCAGGTTTCCGTATGATATTAGTTTGATCACCACACACATGCCCATGGCATGCTTGGGGGTACTATACACCCTCAAGAAATATATATACATGTCTTCTTCTACATTGAAAAGGGATCCATAATTGTAACCTTAGAAGAAGCTCTGGTAAACTTTATAATTGAGAGAGAAAGTGAGTGCATTATAACACAGGTCATTAGATCCCCTGCTTTATTAGTGAAGATCACTCATCTGTATAGTGGACGTAGGCCTAGATAGGCTAAACCACTTATATTAGTGTGACTCACCTCTTTTCTCACCTGCTTATATATTTATATCAATCGTTTATTTTCTTCCATTGATGTACCTATTTGAGAACTTCTACACCTTGATCTGGTGGTGTTAATTATAGCATCATCAGGGAACGCGAGGTTACTAATAAAAAGAAAAGATAAATAAACTAGATGATTAATTGTATTTTATAAAGAGAGGAATTTAATAATTTATGTGATGGTTAATTATTAACTAAGGATAATTACGAATAATTCTTACGGGGTAGCTGTAGGGTAATTATTAGAGTAATTATCTTTACCTATGGTAATGTGCAACTACATTTTGTGTGGACATACCTATGTTTGCGAACTGTACCGTAGCACACGTTAGCACAGGTGGGCTAGGCCTAGTTTAGGTCATATCTTAGGTACTACGTAGCAACGCCACTTATGAGAAATGAGTGTTGAAGCTGGGATCCATGTGATGTATCAAGGTATAGGTCGTGCAATGGTGTACAACATAAGTACCTCCCCAATTGTATGTGTATTGTGTTATTCGTGCTGAACAAGATACTCCTCCGGACTTGCCGATAGAGCACGAATGGGACCCTTATTAGTAGATTCCTTGGTGTCATGTATATAAGGACATATATATAATTAATGAAAATGAATGGAAGAGTTCCTTAAGCCGAACTATGTAGACTATAAAATACATACCCAATACTACGTGGTCTGTACGATGTTGGCTCTCATCATTTTATGGGTTGTATGTCTGGGATAATTAGGAAAATAGTAACATAAAAGTAAATAATTATAATTGAATGCGTTTATTTTGCTAAGTGCATTCTTATACTGCCATTATCATTTATCCATTATCTTTATTAGGACTTGGGTGGTTATACGTGTAACACTACTTTTAGATGAGGGGTGAGACACGTTATGTATGTGAGTGACGATAGGAAGCTTTCACTTTGAATTAACTGTACTTTCGTACAATAAAATTTGTAAGTTATGTTTTGCACACTTTAGGGTGCTGACCCAAAATTATTAATGTTTTCTCCCCAAGGTTCTCCTAGACAGGGATAGTAGGACTGTTGACATATTATCCTTGCAGTCTCACCTTATGTAGCATATTTTAGATCATTGATTATAGACTAGGTTGCTAATCTCTTTTAGTTCTTGTATTTTGGGATTATTGTATGGGCATAAGCCCTAAGTCTATTTCATTTCTTGCTTGCTCGAGACACTAATGAGTATGTTGGGATTTATTTGTATTGTGTGGATGTTTGATTCTATTATTGCCTTGGTTATTAATCTAAATGCAATTTTAATTTCAATCATGGTTTACAAATAAATATTGGTTTTTTTGACCAATTAGTCCTCTTTACTAAGTCTGTAGTTCAATAGGTCCTATCATCTTTTTTTCTCCAATAGGTTCGATGAAACAAGCTTTTTGGTCCAATAGGTCTTATTTACAAAATATATAGTGAATACTCACTGTAGGTATAAATAGGATCTATTGCAAAAAAATGTTATGAAAGTACCTATTAGGAAATGTCTTATACAAACAGGACTTATTTGTCAAGCTCCCATAAATATTTTGTATGGTTTTATGCTGATAATGATTTATATTGCATAGCAAGCCCCATCTTCAGCGTAATGCATCTAGCCAACCTTTAAGTGAGAAAATGAGGGTTGTTACAGTTGGTATCGAACCATCCAGGTTCTAGAGTGCTAAGGATATGTGTTGCGTTCATCACGTTCTTTGATGCATTCTTAGATATGTAGAGTCTATAATTAGGATTCATTGTATTCTTACTATTTGTACTAATTCAAACCTTATCTACTTTTAGATGGTAAACGGAAGGAGGGATAGACCTAGGCGCATAGCCGCACTCGCTACACATGAGGATGCCCATCCCTATCCACAACAACAACCCCAGACCCTACCGACCCAACCCATTATTACCCCCACAAATATCACTACTATCGTGATCCAAAAGATCTCTACTACAATGGAAAAAATGCTCCAACATTTTCCACAACCACAGGCTCAGGCACAGCAACAGCCACAACCCCCACCCCAACAGATGGTGTTACTAGTGCAAATGCTAGGTTAATTTTGTATAGACCTAGGGAGGCATTCACAAAGGTCCAACCTTCAGAGTTCGCGGCAATCCAGGCATCTTAGTTGCGAACAAGTGTAAGAAGGACATTCGGCGGCACTTACGGATGGTGGAGTACACTCCAGTTCAGAGGCAAATATTGGCCTCGTTTCAACTTCTGGGTGATGCACATTAGTGGTGGGAGTCAGTTACTTCAGCTGTAGAGAGGGACACTTTGACCATTTATGAGTTTTGGGAGAGGTTCGAGGGGAAGTCTTTCCCTTAAGAGATGCAGTCAGAGATGAGAAGTTGGTTCATGGACCTTAGATAAGAGGGTAGAACAATGGCTGAATATGAGGAAGAGTTCACTACTTTTTCTTACTTTGAAAAGGAGGAGGTCAACACTAAAAGTAGGAATATGGACAAGTTTATAGCATGGTCAACCTGACATATCAGAAATGAACTTTTAGGGAACTCAAAATTAACTACGTATAATCAGATAGTGAAAGTTGCCCATTTACAGTGCCATAACCACAGGGCCTATCAGAGAAACAATAGTGAAAGGAGACAGGGAGCTGAGATGGTGAACTCGCAGGGTAAGGCGAGTGGAGGTAACAGTTAGGGGCCTAGAATTTTAGGGGTCCTCAATTTACAAATGAGCATAAGTGATTTCGTTGTTCCGATGATCGGAACATGTAGGGACAATTGGGCGATAGGCATCAGGGGTAGGGCCAACAAGGCCATCATGTCCAAGGTCAATAGAATTGAGGTATTAAGGTCGAAAGGGCTGATAGGCAGAGAGATGAACCTTTAACAGGAACTGTTACACTTGTGGTGAGAGGGGTCATACATCGAGGTGATGCCCTCGATGTAATCAGGAACCTGGGGAGAAAGGTGGTCAGAGAGGGTATCCGGTCCAGAGGGGCAGCGCCAAGAGTTACCATCTCTAGGAGTTTCATCACCAGACATACCATCACAAATCACCCCACCTTAGGGGCAGCCGCCATAACTGCACTATGAATGGGTGTACCACATTACACTGGTAGTGCCAGTTCAAGTAGTATAGGGTATGTTCCTTATTTTTAGGCATGTTGGTCATATTTTATTTAACACGAGTGCATCTCATTAATTCTTTAACATTGGACTTGGATGATAGACTTTGCTTCTGATATTATACTACACATAGATTCACTCATAGGTAGAGGTCAACCCATAGATTCGGTATATCAGGGCATATGGTGTCGATATTGGGCGACTAACATTTATGGTAGACTTACTGGTACTAGATATGCACAAGTAGGATGTCATATTAGGGATGGATTGGATACATACGTATAGAGCTTGTATTGACTATTACGATGGGTCCATCGTCTTCATCATTATAGTAGAGGAGATGTACCTAGTTACGATGTCACACCCGATGGTGGTTTTAGCACGCACTTATACTACATTGAGGATGATACATTTTTGGAGGTCATAGTGTTGCTAGATTCCATCCCAGTAGTTAGAGAGTTTTTTTCTATATTTGGGCAGATCCTACGGTTCCCACTTAGCAGGGAAATAGACTTCGTTATTGATTTGATTTTGGGCACGGGACCTATTGCCCGTACACCGTATTAGATAACTTCTCTAAATATAAGGGACAGGGGTTCATTAGGATGAGTACTTAGCCGTGGGTTGATCTAGTTTTGTTCATCAAGATGAATGACATATCCTTATGACTTTGTATTGACTACAGGGAGTTAAACAAAGTTACCATTCAGAGTAAATATCCATTATCTGGCATTGATGAGTTGTTTGGCCAGCTGAGGGCTGTTATGTATATATTTAAGATCAATTTGAGATCGGGTTATCATCAGTTGAGGGTCCGAGAACAAGATATCTCATAGACATCATTTCTTATGAGATAGAGATCATATGAGTTTTCGGTTGTGCCTTTTGGGCTAACCAACACACCAGCGATGTTTATGGATTTGACGAATTGGGTATTCAGGGATTTTTTTTATTAGTTTGTCATAGTTTTTATTGATGACATCCTAATTTATTATCGGAGTACGAAGTACCACGAACGACATTTCTGGTAGTCTTACAGACACTACGAGACCACTTGTTGTATGTTAAGTTCGAGTAATATGGTTTTTAGTTCTGGGAGGTACCATTCTTGGGAAAATCGTGTCTGAGAGGGCAATATCAGTGGACCCGGGGAAGGTTTCTACAGTGATGGAGTGGGGACAACCCACTACACCCATCGAGGTGAGTATCTTTTTAGAATTTTTGAAGTACTACCGTCGGCTAATTTAGGGTCTCTTAAAGATATCCGAGACACTAAGGAACTTGACGAGAATGGGTGTGCCGTTTGTATGGGATGATGCATGTCAGTGCATCCTTAAGGGGACTTAGAGGGGTATTGATACAGGAGGAGATACCAATAGCTTATGATTCACGGAAGCTACAGCCTCATGAGGGACATTACCCCACCAACGAATTGGATCTGGCAACTGTAGTATTATTTCCTAAGGGATATAGAGGTATTATCGCTTAGGGTAGAAGTTGCAGCTATTCATAGACCATAAGAGCCTATAGTACATGTTCATGTAGTGAGAGTTGAACATGAGGCAGAGGATATGGCTAGAGTTTGTTAAGGAATAACAGTTCTTCATTCAGTACCACCCTGGGAAAGCAAATGTCATGACAGATGCTTTGAGCTGCAAACCGATATTGGCATTAGCGGTTGTATGGAAGACAAAGTGTAAATCAATTCGTGGGGATGATGAGTGGACCACTGAATTTATGGCGGTTCTTACCATCACATCCGAGATCATTATTCAGGTGCTGAAGGCACAAACAGGAAATTATCTTTGCCAAGAGCGGGTTAGGTAGTTGTTAACCATGGGGGTGGAGCACTATTCTATTAAGTCAGAAGATAGATTGATATTTTAGAGTAGGTTAGTTATCCCAGATGACCAGGAGTTGAGGCGAGCCATTATAAGTCTTTATATCCAAGTGTGATACATGTTAATTGGTTAAGGTGGACCATCAGTGTCCGTTGGGTGTGTTACAGCCTTTGGAGATCCCCATGTGGAAATGGAAGAGAATCTCCATTAATTTCTTCACTAGGATACTTATATCACAGAGGGGGAACAATTCCATCTATGTGTCCATCGATAGATTGACAAAGGTGACTCACTTCTTATCGGTCTAGATAGATTACAGTTCAGAGCAGTACTCTAGGATTTTCCTCGCAGAGATTGTGAAATTACATAGGGTACCGCTCAACATTATATCGCTAGGGATAGGACATTCGTGTGCCATTTTTGGAGGAACTTTCAGCAGGCCTTAAAGGAAGAGTTGAAGTTGTGTACCTTATATCATCCTCAGACAGACACGTAGATAGTGTAGGTGAACTAGATTTTGGAAGATATGCTACAGATGTGCATCTTAGATTTCAAGGGGAGTTGGGAGGAGTACTTGCCCTTAGTGGAGTTTGCATACAACAACAACTACTAGTTAACGATTGGGATGGTGCCATTTGAGGCACTTTATAGGAGACCTTATCATTCACCCTCATATTTTTCAAGCCAGAGTTAATTCAGCACACCTCAGAGTAGGTGGAGATGATTTGGGCAAGGATTGAGATTGCCCACGATAGGCAAAAAAGTTATGTGGATGGGGGCCGAAGACACTTGGATTTTAATTTTGGGGATCAAGTGATGATTAATGTGTCTCCCATGAAGGTAGTGATGAGATATGGGAAAAAGAGGATATGTGTGACCATTCCCTATCCTTAAGAGGATTGGGTCCGTAGCGTATTGGTTGGGACTACCGGATCACTTGCAACGGATGCACGACATTTTTAAACCTTTTGCATTGCGAAGGTTCATTAAAGACGCGATAAGTTATCATCATATTGATATTTATGAGATAGAGACCCAACCAGACGCTACCTACAAGAATATACACATAGCCATTCTGGACCATAGGGAGCGCCGACTTCGATCTAAAGTTGGTTTGTTGGTACATGTACAATGGGGATATTATAATTAGGATGAATCGACTTGGTAGAGGGAGGAATACATGCGAGAGAAATACTCGAAACTCTTCTAGCCAGGTACGTTTCAAATTTCGAGGATGGAATTCCATTATTGGGGGGAATAATGTAATGCCCTTTTATTCTTATAATGAAATAAAAATCCATAGAAATTAATTTAAATCGGTGAATTTAATTAATTAGGTTGTGGATAAGTTAATTAATTATTATTTCAAGTTATGTGAGTCTGACTTTGCATGTTAAATATTTTTGGTAGAAAATAATTGCATGTGCATTTAATAATTAATATATAATGTGTGACACAATTGAAAAATTTACTTGTTGACTAAAAATATTTGTGACGCATTTTGGGAGGCTTTATGGGATCATTTAGGCATTTTAGACTTTTAGAACTGGTCTTAGGGTATATATTTTTGTATGAGTTAGGAAGTTATTAAGCTAGTTGGGATGTGTATTTGGGTCCATTTAGGGGTCCAAAGTTTAGGCCAAAGGCCCAACTCAGGATTTAGGTCCTAATTATATTATTTAAGAGTTTAATGGATCATTATAATTGTATCCAAGACCCTAAAACACATTTTGGGGGAAGGAGGCAAGAACACTAGCAGGAGAATTGGGAGAGAAAGATTCAAGGGGAAATCCAATAATTCAATCAAGAAATCGTTCAAGACTTAAGACAAGAATTTTCTTGATAATTTTATTTAGTCAAAATTCTTCTTGATTCATCGTGTGTTGAGATCACATGTAGAAATTAAAAATGTAGGAAATTTAGGTGATTTAATTATGATATTAAATTATACTCCCGGAGGAATTGATTTTGATGTTAAAGTAGGAAATCTAGAATTTAGAATTGTAGGTTTTAAGGGTTTATGTTAATAAAACTCATGATTAGGACCCTTGGTATAGTGATTTTGATTATTCATATGTAGAGCATTTGAACCTTATTTAAAGTCTGAGATTCTAATTTAAATTGGACACCTACATGTGGTAGACATTAGAATATTGATGGACAAAAATTTAATACACATGGAAACCTCCATGATCGTATTTTTTATCATTTGGGACCTAATCCGGGTTGAAAAATACGTAACAAATAGTCATAAGATGATAAACTAAGTCATAGGGACTAATATCAATGATTATCATAAGGTTTAAGCCTATGGAATTATGTTTAAATAGAAGAATGTAAATCCCGTAGTGAGATGAACTGTTGCGTTCGCAAACAGTCAGCAGGGGCAAACTAGTTCGGCCCTTGGGGGGTCATGGAATGGGGTCCACTATTGTGTCCAGGGGAACTTTATGTGTTCATACGATTTGGTGGGACCGTGTACGTATAACCGTGGAATTTATAAAAAATGGGAACGTGATGTTACTAATAAAAGAAAAGCAAAATAAAGTAGATGGTCAATTGTATTTTATAAGAAAGGAAGTTAAAAATTTACATAATAGTCAATTATTAACTATGGATAATTACATATAAATCTTACGAGGCAACCAGAGGGTAATTATTAAAGTAACTAAATTTACGTATGGTGATATATAATTATATTTTATGTGTACATACCTATGTTCGTGGACTATCCTATTGGTTGAGGTATGTGCGTTTGGGACCGTAGCACACGTTAGCACAGGTGGGCTAGGCGCAGTGTAGGTCATATATTAGGTACTATGTAGCAATGCCACTTGTGAGAGATGAGTGTTGATGCTAGGATCCATGTGCCACAAATAGGTATGGGACATGCAATAGTGTACTGCTTAGGTACTCCCCTAATTATTTGTGTATTTCATTGTCCGTGTTGGATAGGAGACTCCTCCAGACTTACCAATAGAGCAAGAGAGGGACACTATATGACTTGGTGTCATATATATATATATATATACTAGTAAATGCTCGTGCCTAAAGGCATGGTGGATTTTTTTTAAAATACGTAATTGCAAAACGACAAAAATTTCAAAAGTACATAATTACAAAATTGAAAAACTATCGTTTCCCGACAAAAGAAAAGTATAGTTTAAAACAATGGCTATAATCTACTCTGTCTATGGGACTATTTACCTTGTTTAACAAAAAAAAAAATAGTCCAACAACATTCAAATAGTCTATAAATTCGTCAAAAAAATTCACATATAATATGAAATATACAAAATTCATCGACCTAATTCACTTTCTGCCTCAAATAAATAGTGTCAACTATAAAATTGGATATATTCTCATTTGTTTATTGGACTATCCACCCTGCTTAATGGATAATAACAATTCCAATAATTTTCAAAGAATCCAAGTTCATTCAATAACTACTACAATGAAACAAACTTGTTAGAAAAAATACAAATATATCAATTGAGGTCGTCCCACATCCTCCACTATAATGATTGTCCCTACTTTTCAAAATGCGACTTGATACAAAAAAATATAATTAGTCAATTGAAATAGCTAATCAAATATAATATAAATAAATAGTACTTAATTAGTACTTAGAACTAAATGAATCAATAATCATATCTGTCTCCCGTTATGACTGTCTAACTGAATAATTTTTTTTAGCCGATGGCACGGTTTTAAAAATGTTCCAAATATGAATTAATAATATATATACATCTATTTTTAGTCATAACATTTGTTTAGTTATATATTTCTATATTTATATGCATAATATTTACGTACATATATTTTATACAAATACGTCTTAGTATTTATTTAGTTATATAATAAACAAACTTTATTAAGGTGTATATTTTCTTTTACTCTTAAAATAAAATGCTATAAATGATTCTGTCAAATTGTCTCGCGGCGTGTTCGTGTCTGAATTATGAGTCGTGTTGTGTCGTGTTATTGTGCTTTTTAGGCGAGAAATTTAAGAAATTCTGGTATTCGTGTTGTGTCGTGTTGTTTTTTATTCGGGTATTGTTCGTGTCAACTAAAAAAACATGAATTCGCGTCGTGTCGTTGTCGTATCCGGTAAAACCTTGTCGTGTCCTGTCGTGTCAACCCGATACATGACCCGTTGACCCGAATTTCCACCCTTACAAAAATCTAGCCTGATTGGTACAAATTGTAACTATAGTTTAATTACTACAAATGCACTTTATACACAGTTTAAGTATCATAAACATATCATGAAAGGCTAAAAAAGAAAAAGGTAAAGATTGAATTATGTGGGCCAAAATCAAATGCACTTGAAAAATACAATATAATTGTCCCTTTTCTTAGGGTGGAGGTGTCTACCACGGAAAGTAACAACATATATACTAAAACTCTAACATCCTCAAACTTGCGATTGCCTAACAAAAAGAACGTAAATTTTATGGAGAAATGATCATGCATAGAATAAAGAACGTATACCTGAGATTTGTAGTGCAAATCAAAATCCATATCTCAAACGGTAATACCTAAGTATTATTTCTAAAATATCAGAGTTTTTATGCAAGGACAAAGCGAAGATTTCACCGACGATCATTTTTCACTAATTAACCTCTTTTAAGGGTTGTTTTTGCTGGAGATTTCACCGAAAATCAGTTCTGATCTAAAAATAAAAACCAACAGCACTTGAGGTTAAAGAGAAAGAAAGAAAGACAGAGGTGTCAAAAATCATACAGAAGTAAAAAAAATCATACAGATATACTCGTGGGGTCGATCCGCTTCCACAACAACATATTCATTCTCGTCATTAGTGCCGCCGATTTTGCACCCATGTATGTGCCCCTTTGAACAAACACTGACTTCTTTCAAAAAAATGGTGAGGGAGGAAGATACAAAAAATTTTAGGGGTTGTTTTTTTAATTCCCGCCATTGGAGATTTCACTGCGGATCAGATCTGGAAAAAAAACTCCCTAACGGCACTTGAGGTTAGAGAGAAAGAAAGAAAGTCAGAGGTGTAAAAAATCATACAGATTCACTTATTATATCACCTAAACAATTGACTCCAAAACAAAAAAAGAATGTGAGATAATGTATGCCCGAAAATTTACAATAGATCTTAAACACATCATTTTCTCACAACATATTTGGAAAAAAAAAATGTACCCCAGATCTGAAACCCGAAAAGGAATCATAAATCTGAGAGAAAGTATACCTGAGATCCAATTAGATCTGAAAAAAATTAATTAGAAATATTCTCAGAAAACAACATTTACTTTGTTACATGGCAACCTACACATCAAACTCAAAACCCTTTTCTTTGTATCTCAAATCCTAACGTACCTGCAAATTACAAATAATAAAAATCAAATCTAAAAAAAACACAAAATTAAAATAAGAGATGCAAGAGATTTAGAGAGTGGGGCTACCCGTGGATGGGATTCAGAAGAGTTATCAAAGTGAGGAGAGAGAGAGGGATATAGAATGATAGAAGTTCTCCACAGATTTGAATTAAATTGAAAGGATTAGATGGAAAAATATTAATGGTGGTACTTATTACACTTTCCAACATTTCATTGAGCTTTGTTCACATTATTCCAATATCTGATTGACCCTTATGCACATTATTAGATTTAAAACACCCCATTCCAAGTTTCCATGTCATAATGCTAAGTGGTGGCATGGAACTCTCTCACACCTTTAGATCACCCCAAAAAATTCAATCCCATCTGCTAATTTGTTGGCACTATGCAAACACCCCTCTCTCTTATTATATAGATAATGGAATGTATATTATTATTGAAAATGAACGAAAGAATTCCTTTAGTATAAGGATGTAGACTATAAAGCACAAACCCAATTCTATGTGGTATGTATGATGTTGGATGTCGTCATTTTATCGGTAGTATGTCCGGGATAATTTGGGAAATGTTAACTTAAGTGTAAATAACTCTTATTCAGTGTGTTTATATAGCTAACTGCATTCTTATATTGTCATTAGCATTTATCCACCATCTATATCAGGACTTGGTGGTCACACATGAAGCACTACTTTTATAAGAGGGGTGAGACATGTTATGTATGTGACTGATGATGGGAAGAATTCACTTTGAATTAGTTGTACTTTTGCACAATAAAATTTATAAGTTACATCTTGCACACTTTAGCGCGCTGACCCAAAATTATTAATATTTTTCCCCCAGGTGCTCTTAGACAGGGATAACATGACTGTTGATAGATCTGCCTTACAGTCTCACATTGCTTAGAAGATTTTGTATCATTAATTCTAGATGAGGTTGTTACTCTCCTTCAATTGTTTTTTTATTTTGGGACTATTGTACGGGAATAAGCCCAACATCTATTTCATTTCTAGTTCGAGACACTTATGAGTATGTTGGGATTTATTTATATTGTGTGGATGTTTGATTCTATCATTGCCTTGGTTATTAATCTGAATGCAGTTTCAATCTCATTCGTGGTTTACAAATAAATATTTTATATGGTTTGATGCAGAGAATGATATAGAGTGTATAGCAAGACCCATCTTTGGCGTATTGCGTCTGGCCAACCTTTATGTGAGAAAAATATTATCACACATACAATACGATACACATGATTCACCAATTTAGCTACGTTCACAATTCACACTCACTGTCACTATAATCATATTGTTTAAAAACTAAACAATAGGTATTACTAGCACTATAAAAATATGCACTTTTGTATTTTTTTACTCCCAATTACAACACCACTATGAAAATACACTATGTATCTTCTATGCCGAACACATTTTAAGTGTTTTTGTATCTTCTATGCGGTCTCTCAATGCTATCATCTTCCAGGGCATCACTCACATACCATCCTGGGGACCAGCGGTCGGACTCAATATCACCGACATCGCGGCCAACACATGCACACAATGTCTGGGAAGCGATCATAGTTCCTCCCCGGCTATGAGACAAAACATACCCACCATGTCTCACCCCCTAATAAAAATCACACAATATCACAATGGACGCTATGACCTACAGAATATCCACACCCTGCTCCTCGAGCCAGGGTGCTCACCCTCATCACGCAACTTCCCAATGATAGCATTAGAGGGGGTATGCTTCACATATATATACACCATCCACACATAGATATATATACATAACTGTATCATATAATATATATACTTTAGTCACATAGTATATATATAATCCACATAGTTCCTTAAACAAATATAAACGGCCATAACAGCCAATCACACATAGTGATGACCAATAATCGCAAAGATTTTCATAATTAATAATATTCGAGTATTCACACACTCATGATATTAAACCCAAAAGTATTCCCAAGCATTCATTAAATCCATACCCCATATCTTACACTAAATAAATCCGAGGTTCCTTCTTTCATCTCGGGGTTTACTCACCCTCAATACCGTTATCAAGGAGTCCTAATATCATATCTAGAATCCCAGATAATAATCTCCAAAACAATAGTTTATATCTCCCTAAACTTAAAGGAGAAAACCTCAAAAATCTCCTAGAACCGAATCGATTAGGCCTGTTCGAATAAATTCGGTAGCCACTGAATCGATTCGTCCTGTCTGAATCGATTCGAAATGGTTCTACTTTCTTACTGTCTAATACCGAATCGATTCAGCTTTGTCCGAATCGATTCGGCTGGTTCGAAATCTCCAAATCTTCTTAGGTTTTATCTATATCACAAAAACCCAAAATTCAATACAATCTCCATTTAAATTATAACTCCGATTTATTTCAATGAACCCAAAGTTTTCATAACTCCTCAAGTCCTTTATAGGTCATAACACTCTATTTGATAACCCTTAATATTTATCTCCAAATAATTCTAGCCTTAATTTCTGACTAACGATTTCGATATCGGATAGCCTTTCGTAGAAAAATCATTATAAATAAAAAAAATGAGAAAAATACGCGGTCGATGCCCACGCGATCGTATCGTAAAGATCTACAATTTTTATTTTTTGACTAAGAGGCGAATCGATTCGCCCTGGATGAATCGATTCGGAAAAGACGCAGGTCTCTATTCACCGTCTTCTCTAAAAATCCAAACATCCATTATTCTCCATTTTTGTTGTTTCTAATATCATCCAAAGACTCCATAAACATCTAATATATGTTTGACAACTAACACATCAATTAAATTGAGGTATTAATACATTTTTCTTAAATTTAAACCCTAAACCATAAAAACCCCAACTTATTATTTTAACCCATTTCTTCACTCCATTACATGGATTTAGCACTAGAAATCATTAAGATTTACATTACATCAATACGTAAACTCATATTCAAAATTTAGTAAATTTATTTTAAGGGTTCTAACTCAAAATCATATAGTTTATGAACTATAATATGAAATAAATGCACAAAATGAAATAAAGCAAGTATACACTTGCCTGGAGGATGAAATCCGATGACCTCGAGTCGAATCCGACGGAGTTTGGACGAAATCTCCCATTTTTCTCTTCTTTTCTACTCTTGTTTTCTTTCTTTCTATCTTTCTTTCTTTATTAATCTCTGTTGTCTCTTATAAGAGAGAAAAGGATTTATCCTTTGATAAACCCAAAAATGACTCGTTTACTTAATTATGAGTCCCTACCGGTCCAAAAATTCCTGAAACTCAATTTCTTCCCCCGGATACTCTATTCAGACTATCTCGGCCATTCCGAGACCAACCGAGCAATCGAAATTTTCATCTGAGGTACTTGACCACAATTCACTATTTTAACCCAATACATCTCAATGCGGGTTTTTCTATTAAAATATTATTCTCTGTCGCTTTACCCGACAATGACATATAATTGAAATATTCCAACTCATTTACTTAATCCCAAAAGTAAAATATAAAACCCATAAAAAATCATCTAATCCTTGCAAACTCCAAAAATTACTATTCATAATAATTCTTAAATTCCCAAATTACTTTTAATTATTAAATTTCATTTCCCATAAAAGTGCGGGATATTACACTTACACCCCCATCCCCCTAAAAAAACCTAAACCAAATAAACCTTAAAATTTTAATACCTCAAAAGATTGGCAACGAAAAACTAGATGTGGTCCTTTTTGGAATATATAAAAATTAGGGGGACTAAATGAAAATGTACAATAAACAATAATTGTCGCTTAATAAATATTATTATTAAAAAAGTATAATTTTTTTGCATTTCAACCGTATGATGCTGGATTTAGTCGTCCTAAAAAAATATATTTATGCTGTAACTTTAAATATAAATAATTTTTATTCATGTGTTCGTATAAACATGTGTCCTAGGTTTATTGAAAATTTTGTGCTAGTGTAAATCATCATATCGAATCACGTCATTCCATGTTCGTGTTCATGCTTAGTAAGAGACAATTGTTGTAAGTTGATAAGAATAGGTGCATCCCTAGGTAACTCTAAACCATTGAAGTTTTGTGTGTGTGTGTGTGTGTGTGTGTGTGTGTGTGTGTGTGTTATGGGGGGCGTAATCGACCACACATCCAGTAGTCCTAGTAGCGACCACGATTCAAGAGAATAATCATGGTTGAGGACGATCATCCGAAATATCAGAATTAAGTATAATCGATCAAGCTCTAACTCCTATCTAACGTCATGGAGGCCCAACCAACCTAGTTTATTTATTTTCTCCATAAATGTAACCATTACCCCGAAAAAAAGGGCATATAAGTTTGTTCTCAAGAGATGATCTATAAAAAAGAGAGCAACACTCGTGGACATAAACACATTGTCAAACCACATACATGTTATTCTTGTGAGTGATTGTGCATGTTGTTTTATTCGACTTTGATAGTGTTGACTTTTTACCAGTGATTTGATCACCTACAATACACAAATACAAACACACATGCCCACACATAATGTTTATTTAAATCATAAATGGATTACTGTGAGGTTTGGAAAGAGAAGTTTAGATGAAATCATTTCATAAGGCTAAAGGTTAAAAGACATAATTATTTAGTGTGAATTAGTGTAATTAAGTTCCATAATCAAATTTAACAAAGATTTTCAAATCAATATCCCTTATGTTTTATTTCATTACCCTTATTTACCATGGAAATGAGAGATTTTCCCAATATTATGTATGTTTGTTAGTCTTTATTTTCTATGAATTTTTAATGGTTTACGATGCTCACATGCACATTGTCATTCTTTTTTGACTTCTATTGAAATAATTAATTTTTCATGCATTTGTTTCGTTAAAATATTAGGAGTTTTCTTATTTTGTTAAAATTTATGGTTTGTTGTAATTAAATATTATGATTTTTATGTTGTTAAAATCTGCGCATTTTTTTATAAAACAATTTCTTTATTTATAAATATAGTGTTTGTTTTCGTTATAATATCGGAATATTTTTTAAATATAGCTTGATTTTTTTTTTGGAAAAATATAGAGAATTTTTGTGTTGTTAAAATTTGCATTTTTCTTGATATTTTTAAACTAGTGTTTTTTTTGGTTAAAATATATTAATAAAATATATGGTTTGTTTTTGCCAAAATGTTGGGGTTTTATATAATATTTTTTTACATCATATATTTTTCATATCAATTAACAAAATGTTCCTCAAACATTTTTAATACACATTTAGTCCAAGCCTTTTTTATTTTCTTCCAAAAAATCCCTCAAACACCCATTTAACCAATATTCTCTTATTTTTAAAGGGTCGCGCTAGTGGTACCCCACCCTTCAAACAGTTGTTGTACCACACTGTGTGTGTATCTTGGAGTGCAAGTTCTTGAGTTCATAGCCATAAATATTTGATGGAATTCGATTATAGTTGGGCATATAGACTTTGTAAACAAAATTTGTTAAATCAACATGCCATGTGTCTTTGATAAGAAAAATTGCAGTTGAAATTCGATTATAGTTGGACATATTTCGGGTATAACACCCATAAAAAAGTTTTCTAACAAATTAGAGCGTAGAAATTCAAGGGGTAAAATAGTTCCCTACATGTTCTGCATGATTTTTTTCAAATTAAATTTGGGGACGTAAAGGTCCCCTTTGAATAACTATTGTGTATATGAAGCTATGTTTTGAAACCCATAATATTGATTTTGAATGTTAGCATTAACTTAATACATTAAGCTTTTTAATTTTGTTATTTTTACTATATGATTATAAAACACCTCTGTGTCACATGCTAAGTATCTGCATTTACATACAATCCCAAAGGCTCCATCCCTACACTACATTTCTCTGGAGTCTTCTAGATTCTCTTGGTTGTTCTAGTGTAGTATGGAATAAAGTAGTTTATGCTAGATAATTCTGTAGAGATATAGAATATTCTTGCATGGAGTTGGGAAGTTTATTGGCTCTTAAGCTAGAATGTTCCTAACCGTTAGATTAGTGACACTTGTATAGATCATAGCTACTGATTATAAATGTAGTTGCTTATAAATAGGTTGGAGCCTCATTTTTCAAAACCACCAAGCAACGTTTTAAACTCTCCTCATTAAATGAAAGGCAAGTATTCATTCAAACACCCTCTTTGTGTGCTATCTTCATCCTTTTAATACTCTAGTACTACCAAGAGCTAGATTGTTAGGCTTATTTATTAACTCACGAGAACATAATATATAATTGACTTACTTGAGTCTATATTATATAGGAATTCCAACTAGGTTGGATATCGAGACAAAGTAGGTTAGTTTTTATGAGTTTCTCTATCTCTTAAAGGTTCAAGTAAGAATGAATAAATATACTCAAAGAAATCATCAAGATCAACCTAAAAGGAAGTTAATCTTACCTAACAACTTTAGGACACTTAAACTACACATTATTGAGTTCACATTTGTATATATTGTTTTAATCAAAACAATGTTTAAAAATCAGTTTAATTACATTATAACATTTTTGAATCAATTTAAATAATATTTGAAATTATTAAAATTTGGTTTTCAATAGTATTGGGGATAAAAGTTGAATTATGCAAAGTGTTTTTTATCTTTAAAACATGTGTTGGTTAGAATCGCAACGCGGCATTGAATTATGGGGGTGCAAATTGTATTACTTTTACACGCGTTTTATACCTCTTATCAGTCGTACAAGTGTTGGCACCTAGACAGTTAGATTTTTGTTTTCTCTACGACACATACGCGAGATTCTATATGAGCCCTTGATTGATCTTTATCAATGGTTCGCCACTGAGTTACATCGTTAAATTTAGACTCAACCGGTTAAGATCAATCCAAGCCATTCGATTGCCTCAGACGTTCGAGATCCTTAGTAACCCAATATATAAACCTTCGAAGTCTCAAACCTTAAAGACTTTTGGCATTCGCCCAAATAGAGAGAAAATAAAATTTTAGAGAGAGAAGAGAGATAATGGAGAAGAGAGAGGAAAATAAATGAGAGAAAAGAGAGAGAAAATAATCCCTAATGTTCGAAAGCTCAACCTCCGAGAGTTCTCCATAAATCCAAACACCAAAACTTCAATTTTCGTACATCAAAAACATTAAAACATAAGAATTGGATCTATTTACATTTCTATGAATTAGGTGCTAGTTTTTCTTTATGTTTGAAGACATATTCAAGCCATTACTTCTCTCATAACTCATCTCTAAGAAATTCTTAGGTTTCTCGGTTGAAACTTGAGTTTTTCTAAAAAGAGAATATATAACATTTAATTTTTTGTTCTCTTTTGGATCTTTAGTTTGTAGATCCATTATGTTTCAAAAGATTTTGAAAAATAAACTTCATTTCTATAAAGATTAAATCAGATACCTAAGATGTTTGTGTTTCTTGGATCATATTTCACATTTTGATAAATAATTTTGCTTAAAAATAAACAGAGACACATAAGACCTTGGCTAGTTTTAAAAGCAAGGTTGTTTGTCAGATTTGATCTTAATAAGAAGTTTATTTGTCAAAATTATTTGAATCAAAATCTTCATGTCATATAGATGCTTATGATTTATAGGACATTGTCTGTATAAATTACTTGATAGGGTGAGTTGAATAAATCTACAATTAGTGCACATCACAAACACATTCTCACACTAACACTTAGTCAGAATCATTCTGTTTGAGAAACCTATTATTGAAAGAGTTACTGAAATCAGAAATCAAGGAAAATGAGATCAAGGAAAAGGCAAAGAAGTAACAAGAGAAGATCATTTATGTGAGGAAACTTTTGGAGTGGAGTAACTCGTATAGGTATATCTTTGAACTTAGATTCAGAATCTTTGTGTGCTTGCTTAAATGTTGTAACTTGAATCTTTATTTTAGTGTATTTTTGGTTTGTGCCATGGAGGGTACCATGGATGTTTCCCTTGATTAATGGTTTTACCACGTTAAATTCATGTGCTCATGTCTTTGAACGCTCTTAGTTTCTGTTGTGATTGGTACTACATCTTAGACTTAGTATATGGTTTTTTAATTTCTAAAACTAAAGGTAATGAACTACCAAATCTAGACTACATATTCAAAAAATAAGTTTAAACGCATCTTGTGTCGATAATCGAAAAGGGTTTTGTCCAAAAACTTTATTCAGAGTTTTCTCAACTTATAACTTTTTGTTATTAATCTTGTAAACTATTTTTTTAAATGGTGTCAGAGAAGGATCATCTTTTGTGATCCTGAAACTTTAGAAATTGTTTTCAAAATTTCTTTTAAAAAGTCCTAAATATGGAAGAAATATTTGAGAGGTCAAGTAAACTCTCCAGACCACCACTCTTTGATGGAAACAACTTTTCATACTATAAAGTACGAATAATTTCTTTCATTCAAGGAACCCTTGGCGATTATGCTTAGGACATGATTGAAATAGGGTATGAACATCCTACTAAGGTTATATCTGAAACTGATCCAACAAGGATTAAGAAACTTCTTAGTGAATTTACTACGACAGAGAAAAAGAAGTCTCTCAATAGTAATAAGGGTAAGAATGCCATATTTATGTACATTAATGAACATAAATTTAAAAGAATTCCCATAAGTTCAACTTCTAAAAAGGCATGAGACACTCTTGTCATTGCTCAGGAAGGTGATGAAAGTGTTAAGAGAGGAAAAACTCAAATGTTTGTCCAGTAGTATAACAACCTGATAATGGATGACAATGAATCCTTTGACGATTTCCACATTAGGATAACTGATATCTTTACAAAACTTCATGCAAATGGTATAACCTATAGTAGAAACAAAATTATTCAAAAGATTATTAGGTCACTGCCTTCCAAATTTGACAACAAGAGATATGCCATTGAAGAAATGGATGACCCTAATATGACTCCTGAATTTCTTAGTAGTAAACTAAGAATTGTAGAGTTGAAGTGATATTTCAAGAAGCAACTGACCAGACATAACAATAAACCCATTAGTTTTAATGTTGTGTTTTCATCTAAAATGCATGTTCCTAAAATAAGTCCTTTCACACTGAGTGTATTGATGACTCTGATTTGGATGACCTTGACAATCAAATAGCTCTTATAAGTAAGCATTTCAAAAATATTCTCAAGTTTATAAATGATGTAGCCTCTAAACAAGGAAAGTCAAATTATCAAGGAAATCAAAATCACAGACATCATGATAGAGACAATGCCAAACACTCCCGTGACAATAAAAGGACCTAAGGAAATAACCGACCTAAGATAGACCCAAAAGATGTAAAATGTCATAGATGTGGTAAAATGGAACATTATGCTAGCAAATGCCCAACTAATTTTAGCAACAATAACAAGGCTTATATGTGTAATACGTGCAACGACTCTAGTGATTTTGATAAAGATGAAACATAGTCAACCCAGAATGATGAGCATTGCGTGTCTTTTGTACCAAGATTATATATAATGATGATGATGCATGCTTACCTACTCATGAATCTGTGATGCCTATTGATATTACTGCTAATACTGCTCCTATTATTGCTGGAAGTAATCTAAGCGTTAGTCAAAGCGTTAATATTATTGATGAATTGAACTTGTGCGCGAGTCCAAAAGAACAAAGTAATGCTTTGGGGGACACTTCACATGACGCATTTAGCGATTCTAATGATGATTTGCCTGATTTGCATGAGTTATACCCGAAAATGGTTAAGAAGAGTGCTCGCCTTGAAAAAAAAGGAAAAATCATTAACTGAGCGTATCAATTTACTTAACCAGACCATTAGGAATAATATTTAAGATTATACTGCCCAGTGTATTGCCCATGAGACTGAGATTGAAGAATTTGGCTTAAAAATAAAAGATTTGTCTCAGAAAAATCACGAGTTTGAACAAAAATATAAGGTAACCTTTATTGAACTGGAAGAGTCGAAGAAAAAGGTCTTAAATGTGTTTAAAAAATGTGAACACTTTGAAACCTAAGCTAAATATTATGAGGAAATTGTTGTTGGAAGAAAATTTGACTTTGAAGATAAGTCTGCCTAGATTTTGGAGAAATAGTGCACACCATTAAGATCGAATTTTCTCCCGAAAATGTTTTTTTTATCAAATAAGGCCAAACATGTCAAACTGTTCAAAAAGAGGAATCTAGTCTTAATATCTCCAACAAACATGATCAATATAATCAATAGTCTAATTCAAATGGTCAGGCCAAATATGTTTGTCCACCCGTTAGAGACCAAAGACAAAAACTCAAGACCAATGACAATTAGATGATAATACCAAATATAGCCAAACCCATCTTTAAAGACTTTAGTAATAAAGTTAAGGCCTACACCCAACAGTACTGTTCTTACTGCGATATTTTTGGCCACACTTTTGAAGAATGTGTTCAAAAAAAGGATATATACACCAACCTATCTTAACTTTAACTATTTTAAAAAAGGAAGAAATACTTATGTTCTCCCTAGACAGGACACAAACAACTCTAGTTATACAAATAAAAAGTGAGGGTCCAAGACTAAGAAAAAACCATTTAGAAAGACCCAACAAACTTTTTCTAAATCAAAACGCGACAAAACGATTAAAACTCCGCCTATTTGGATTAGAAAAGATGATCTATTACCCCAGCTCAAGTGCAATATTGTCCATTCTTCTTTAAAGGCATGACACACTTCAATTGGCTGGTGTTTAGACTCCGAATGTTCTAAACATATGATCGGGGATGAAATTGAATTGAAAAACAAGATAAACTTCCTCGGAGGTAGTGCCGTGTTTAGAGATGTTGTTTCATCTCAGATCATAGGTAAGGTAACATTGAGTGAGGATGGGATTCCTAATCTAAATGATATTCTCCTAGTTAAAGGCCTCAAAGCTAATCTCTTAAGTATATCTCAATTTTGTGATTCCAATCATACCTTTACCTTTTCAAACACTGATTGCAAAATTATTTGTAACACCCCATATTTTAGAGGATATATAAATTAATTAAATTAGTGAGTTGGATTTTTTTAATTTGGAGAAATTCATTTAATTTGGTGATTTAAATTTAATTTATTTAAATTGGAGAAATTATTGAATTTGGAGATTTAGAATTTATTATTTAAATTTGGGGATTTATAAATTCAAATTAATTCGGGTTATTGAAAATTTTCACATGTGTCGCATTTTGAGGTTGAAATTGGAAAATTTTATAAAGTATCTCGGATGAAAATTCTGAGTGCAAGGTTGAGTCCGGAAGGGTCAAGATAGTCGAAAAAGAGTACCCGGGGGTAGTAAATGGGTCTCGGGGCATTTTTAGACATGGCCGAGCCCATACGGGGCATTTAAGTCATTTTTAATTGGCCAATAAGCTTAATTACATGATTGAAGAATTTTAACCTAGGTTTAAGTGTGTTGGGCAGCCATGAGTCATTCCAAAACACAAAGGGTTGAGAGAGGAGAGAAAGTAGAAAGAAGAAGAAGGAAAGAATGATGACAAGAGCAATCCGGGCAAGAATTTCAACATGGGATCGTCGGATTTAATCCCCCAAGGCAAGTGTTTTCTTGCTTTAATTTGAGTTGTAGTTAATGATGTAAATAGTTGTAATTATGTCAATTAATTCTGGAAATTTGGAAGTAGGAATTTGAATTGAAATTTGTGGGTTTATGGTGAAGAAGATGAAGAATAACCATTGATAGGGGATTTTTAACTTTGTGAGAAATTGGGTTAATAGTGAGATTATAACTTAATTTGAGAAGTGAATAACATGATTAGATCTTGGTTTTTGAATCTCCATTAGTGGTATTGTTGGAAGAAATTGTTAATGATGAAGTTTGGGTGGATTTAGGATGAATCTTGGGAGGTTTTAGGGGTAAAAGATCTGAGTATAATCGAAGATTTTGGAGCTTTAATGGCGATTCTGTCCGCGTAGAGCCCTGTAGAAAATCGCGTTTTCTACATTTTGTTATCTC
Organism: Sambucus nigra; assembly: GCA_949130495.1. Taxonomy (NCBI): domain Eukaryota; kingdom Viridiplantae; phylum Streptophyta; class Magnoliopsida; order Dipsacales; family Adoxaceae; genus Sambucus; species Sambucus nigra. Next base: position 484,068,958 of record OX422223.1, on the reverse strand, counting down.
ACGCGCTTCCTCCAAAACTGCTCCAAAATGCCTCAAAACATCAATTTATTAATCTGGGCAGAATGTGGGAAAACTTTTTAAGAAAGGTTTTTTTTAAAATCTTCTTTGAGGTGAATCTTTATAATGCCCTAACTTTTGGCATACGGACTCGGATTAGTGTGCCGTTCACGGCCACACATAGATAGCGAAGAGTATTACGCTGTCCTGGGAATATTTTTTATTAGACACAAAAAATTGAAAGGTCTAAAATACCCTTGAAGACGGAACGAGTTATTTGATTTTTAGCACAACTTTAAATGAGCATAACTTTGTCATACGAATTCGGATTTACGTGCCGTTTGTGGCCACGCATAGAAAATGGAGAGTAGTACGCAGTACTAGGAATTTCATTACTGAGGCATATATTGTGAAATGTCTAAAATACCCTTAGAGTTTTAATTAGTGATGAAACTTTCCCGAATTGAAACTAAAAATTGTTGGGAACTTTGTGAGACTAATATGAACTTAATCAAGTATATATGAGGTGAGATATATAATTATATAAATTATATTAAATAGTGGGATGTAGCTATTTTGGTATTGGATCGTATTTAATACGAGCGAACTAGTAATAATTGGAATATATGTATACATATATGAATGTGTGAATTATATATATATAAATATGGGAATACATAATCCAATAGAAAAATGATAATAGGTTACGGGAATACCTAAAACAATGATAGGTTGTGTGAATACGTAAAACGATGAAAGGTTGTGTGAATACCTAATATTTTAATAGGGTGCGTGAATACCTATTTGATTATTTTATTATGTTTATGACATACCTAGCTGCTTGCTATCACGGGGGGTTGTGTAGAGACGGTCTTATCCTGAGTGACCTTCGGGGGTATATTTGACTTGTATCTCAGAACATAGGACTGTGAAAGACTTATTTGTGAGTTGATAAGTCCGCTGACTATGGGAGCGTAGGTATGTGCGTGACCCATAAGTATGTGAACTATGTTCGCCGCCAATATGTGTGATTTGTTTATATGGTTCGTGGGACATTTTCGAACCGATAGTCCTTGTTTGAGTACGAGACGTACCGGGACATGATAGCAGAGTATGCAATGCACTATAGGTGTATCCTTAGGGTGCTGTGTTAGGATATATATATATATATATATATATATATATATATATATATATATATAACGGTGGTGGATATATATGTATACTTGTGATATAATTACAATGTGATAATTGTAGGCTATTAAGAGTGTGCTGATACATATATATAATAGTGAGGGATATATGTGTATGGTTATGGTATATCTACAATGAGATAATTACAGACTATTAAGATAGTGAAATCTTATATAAACGTAAATAGTAAATACTTGACTTTAGTTTGATAACACTTATTTAAAAATGATAATTGTTGAGATCAAATATGATATACTACTACGAGGGGTAACTAGAAGGATAAGCCTTTTTCCTAGTTAGAAGTGTGTCAGATGGCTAGGCGGAATAAATGAATGCGATAGGTGTGCACTATAGAAGAGAGGTGAGATTGTCCTCAAGAGAGTGGGACTGTAAAAGCAATTATGAACATTATATACTACGCATTTCATTTATTGCAATAAAATGCTTGCTAAACATTTTTATAAATCGGGCTCTGACCCATTTCTTGTACTTCTTCTCTCTTGTCTATGTATATGTATATTAACAGGTGTCCAGCCACAGGGATGCCATAGTTGACTTATCTATTCCAGGGTTACGCAGCTGCAACATTGTGGATGGTTGCAGGATTTGATTTAGACGTATCATTTCTTTATTCCTAGAGTAGGATTCTTATCTCAGTTGTAGATTCATTCAGTTCATGTTTCCCCTTTTACTTTTAGACTCAGTATTTGGTTTATGTATTCATTTATTGAATTATTATTATTAGGATTTTGAGCCGATTGTTTATTCGGCAGGTCATTTAGTCATTTAGTACTGTTTTAGACTCATGGTTTGGATGTATGGTTTATTTGTTATTCAGCATGCATACTTAATTATTTAATAAAAAGATAAAATTTAACATCAGTCTTTTTGAATACTAGGTGGCTAGTAAAGTTTTAAAAAGTTTTCGACAGCGATGCTAAGAATGAACCCCTGAGATTCCTGTTTTAAATTTGATATAGGACTGATCACCCGGTATTTATTTAGGCGGGGTGTCACAGGTGGTATCAGAGCATCAGGTTCTAGTGTCCTTAGGATCTGTATGGATTTTCACGTTTCAGTTTAGCGTTCTTTGATGTAGAGCCTTATGATAGGATTGTCAAATTCATCTACGTATGTGATTTCGTTCTCCTGCTATCAAGTATAGTTGATGTGATTTATGTACGAGTTCGGTTAGGTTTCGGACACCGAACATTATAGGACAATCAACGGGGACCGTTAGAAGGATTGCAGGAGGAAGACGACAGAAGCAATAGAGTAACCTGAAAATAGTAATGGCGATAGAAGACACCACAATTGTTGTTTAGAAAAGTGATGATAGGAAAATCTCGGGGACAGTAGTTTCCCCTAGCACAGTCAAGGGGTGGGGAAAGTCGAAAGGACTCTTTCGAGGAGCCATCGATAAGAATCCAGAAAAAAGAGGAAGTTTGATAAACCAATGGAAGAAGAAATCCAACGACAACTATGTAGGGTAGAGTACAACGATACTCAGTAGTAAATTTTGGACAATAAAATTTTAAGCTCATAGGAGCAACGTAAAGTGACAAGAGCCAGTCACTATATATAAGAAGAATATGGGATTAAATGAAAATTTTGAGTACAATTTAATCGTTAGATTTTCGATCTGTTGTTCGAACAGGGGTGCGAATGAAGTTTCGAAACTTATCACAAGTGAGCAAGATAGAAACTGATCGCGAGAGAGAAGTTAACTTGGTTAGTGAACTCCGTACCCGACGAAGGGGATATGAAGTATATGAAGGGTACATAAGCTATTAATGGGCTCCTGAGTAGAATACAGAAGCGTGAGTGTAAAATCCGAATAAGATGACTAGTGTCGACATCATCAAGGTTGTGCGTTACAAGTTTATATCAACGCTTCCATGGGAAGTGAACCTTGAGAATTGAAAATTGAGCTGAAAAGAAAGACTAAATTTAACGGTGTTAGTGAAGCACCACATGAGGGTATACCCAGTAGGGACCCAGTTAAATGTTTCGATTAAATTGAATTTTTACCAAGTAATGGTGGATTCAGTCAGGGCCATTGAGGACAACAACAAGTCCAAGAGGGCCAGCGAAGCCAAATGGACAACGGGGGTAGCAATCGGGGACCCGATGATCAGGCAAGGATGATAACATGGAGAGGTGTCCTATGTGTAAAGAGTAAGAACACTTGTGTATACCGTGTTTATCGCCAATCGGGGATAGAAATGGGATGCCCAGTAGGGGCAACAGTTATAAGAAATTTTGGTTCGGTTAGGACGAGGGCGTTATGTCCCAGAACCATTTGAACCGCCACTCGAGGTGATTGAGATATATTCTGTGTGACAGTAGTTTGTTAATACTAAATTCACATGTGAAACGTGTTTAGTAGAGATGTCGTGAATATTTAAATAGTATACATATCTTTGTCGTCGCGTAACAGGGCTCTCGTTAGTTCCATATGCAGGGGAGCAGGTGAGAACACTAGGAGGGTGTCGTATATTATGTAATTGATTTTTTTCTCCTTTTGAGGGATATGAAAGGGAGCATATTTTTATCTTGCATAGTGACTGTATACCGAGGGTTGGAGCAATAGTAAACTGTATGGGAAGTCTATGATGCTCGCTGTGCCAGGGTAAGACATTCTACTTCATGAATCATCACCCGAAGGAGGGTCGAGTCAATATATATATATATATATATTGTATTATACCATAGGCTTCGATGAGTATAGTTGTCTCGTTATGTTTAAATCCTAGTGAGTGGGGACTTTTACCGGTGTATTCAAGGTATATCAGCCAACCGTTAAGCTTAAAGATTTAGATCATTATTGTTTACGTGCTGAGAATTAAGTGATAGCTAGAACACCGTATTGTGTGATGCCTTGAGAGACGTGGGCATAGGCAAATTAAATAATGTGTCGAGAGACAGCATTCGTGATATCTAAGTTATGTGCTTTGGACCTACGAATTTTGTTGAAAATGATAGAGAATAGTGTATTGAGAAATTTCTTTAAACTTAGTTGCCGGATGTTACACGTAGGGACCTTAATTTATGTCCGCAGTGACGAGACGTAGTTGGATGCTAATGCATCGATTTTAAAATTTTAGTTACTGAACGTGTAGGGAAAACACCTTAAGTTGAGAGCTATTAAAAATATAGGGCCCGTGGACGAATATATATATTATAGTGTGCATATACGTGTATATATTTGATATTGTGTTTCATAATAGACATATGAGAATATGTTGGCATTGTTATATGTAATCCCAATGAGTAGGGACATTTACTGATGTGATTCAGGGTATACTAACTTATTATTGAGCGAAGAGATCTAGCTCGTGATTTATTCGCGCTAAGAAACTGGTGATAGTAAAAGAACCGTATTATATATTGTCTTGTGTAACATGGGAGTGAACGAATATACTTTTATGTTAAGAGACGGGGATTTGGGGGGTATGTGCTATGGACTGAGGGCCTAACGGATCTCAACGACCAACAATGTTAGGTAGTAGTGTATCGGGAGGGTTCCTTGTTTGGATTTCGCTTTGCGAGACATCCCACGCATGAAACTTAGCGCAACGTTGGAAGTGGGGAGTTGTTTGGCCATAGGACATAGGTTTGGTACCGTGGTTATTATACATATATAGTTATAACTATGAGTTGATAATTATACTACGACTTAAGGCCGATAGAGTCGTATAGTGTTGATGTGAGAAAACTTTATGGAACACTTTCACCACGAGTAGATCGGTGGGATAACCTAAATGATAATTAAGTTGCAATTGGTAGGGTAGTTTAGTATAACCTCACCGTATAATCAGCTCAAATATGAAAAGCTTAATTATAGCAAGTTTATTACGTTAAGTTGAATTGGGCAGTTATGTGCAGCATATAGGCTGTATGGGCACCCTAGATAGTTAAATTTTTATATATTATCCACGATCGATAGATGTAGAAATACATGTGCTGAAAGAGTAAATGAATAAGGGAGTTATCGCAGGGGGATGTTGGAGTATTCCCCAGTAAAGGAAGTATTATAGCCGTTAGTGGTTAGGCTCATAGTAGTGTCAGAAGTTGGAAGCTTCAAAGTGTTGTGTAGGCAGCAATGTGAGATGATACATTATATGATGGAACATTATAATATAAGATGACTAAAGAAAATTGGCCACAGGATTGAACGGTAGTGTAGGGACCGTTGGACTAAGGGGTAGCGCTAGGAGAAGTGTAATGAGAACATCATAACGATTTAGATTGTGTGGGAAAGGATGAGGATGAAGGTGTACGAGATTATATCTGAAGCTTTGAGTACTAGTCTTATCCGAATTTCGAGGACGAAATTCCATTGTAAGGGGAGAAGTATGTAACACCCCATATTTTAGAGGATATATAAATTAATTAAATTAGTGAGTTGGATTTATTTAATTTGGAGAAATTCATTTAATTTGATTATTTAAATTAAATTTATTTAAATTGGAGAAATTATTGAATTTGGAGATTTAGAATTTATTATTTAAATTTGGGGATTTATAAATTCAAATTAATTCGGGTTATTGAAAATTTTCACATGTGTCACATTTTGAGGTTGAAATTGGAAAATTTTATAAAGTATCTCGGATGACAATTCTGAGTGCACGGTTGAGTCTGGAAGCGTCAAGATAGTCGAAAAAGAGTACCCGGGGGTAGTAAATGGGTCTCGGGGCATTTTTAGACATGACCGAGCCCATACGGGGGCATTTAAGTCATTTTTAATTGGCCAATAAGCTTAATTACGGGATTGAAGAATTTTAACCTAGGTTTAAGTGTGTTGTGCAGCCATGAGTCATTCCAAAACACAAAGGGTTGAGAGAAGAGAGAAAGGAGAAAGAAGGAGAAGGAAAGAATGATGGCAAGAGCAATCCGGGCAAGAATTTCAACATGGGATCGTCGGATTTAATCCCCCAAGGAAAGTGTTTTCTTGCTTTAATTTGAGTTGTAGTTAATGATGTAAATAGTTGTAATTATGTCAATTAATTCTGGAAATTTGGAAGTAGGAATTTGAATTGAAATTTGTGGGTTTATGGTGAAGAAGATGAAGAATAACCATTGATAGGGGATTTTTAACTTTGTGAGAAATTGGGTTAATAGTGACATTATAACTTAATTTGAGAAGTGAATAACATGATTAGATCTTGGTTTTTGAATCTCCATTAGTGGTATTGTTGGAAGAAATTGTTAATGATGAAGTTTGGGTGGATTTAGGATGAATCTTGGGAGGTTTTTGAGGTAAAAGATCTGAGTATAATCGAAGGTTTTGGAGCTTTAATGGCGATTCTGTCCTCGTAGCCCTGTAGAAAATCGCATTTTCTACATTTTGTTGTCTCACGCGCCAAAACTGCTCCAAAATGCCTCAAAACATCAATTTATTAATCTGGGCAGAATGTGGGAAAACTTTTTAAGAAAGGTTTTTTTTTAAATCTTCTTTGAGGTGAATCTTTATAATGCCCTAACTTTTGGCATACGGACTCGGATTAGTGTGCCGTTCACGGCCACACATAGATAGAGAAGAGTATTACGCTGTCCTGGGAATATTTTTAATTAGACACAAAAAATTGAAAGGTCTAAAATACCCTTGAAGACGGAACGAGTTATTTGATTTTTAGCACAACTTTAAATGAGCATAACTTTGTCATACGAATTCGAATTTACGTGCCGTTTGTGGCCACGCATAGAAAATGGAGAGTAGTACGCAGTACTAGGAATTTCATTACTGAGGCATATATTGTGAAATGTCTAAAATACCCTTGAAGTTTTAATTAGTGATGAAACTTTCCCGAATTGAAACTAAAAATTGTTGGGAACTTTGTGAGACTAATATGAACTTAATCAAGTATATATGAGGTGAGATATATAATTATATAAATTATATTAAATAGTGGGATGTAGCTATTTTGGTATTGGATCGTATTTAATACGAGCGAACTAGTAATAATTGGAATATATGTATATATATATATATGAATGTGTGAATTATATATATAAATATGGGAATACATAATCCAATAGAAAAATGATAATAGGTTACGGGAATACCTAAAACAATGATAGGTTGTGTGAATACGTGAAACAATGAAAGGTTGTGTGAATACCTAATATTTTAATAGGGTGCGTGAATACCTATTGATTGTTTTATTATGTTTATGACATACCTAGCTGCTTGCTATCGCGGGGGGTTGTGTAGAGACGGTCTTATCCTGAGGGACCTTCGGGGGGATATTTGACTTGTATCTCAGAACATAGGACTGTGAAAGACTTATTTGTGAGTTGATAAGTCCGCTGACTATGGGAGCGTAGGTATGTGCGTGACCCATAAGTATGTGAACTATGTTCGCCGCCAATATGTGTGATTTGTTTATATGGTTCGTGGGACATTTCCGAACCGATAGTCCTTGTTTGAGTACGAGACGTACCGGGACATGATAGCAGAGTATGCAATGCACTATAGGTGTATCCTTAGGGTGCTGTGTTAGGATATATATATATATATATATATAATGGTGGTGGATATATATGTATACTTGTGATATAATTACAATGTGATAATTGTAGGCTATTAAGAGTGTGCTGATACATATATATAATAGTGAGGGATATATGTGTATGGTTATGGTATATCTACAATGAGATAATTACAGACTATTAAGATAGTGAAATCTTATATAAACGTAAATAGTAAATACTTGACTTTAGTGTGATAACACTTATTTAAAAATGATAATTGTTGAGATCAAATATGATATACTACTACGAGGGGTAACTAGAAGGATAAGCCTTTTTCCTAGTTAGAAGTGTGTCAGATGGCTAGGAGGAATAAATGAATGCGATAGGTGTGCACTATAGAAGAGATGTGAGATTGTCCTCAAGAGAGTGGGACCGTAAAAGCAATTATGAACATTATATACTACGCATTTCATTTATTGCAATAAAATGCTTGCTAAACATTTTTATAAATCGGGCTCTGACCCATTTCTTGTACTTCTTCTTTCTTTGCTATGTATATGTATATTAACAGGTGTCCAGCCACAGGGATGCCATAGTTGACTTATCTATTCCAGGGTTACGCAGCTGCAACATTGTGGATGGTTGCAGGATTTGATTTAGACGTATCATTTCTTTATTCCTAGAGTAGGATTCTTATCTCAGTTGTAGATTCATTCAGTTCATGTTTCCCCTTTTACTTTTAGACTCAGTATTTGGTTTATGTATTCATTTATTGAATTATTATTATTAGGATTTTGAGCCGATTGTTTATTCGGCATGTCATTTAGTCATTTAGTACTGTTTTAGACTCATGGTTTGGATGTATGATTTATTTGTTATTCAGCATGCATATTTAATTGTTTAATAAAAAGATAAAATTTAACATCAGTCTTTTTGAATACTAGGTGGTTAGTAAAGTTTTAAAAAGTTTTCGACAGTGATGCTAAGAATGAACCCCTGAGATTCCTGTTTTAAATTTGATATAGGACTGATCACCCGGTATTTATTTAGGTGGGGTGTCACATTATTGATGAAAAAGGAAACTGTATATTGATAGGAAACAAAAGTTAGGAAAACTATTACATGGTAATTCCTAAGTCTGAGTCTTTCCATGTTGCCAAGTTAGAGGATTCAGACTTTTGGCACAATAGATTGGGACATACAAATTTTGATAATCTTAAAAGATTAAGCTCCCAAGAAATAGTTAAAGGTTTACCCGAAATAAAAAATTCTTTCAATTCTGTATGTGAACCATATCAGGAAGGGAAAATAAGTAAATTCCAACATAAGAAATTTCAGGACGTCATGACCACAAAACCTTTAGAACTTATCCATATGGACCTCATGGGTACCTCAAGGAATATTAGTTTCTATGGAAGTAGTTATATCTTAGTTATAGTAGATGACTATATATGTTATACTTGGGTTGCATTTATGAAATAAAAATCAGATACCTTCGGTGAATGCTTAAAAATCCTTTTGAAAATAGAGAACGAGAAGGATACCCAAGTGTGTCTTATTAGGAGTCATAGAGGTGGAGAGTTCAAAGATTGGTGTTACTGAATATTGCATAGCCAATGGCTATAAACACGAGTTTAGTTCTCCCAAAACACCCCAGCAAAATGGCATCGCTAGATGTAAGAATAGAACTTTAAAGAGTTGGCTGGGGTTATGCTACACGCTAAAGGTCATCCTAGATATTATTGGGAAGAAGTCGTTCAAACCGCATATCATATCATTAATTGTGTATACCTTAGGAAAAGTTCCAAACAAACCCCTTATGAACTTTGGTTCCACAAAAAGCCAAACCTAAAACATTTTAAAACCTTATAGATTATTTGTTATGTTTGTAAAGACATAGAACAAGTTTCAAAATTTAACACCCGAGGAGTGAAGGGAATATTTCTTGGTTACTCCCAAATTAGTAAGGCTTTTCTTATTTTAAACTTTTGAAACAAAACCATTAAGTAATAATTTAATGTGATTGTAGAAGATACAAGTATAAGGTGTAGTTTCTGTCAATTAGTGCTAGTGAACCAAATTTTACAATCGAACCTTCACAAGACACTGCTTTACTGCCACCCGAGAATCATTTTGTACCCATTTGGGTTTCTAAAGATCATCTAATTGAAACTGTAGTTGGTGATCCTTATGATCCCGTTAGAACAATATCCCAACTCTAAAATGTGGCACAATTTGCATGTTTTGTTTAACATAAGGAACCTAAAAATGTAAATGATGCACTGTCTGACTCATTCTAGATTAATGCTATGCAATAAGAGCTTGTACAGTTTAAGAGTCATGATGTGTGGTGTTTTGTTCCCAGTCCAAAATATTTGAAGCTTATTAACACATGATGGATTTTGAAAAACAAAACAAATGAAAATGGGTTGGTCATTAGAAATAAATCTTGGTTGGTAGCATAAGGTTACTCCAAGATAGAGGGAATTGACTTCGACAAAACTTTTGCACTTGTTACTCGTCATGAGTCAGTTCGTCTCCTCCTTACCATATCATGTCACCTAAAATTCAAATTATTCCAAATGGATGTTAAGTCTGCATTTTCCAATGGAATTTTGACTGAGGAGTTATATGTAGAAAACCCCAAAGGGTTTGCTGATCCATCACACCTAACTACGTATTTAGGCTTGACAAAACCTTATACGGGTTGAACAAGCTCCTAGAGCTTGGTACGAGCGACTGTCTACATTTCTAGTCTCTCATGGATTTGTTCGAGGAGAAAATGATCAAAATTTATTCATTAGGAACGAAGACAAACATGTTTTAATATCACAAGTGTACGTTGACGATATAATATTTAGATCCACTTGCTCTAAACAAGTGAAAAACTTTTTCGATATCATACATGTTGACTTTCAGATGTCACTTATGGGTGAACTTCAATACTTTTTAGGTCTTCAAGTAAAAAAATGTAATGATGGCCTGTTTATTACTCAATCCAAATATGCTGCAGAACTTGTCAAAAAATTTGGATTAGAAAAAGATAAACCTTCTAGAACCCCATGATTACTTCAATAAAACTATCTAATTATGATAATGGGAAAAATGCTTATCCTACTCTATATCTAAGTATGATAGGGAGTCTCTTATATCTTATTTCTACTAGACCCGACATTTTTTTCACAGTCTGTGTCTGTGCTAGATATCAAAGTAGCCCTAAGGAAATCCACTTATTGTGTGTGAAGAGAATAGTTAAATATGTCTAGGGTACTCTAAAATTTGGTATTTGGTACACCATGGACACAACTAGTTCTATTGTAGGATACACTAATGCCGATTGGTCAGGGTGTTTTGACGATAGAAAGAGCACGTCTCGTGCGTGTTGCTACGTAGGAAATAACCTAATAGGTTGGTCATGTAAGAAACATAATTGTATTTCTGTATCTAGTGCAGAATCCGAGTACATTGCAGTAGGAAGTTGTTTTTCACAACTAATATGGATTGGACAGATGCTTAGAGATTATGGTATCATAACCAGAGTGCCATAAATATTTTAAAAAATTCGGTACAACACTCTCGAACTAAGCATATACAAATTCGACATCACTTCATTCGTGATCTTGTAGAATCTAAAAACCTCATTATTGAATATCTTAATACTTAAAAGCATCTAGATGATCTTTTTACCAAACCACTGGATAACATATTATTTGAGTATTTGCGAAAAGCGATAGGTATTATAGTTCTCATATAATTTCTGTCACATTTATCATAACCTCGGCGGTTTCATGCTAATAACTTTTTTATGAAGTTTTAGGTCATTGACATCTCTCAAATGAAAAAAATAAGCCTCCTAACACTAGTTTATGTAGAAGACCCTTGACTCTGCCATTGGTTATGATATTTTATTTGTGATTGAAATCTTTTTACATTTTCCTGATTTCTTTACTATTTTTTATCCAATTGTATATTTGAGAAAAATTGGGGGGGAAGAACTTTAGTATCTTTGCTACGATTTATTTCTATTCCTATTCTAACTCCATTAATATGCCATTCAGTTTTTAGTCTTTTACAAGCATTCTTTAGACATGTTATATATATTGTCCCATTTATTAGGTTATTGGTCTGTATTGTAGTTGAGTGATGTACTTTTTTCATCTTATTTTAGGTTCTAGTATGGGAATGGGTAGTTATATCTTTTGTATAGGACAACTAGGATTTTTCATTTTTCATCCAGGAGTTCAGAATACTCAAGGGAATTTTGTCTCTAATATCCGAAGGGGGAGATTGAGAACAAACTATATAATTGATACTTGAGTCTATATTATATAGGAGTTCCAACCAATTTGGATATCGAGATAAAGTAGGTTAGTTTTTATGAGTTGCTCTATTCCTTAAAGGTTCAAGCAAGAATGAAGAAATCATGTCCAAGAAATCATGAAGATCAACCTAAAGGGAAGTTAATCTTACCTAACCAGTTTAGGACACTTACACTACATATTATGGAGTTCACATGTGCATATATTGTTTTAATCACTTTAATAATGTTTGAAAATCAATTTTATTCCATTTTAACATTTTTGAATCATTTTAAATAATTTTTGAAATTATTAAAATTTGGTTTTAAAAAGTATTGATGTTAAAAGTTGAATTATGTAAAAAACTTTATCTTTAAAACTTTTGTTGGGTAGAATCTCAAAGCGGCATAGAATTCTGGTGGTGCAAATTGTATTACTTTTACACTCATTTTATACGTGTTATCAGTCGTACACGTGTTGGCACCTAGACGGTTAGATGTGTGTTTTCTTGAAGACACATATGCGAGACGCTATCTCAGCCCTTGATTAATATTTATCAACAGTATGCATATGATGCTAATCAATCCTTGTGAAACTTGTTTGGACCAATCAGTTAACGTTATTTTCACCGCTAAACTACACCATCAGATTTAGAGTCAACTAGTCAAGATCAATCCAAGATGTTCGATTGCCTCAAACGTTCGAGATCCTTCCTAACCCAATATATATAACTTCAAAGTCTCAATCCTTACAGACTTTTGTCATTCGGCCAAATAGAGAGAAAATAAGAGAGTAGAGAGAGAAGATAGAGAAGGGAGAAGAGAGAGGAAAATAAAAGAGAGAAGAGATAGAGAAGAAAACCTAATCTTCGAAAGCTCAATTTCTGAGAGTTCTCCATAAATCCAAACACCAAAACCTTCAATTTTCGTACATCAGAAACCCTAAAACTTGAGAATTAGATCTATTTAGATTTCTGTTAATTAGGTGTTGGTTTTTCTCTAAGTTTCAAAACCTGTTCAAGCCATTGTTTCTCTCATAACTCATCTCATATCGTACATTTAATTTTGTATTCTCTCCTGGATATTTATTTTGTACATCCATTCTGTTTCAAAATATTTTTAAAAACAAACTTCATTTCTTTCAAGGTTAAATCAGATCCCCAAGACGTTTGTGTTTCTTGGATCATATTTCACATTTTGTGAAATAAGGTTGTATAAAAATAAAAAGAGACACATATGACCTTGGATAGTTTTAAAAGAAAGGTTGTTTTTCAGATTTGATCTTGTCAAAATTATTTGAATCAGAATCTGCATGTCATATAGATGCTTATGATTTATAGGACTTTGTCTATATAAATAACTTGAGAGGGTGAGTTGCATAAATCTGAAATTAGTGCACGTCACAAACACATTCTCATACTAACACTTAGTCACAGACATTATATTTGAGAAACCTAGTATTGAAAGAGGTGCTGAAATCAGAAATCAAGGAAAAGGCAAAGAAGAAACAAGAGAAGATCAGTTCTAGTCAGAAAACTTTGGAGTGGAGTAGCTCATATAGGTATATCTCTGAACTTAGAATTAGAATCTTTGTATGCTTTCTTAAGTGTTGTAAATTGAATCTTTATTTTAGTGTATTTTTGGTTTATGCCTTAGAGGGCACCATGGATGTTTCCCTTGATTAATGTATTACCACGTTAAATTCCTGTGTTCTTTTCTTTGAATGTTCTTAAATTCTGTTGTGATTGTTACGGCATCTTGGACTTAGTAGATGTTTTTTTAATTTCTAAAACCAAAGGTAATCAACAACCAAATCTAGAATACATATTCAGAAAACAAGTTTGAACACATCTTGTGTTGATAATCAAAAAGCATTTTGTCCAAAAAGTTTATTCGTAGTTTACTCAGCTTATAACATTTTGTTATTAATCTAGTAAACAGTTTTTTTAGCTCACTGTCTATTAAGAGTATTAAGTGCTGCACGGACGAATAACTAAAGAATAATCCCATGACAAGTGGTATCAGAGTAAGGCTAGTGACTGGATCAATATTAAAGGATTGATGATGTCGTCTTCAAGTTTACAGGAAGTGAATCGAGCACATGATGAAGTTCCTACCAACATGGGGAAGGTAAGGGAAATGTTGAAGGATATGTTGGTAGCAATGGAACAATGACCAGTCAATAATGAATTGACTATGTTTGGTATGGGGGAATAACTTGATGGAGTCTACCAATGACTTGATGGGTTAGAGTTAGAGGATACTGAAATCCACCTTGTTGTAAAGAGTTACTTGAATGACTTAAGGGGAGATCTTTAACGAGAAATTTTCTTTATTCAGGGACAACTAATGGGGGAAGTTGCAAACTGATGTATTGCCTTTGAGAATGATCTAAATTCCCAATGACAATAGGTTGATGAGGTATGATCCCAAGCCCAAGGCATTTTGTTGAGATAGAAATGCAAGGGAAATTGACAAATTCCTAGTGGGCATTGAGTAACATTTTGAAGTAATGACTATAACGAAGGATGTTACCAAGATATGCATGGCTACACTCTACCTCATCGACACTACTACAATATGTTGAAGGAAGAAATATGGTGATATTGGGAAGGGAACTACCATAATAAACACTTAGGATGACTTGAAACATGAACTTAAAAAGCAGTTCTGCCCGAAGAATGTTGAGGAGGAATTAATCTAGAGATTCCATTGACTAAAGAATATATGAACTATACGAGAATAGGTGACATAATTCCCTATTCTCACCTTGGAGATTTTGGACTTTATCGATAAGGATTCTCTTTTCTTCTTTATGGTTGCACTTAAAGAATGGGATACAAGGGAGATCAAATAGCGAGGTGTACTAGATCTCTCCATGTCTATTACACAAGCATAATCATTTATCGACTATAATGAGAAGAAGGAACCACCTAAGCCCAAGGATAAGATAAGTGGATATACTAAAGGTGAGGGAGAAAAGTCCCGATAAGGGGCTAGTGATGGTGCACGTAAACCACAACTGGGGAAGCCACATAATGGACGAAGGAATCCTTACCGTCCGATTAAAGTCAGTCGCTTCCTACGTGATGGTCCCCACTAGGATATGGATTACCCAAAGAAGAAGGATCTTAATACTTTGAATGTTGAATATGGAGAAAAATATGGCGAGGGAGATGAAAATAGTGTACATATGGGTTCACTCCGACTCCACAATACAATCAAGACTAAGGCTGAGTCGTAAAATGGTAATTTTAATGGGATTATGTTTGTAGAGGTAAAGATAAATGAGATCCCAATAAAAAAAAATTAGTTGACAGGCAACCCATAAATTTCTTGCCATAGAAGTAGACAAGAAATAAGAACTCAAAGCTAGCAAGGAAGGAGGACAAATCAAGGTGGTCAACTTGGAATCTAAACCCATCCTCAGAGTGGCAAAAGGTGTATGTGAAAGCATTAGAGTATGGAATGGTTTGATAGACTTGTCAGTCATGACTATGGATGATTTGAAGTTGGTCCTTGGAATGTAGTTCCTGAACAATGTAACTGCCTCCCCTCTTCCATTTGCAAATACCATGTGCATCATAGGACGGGGAAATTGTTCTATGGTTCCAGTTGAACATAATACCAAGGTCGAAGCTCAAGAACTTTTAGCCATGAAATTTGAGAAGGGAATTAGGGAAGGTGATACTAGTTACTGATCCTTTTTATAAGAGTCTTCTCATGACGAGATAGTTGAGCCTTTGCTTATGGGAGTGCTGACCGAAGTCAAATTCATCCTTGATCAATATAGGGACCTTATTCCCCTTGATTTTCCTAAGAATCTTCAACTTAGGAGGGAGATAGATTATAAGATTGAGCTAGAATGGGGTTCTGAACCCCCTGGAGGAGTCCCTTATCACATGACGCCACCTTAGCTAAAGGAATTGAGGAGACAACTTAAAGATTTACTTGATGTAGGATATATTCAACCATCCAAGTCCCCATATGTCATACCGATGCTCTTTTTAAATAAAGGTGGCTCTCTACGCATGTGCATAGACTACCAGGACTTGAACAAAGTGACCATCAAGAATAAATATACCATCCCTATGATTGCAAATTTATTTGATCAACTTGGTGGATCACGATATTTCACTAAATTGGACTAGCATTCGGGGTATTATTAAGGATTGCTAAAGGTAATGATCCCAAGACTACTTGTCTGACTAGGTATGGCTTATTTGAATTCCTTGTAATGCCTTTTGGTCTCATTAATGCACCTAACACATTTTTTACTTTGATGAATCGGTTGTTCCATCCATATTTAGATCGTTTTGTTATTATATACTTGGATGACATAGTGGAATATAACGCTACTTTAGAGGAACATCTGGAACACCTACATTTATTCTTCTAAGTGCTGATGGATGATGTGATTTATATCAAGAAAGAAAAGTGTTCCATTTCCTAAAAGGAAGTATCTTTCCTAAGGTATAAAATCAAGGGTGGAAAGATAATGATGGAGGAAGCTAAGGTAAATTCCATTCACACTTAGGAAATCCTACAAATGTGCCAGAATTGAGATCATTCTTAGGGCATGTCAATTACTATCGGCGATTTATCAAGGGCTACTCAGCTAGGGCAGCCCCTTTGATGGACTCATTGAAGAAAAATTATTCATGGGAATGGACAGGGGTATTTGATGATATAAGTAGGTAGTTATAGAGGAACCCATTCTTAGTCTTCCACACCTCGCCAAGACCTTTAATATTCACACTTATGCTTATGGCTATGCTATACGAGGAGTACTTATTCAAGAGGAACACCCTATTGCCTATGGAAGTCAGAAGTTAAAGGAACTGAAAAGAAGGTACACGGTGCAAGAAAAGGAAATGACAATGGTGATTCACTATCTCCACACATGGCGACACTACTTATTGGGGACTTCCTTTGTAATCAAGACTGAAAATATTTCCATAAGCTATTTTAAGTTCCAAAATAAGCTCAACCTAAATCAATGTCGTTGGCAAGATTTCTCGATATTAGATGTCCTCTTTCAACCTTGGTGGATCATATTAAATAAGGTTTGGATCATGGATCGCGAGGGAAAGACACATCGCTTTTGGATCAATGATGTGTTACTCTTCACTAAAGGTGATTGGAGTTCCAAGGTGGTGAAATTTACGCAAGGAGTTTATAAAGGAATGTTATGATTTAAAGTGGGTTGGTCATCCTAGGATGCATCACCCACTTGCCTTGTTAGGGGATTCTTATTATTGGCCTCGAATGCGGGACGATGTGGAGTTATATGTGCATACTTGTCTCATGTGCCAACAAAATAAGAATGAAAAACATTGATTTGCCAATTTTCTAGATCCCGTACCAGTTCCCGAAAGACCATGGGAAAGTCTTTCCATGGATTTCAACACTTAGTTGCCTAAGTCGGAAGGATGTGGTGGTATCATTGTGTTGGTGGACAGATTTTCTAGGAATGTCACTTTCATTCCTGCACCAAAAGATTGTACATCAGAAGAAATGATTAAGTTATTATTTAAACATGTGGTAAAGTATTAGGGGATACCACTAGTTATTGTCAGGGATAAAGATCCTTGCTTCACTAGATGATTTGGACTGAGCTTTTTCAGATGGTAGGTTATGACTTAAACTTCTCCACTATCTTTCATCCCTAAACAGATGGAAAAATAGATATAATCAATTCCTTATTGGATCTCTACTTGAGTAACTATGTGCATGCCAACCAGGGTGATTGGGCCAAACTCCTAGATGTAACATAATTTTCTTATAATTTTCAAATAAGCGAAGCTACACACCAAATTACCTTTGAAACTGTTACATGAAGACAACTTATCATGTTGAATGCATTGTCATATAGCTGTGATGGGAAGAGCCTGAAGGCATACAAAATCACTAAGGCATGGCAAGAACAAGCGAAAATGGCTAAGGCATGCTTCAAAAGGGCGTTTGAGAAAATGAAGAAATGGGAAGATAAGAAGAAATAACCAATGGAGTATAATGAAAGGACATGGTTATGTTGAAACTCCTTCCCTAAAAATTCAAGTCCCTATGGATGGTACATAAGGGTTTAGTGAGAAAAGTCTTCTATTGACTTCAGTTACCCCCAAAATTGAATATTCAGAATGTCTTTCATTCCATATTTTTAGAACCTTATAACGCAGATTTAAAGGACCCTGAGCGTGGGGTATCAAAGAGGTCACCTTCTTCTATTATCACTTCACTTGATAAGGAGGTTAAAACCATCTTGTCTGACCGATTAATTTGGAAGAGAGTTATGCCTAACAATCAGGAGTACTTTGTCAAGTGGTAAAACCTACCAGGCAATAAGGCAAGATGGGAGCATGAAGATATATTATGGCAATTTGCAAAACCAATCCAGAGGTATAAGGAAGAAGGTGCAACAAGGGCACAACGAACTTAAGTGGTGGAGGATGTCACGTGCTAAGTACTTTTATTAAAATACAATCCTAAAGGCTCCATCCCCACAATACATTTTTTCAGAATTCTAGATTTCTCTAGGTTGATCTAGTGTAGTATGGAATGGAGTAGGTTATGCTAGATAATTCTATACAAATCAGTAATATTCTTGTATAGAGATGGGAAGATTATAGAGTCTTAAGCTAGAATGTTCCTAACTATTAGATTAGTGTCACTTGTATAAATCACAGCAATTGATTGTAAATGTAGTTGCCAATAAATAGGTGGGAGCATATTTTGGCCAAACCATCAAGCAAAGTTGTGAACTCTATTCCTTAAGTGCAATACAAGTATTCACTCAAACTATCTATTTGTGTGCTTTCTTCGTCCTTTTACTACTCTAGTATTACCAAGAGCTAGATTTCTAGGCTTACTTAGTAACTCACCGGATATTAAGAGAACTTAGTTCACCATGAAAGAATAACTAAAGACTAAACCCATGATAGATGGTATCAGGGCAGGACGAACATATAATTACACGGGGTGCATCGTTCATCAATCATGGGGTATTGGAGAGTTGATTCTGTTAGAATAGGACCCTTTTTTCGAAAGTGGTTATGAGGGCATCACGTAAACACTTGGTTGCACCATTGAAAAATTGTGGATAAGACAGGACACGAAGGAGCGGTTCGAAATGATCATAGTGAATGGGTGTACAACTATGATGATTCAAACCGTTATGCTTAGCTGGAGTGCTTAGAATTGTGAATTGAAAGGGAGCCTTTAAAAACACCTCTTGAAAGCACATAACATGAATTATGTGGATCAACATGCTTCGGTGTCTCCAGACTGGGATAAGTTGGGGAAACTTATCCCTAGTCTTAGACTTGCCTGTGAGGATGGGACTTAACCATCCTTGCACAAACTGGTCGGGAGCTGGAGCCGTTCCCCTGAAGAGGCTTAGGCAGGCCGAAACCGGCCAATATGTATGCTTTGAAGGCAGTTCATATTAGGCTGAGCCTTGTGACCGAGTGTCCCGGTCTATCACAAGACATTTATCGAGGATAATTCATCCATCTTGTTCTCAGCCAAGTGTGGTACAATAACTGTTATGTAAAAAAATTATTCTCACTCTACACCAATTTTCCATTTAATGATATCTCGGTCATTTTAATTGACAATGGCCATTCAATTATAGTTCAAGGTGAATAGAGACACCAAAATAATAGATGTTTCCATGCCAGACAGTTCTCACCATGCAAGGAACCCATAGACCCACCAGCACCTCACCTGGTAAATATTTTCACATTTATTTTTTATTTTTATTCTAGATACACTTAGTAGCCCTATATGATTGTTTTTTTTATCATAGTGTAAGGTATACAATTTCTTTCTTTGTGGTAATGTCTTGCTTAAATTGGATTTTTTTTAGATTGGGTTCACGAATTGAAAAGAATCATAGAAAGAAAACTCACGGACAGTGAAATAACAACATTGCCTGTAAGTTCAATGATTTCTTTGTCTTTGCTTGTTATGATTTCATTTAGGTTTATTATAATCATTTAATCATGTTTTTTGCAGATATATAATGAAAATAATGTCGATCGTCCAAAATTTAAAGAGGGATGCAATCTTCCTATGACTATCACCCTTGGTGATCACTGGGTGTTATTTCACATAACTCCCACTTCGCAGTTACACTTCATCACAATGAGTTAAATAGGAAGGATGAAAATCGAATTGTCATATATATATATATATATATATATATATTCAATGTTCCTTAAAAAGACCAATTCATATGGAAACGTTCAAGAAGCCACCTAAGGATTACATGATATTGAATTTTGATGCATCATTCTAAAAGGGTCCCTATTACGGTGCATTCATTATACGCAATTACAAAGGAAAAATTAACACATATGTTGAGAATGCCTCTTTCTCTAATAAAAGATTACAATGAAGAGGAGGTTCTTGCGGCAAAATCAGGCCTCATGTTTTCTCAGAATCTTTGCATCAAAAAATTTATTATGCTCGGTGATTCAACTTTCGCTATAAACTTCCTAAAAGGGATTTGTTTTACACCAATCTTTCAGAGAAATCTGTAAGTTTTTTTGCAATCTTTGCAGAATAACTTTTTTAAATTAAATGTTGTTTACTTATGGGCAATGAAGAAGTCTAGAATATTTGGCTTTTAAAATCCATTTATTGATCGTCGATCAATGGGGAATCTAGCCTAATTTGCGTTCGAGTAAGAATGGATTTGTGAGTTAACTGGACAACGAATAAGTAAGCCTTAATTTATGGTATGTATTAGGTAATAGAGAATCCGTTTAACCATAACCCAATGTTCGTCACTTGGATAATGCATAAATGGAAAACCTTTGTTGATAACCACTTAAATATTAGGTCTCGTAAATGTGAGGTGCTGTAGAGGTCAACTTAACTCAGTGTTCCTCACGTTTGACGTGTGGGCACCACGTAGAATTAGTTTCAAAGTTAACTAAACTGAACTCAATTCAACAACAAAGCATTTTCCTAATTATTTGGGGTGAACTACATGAATCCCATTTTGTTCATTTCAATATCTTCTACTAAACCACCTAATATCATGTCCCCAACATCCCTTCCTGTCATAAGACCACTAGAACATGAGATAGCAGTAGTAGTCATAGGGGTGGGAGTCGCAGATGCAATTAAGGACATGAATAAATATAAATAAGCAATTGGGGTGCAGAGATTCATGGGTTGACTTATCCATATCATCTTTCATGTCGTATTAATTCTTGTTTAGGTCGATCTTTCTCCGATGGATAATATTTTTTCAAGATAGGCAGACTTAGACTTGAATGACAAAGGTTTCATAATTTGAATTTTTAATGTCATAGTTCTACTCTCACAACATTGATATTCTTTGAACAATAGTTGCATTTTTAAATCAAGGAAGTTATTTACCTGCTCAACCATAATACCGGGGCTCTTCCAACCAAGTCAATTTAGGTCTACATCTACCCCTTTCATTATTATCAATACTAATTAAATCACTCTTCCTTACGGGGGAATCCATTGGTCTATGATTGATGTGTCCAAACTACCTAAGTTGATTTTCTCTCAATTTATCTACTATAGGAGCTACTTTTACCGTTTCATGAATTTGTTAATTTAGGATTTAATCCTTTCTAGTTTGACCACAAATCCATCTTAGCATTCACATCCCCATCACACTAATTTTTTGCACATTTTTTAGTTACCCAACACTATGTCCTAGCTATATAACATGATGGGTAATGGTCGTCCTATACAATTTCCCTTTTAACTTAAAATGTATAAGCCTATCACACAATATAATGGTGGAACTTCTCCACTTAACCCAACCTATTTTAATCCTATGAGTAACATCATCACTAATATCTCCATCTTTTTGTATAATTAAACCTAATTTCTAGGTTTCTCTTGACCCTCTAATTACACCACATCCCTATTTGTCCTTCTATTACTACTAAAATTGCACTCCACATATTCTATTTTAATCCGGAATATTTTAAATCCTCTTGTTTCTAGATTTTCTCTACACAATCCAATTTAGAATTAACTTCCGGCTTAGTTTCGTCCACTAAAACAATATCATCTGCAATAGCATGCGCCGCGACACCTCATCTTGTATTTTTCGAGTTAATTCATCCATAATAATGAAAATGAGATAAGGACCTAGTGTTGAACCATGGTGCACACCTACAGTAATTGGAAATTCACTACTTTTTCCTCCTCATGTTCTTACTATAGTCATGGCCCCATCATACATATTGTTGATCACATAAATATATCTACGAGTTGTTCGTTTTCTATGTTGAACCCACCATATTATATCTCTTGGTATCCTATCATACACCTTCTCCTAATTTATAAATTTTATATTAAGTTCCTTGTTTTTCTTCCTATACCTCTCTATTAATCTCCTTAATAAATAAATTTCTCCCATTGTTGACCTCCCAAGCATAAACCAAAATCGATTCTCAGATACTGTGGTTTTCAATATCAATCCATATTCAATCACTCTATCCCAAAGTTTCATTATATGACTCATTAACTTAATACCACAATAATTTGGAGAATAATGTATGTTCCCTTTATTTTTATAAATAGGTACAAAAATACTCTTTCTCCATTCATCAGGATTCCTATTAGTCATTATAATTTGAACAACTTTGTATGTCCCCCCCCCCCCCCTCTTCAACCGTTCATGAAATATAAATCCAAAAACCTCTTATATTATGTTATTTTTATTAACATTTCTTTGTGTTTTTATAATTTTTTATATTGCTCATTGCAGATATATTTGGTGCCTTATGGAAGACTTCGAATAATTGATGTTTCGACACATGACGAGAGAAGGTAATGCAATCGTTGACATCCTCAGCAGATACAACACACGTGATATAGTTTCATCTTCTGTATGTTGGAACATCATAAAAGCCGACAAACAGGGGGAATGTACTTTCATTACAAAGAAGATTAGATTTTTTCTTCAAAACTTACTAGACTTTATCAACTTAGATAAATAGTCATTTAGAAATTCTAGTACATGTTAGAAATAGTCATTTAGAAATTCTAGTGAAGTGATTTTAGTTGTGTTGTTATGAATTTCTTGTGTTATGGACTTATCTTATTAATTAGTTCGCATGATTAGTAGTGTTCTGCTAAATCAATAAGTGGGGGTGTGGTGGAGGGGTTGTGAGTACAAATTTTTCGACCCACTTTGGATGGGCACTTAAATGGTGAATTCATGCAATGATTTTAGTAACACCCCTATGAAATTGATTTTCGAATAAATCTTGCCTTAAGGAAATCCCGTGAACTTACAATGGAGCGATATTTGTTATGTATACCTGACATTAGAAGATTTAACTACAAACAAATACCGATAATTAAAACATTAAAATAAAACAAAACGAAAGAAGGATTACAAGAAATAATAAGAATATTCATTTTTCAAGGAAATAAAGAAAACAATGATAGGGAGTAATAAAATATGATACGCCTATGATTCAATGCTTCTTACGACATAACTAAAAATATACATTTTTCTTCTGGATGTATCATATTGTTTTATACTATACTAACCACTCTGCATCGCCACTTGATTACAAATAAATACCTAATTCTAACTAAAATGTGTCCATTGACAGTTCATGTGGAATGTCCTCAACCAATGCATAAAAGTATCAGAATTTTGTGATAATGACATAATATTAACATCATAGATAAATCTTCGGGTATAATTGGCCTTGTCATATAATCTTTTAATACCATGATGATAATAATATTGTGTCCTCCATAGCATGTTTGATAAAGAAAATAAATGTAGTATCAAGTATCTCAGCCAAACATTTAGACAAAATCTACTCAGACGTTGACCACTATATGCCTCTATAGCCTATATAATCTAAGTCTCACTAAACAAGTCAACGAGTAAAGGAATCTAGTCACTTAATTTTCTCGGTAAGGAAAATTGTATACTTTCTCTCTCATATATTCTCCACACAAAAGAAATGAAACATTTTTTTCTTTCACTTCTTTTATCTCTGAAATAGAACTCACACATACCCTAAATGTCGGACTTTATGTCCTACTCATCTGTTTTGTTCCTTTGGTCGAGCCCTAGAACCGGAATAGAACTCATGCCTGATGTCATCAACTCTTACTAGATATAAGTACATATCAGTATTAACATATTAGCTTTATTCTCATGCATTAAGCACGAAGCACATCATGCATGAAGTAGGAGGTTAAAGGACAGCCCAAAGAGTTTGTGTCCTATATGCTGATACTTTATACCTCAGGGCACACAAAGATAATCCTCTGTTAGCACATCTCAGCTTAAATTATTCGAAAGGACAACCTAAAGGTCTCGAGGCAAGAATGCGGTAGAGCATCACGCTCGAGCATCTAATCATCATTTTTAAAGAAAAGTCCCATAGAAATTTATGTCATTACAAAATTACCTTAGACTTCGTGTACATCACGTAAGTTTTGGAACCCCTAGTCATAGAAAGGGTAGTTCCTTAAAAAACACCTAATAAAAACTTGATTTTAAGATCAAAACTCATTGAACATGTCAAAAATAGAGTACTAAGGGTTAACAACATATGGATAGAAAAATGGTCTAATATATTAAACCTCAATGATTATGTATGGTTTGTATGCTTTCAAAAAAATTAAGAGTTCACAAATGAAAATATATGAAGATTTTATAAGAGCCCAAGGTCTCAATGATGACTTTGAAGCTTGAAGGTTTTAATCCTTAAACGACGAGGATCCCCTTTAAATTTATAGGGTTAGGGTTTCTATTGGGCTTCCCAAATAGTTTGGATTCCCAAAATGACCATATGAAATATCTTTAATTAAAATATTCTAGAGTCTCTAAACTTTCTCCCAAAGGATTCTATATCCCCAAATCTAGTTGATATACTCGATTCAATGATAATGAGGGCTCGATCAGTAGTAGCGTTAGAGCCTCAATGCTATGTATTGTAATTAGCAGATTCTATTAATCATTGAGAGACGGTCTAACAATAACATTGGTTGGAGAGGGATAAACATAAAGTGATTTATTCTAGTAGGAGTAAGGGAGCACACTCGTGACGATGCCCCATTAGCCCAAAAATCAGGAGGTGTAGAGCATACGAGGGAGTGACTGAATGATTTGATGTAGAACTATAGCTAAGGGTTTTCCCATATTCTACCTCCTGATTTCACGTTCACTATCAGAAATATATTAATCAACTTAAGGAAACGGGATGTAGTTCCTTTTAATTTCTTCAACTAATCTATTGGAGAGTTCTTGGATCCGATAAACTCTTTGCACATTTAATAAAATGACATTAGATCTTCCTCTACTCCAAAACCCACTCCAGATGGAATCAGTTCTTAGTTTGACACCACTACTCAAATGGGTGCCATTGACATTTAATCTAGTCATGATTAGGGTGGTATGACCTACCTAACTAATTCACGTGGTACTTACCCATGACTATGGACATTACAAGGCTGATAATACGCAAATATTACATATTTCATCTGTCGAACCTATGTATTTTGGCCCCCTCGGGTGCCTTAATCGTTATATCTAATCCTATTAACCATACAACCTCGATTTATATTGTTAAAATTCTATATGACGTATAATTGGGCTTTTGTAGGTATTTAGGTACTAAGAATGGAGTTCGGATGCATTCTGCCCAAGTTTTGTACGAATTCACACGTTCAAGGGCAATCTGGTCAATTCACATTTTGGGAACCTGTCTCGGCATCTACACAGAAGTTGTAGTACTCCTCGTAAGCTTCACGTGGGCATGAACGGTGCGCGATTCCGAGTTCGAACGAAAAAGTTATGGCATTTCTAGAGGACGAGAATTTCATATGCAGCAAAACAGGAGGAAAATAGGAAGCTGCCCTGCTTGATCGATTGATCGATCAAAAGGATCAATCGATCGATCCTTCAGAACATTGCCACGATTTTAGACATCGATTGATCGACCAAAGGGGACGATCGATCAATCCCCTATTTTCTGCAGATATTTTCCTTTTCTTTTCTTTCTACTTTTCTTTTATTCCAACTTACTATATAACCCAATTTTGTGTAATATCAGAATATATTCGGTTTTAATTAGTTTATCCTAGGGTTTGTGGGTTTTGAGATCTTGGCTTCATTTCTCTTTTGGTTAATAACCATATGGGTTGTGTATGTTGAACTTTCCATCTCATTTACCATTAATATACTTATTCTTGCTTAATTCTTGCTTTGTAGATTAATTTCCATGCTTTCTTAATTAGATTACTTACTTTATTTCTTTCTTTCCTAGTTTAATTAGTTTTAATTTATCTTAATCATTATGTGCCCCTAGATAAATAGGGTCGGTATGTCGTTCCGCTATTTTCGAGCCCTAAGCTCCGAAAATTAAGTTTTGCGTAGAATTGCGTTTAATTGAACTCGCGCGTATTAAAGTCGGATTATTACGCGTTTAACTTTATTTGTCATGGATCTTTAGTGTTTATAGCGATAATACGAATTTAATCCGCGTGCGACCATTT
The DNA here is from genome assembly GCA_949130495.1 of Sambucus nigra. Lineage (NCBI taxonomy): Eukaryota > Viridiplantae > Streptophyta > Magnoliopsida > Dipsacales > Adoxaceae > Sambucus > Sambucus nigra. Next base: position 484,042,467 of record OX422223.1, on the reverse strand, counting down.
TTCGTTAATTATTTATTCACGCAACTTTGGCTTAAATTCCATATTGTGCGAGGTTTATGATTAATTGATAATGGTCGATTAAATTTCTCTCGAGCCAGAATTCTGACTAATAGTTGTTTCGAGCCGTATGGTTTGACGATATCCCGATCCTCTCTTTTACTTTATTTAGACTTAACTTCTCTCTTTTCTTTTATTTACATTCATACATTACCCTTTTACACTTTTATTCCTGAATTAATAAGCCGATTACGAGATATACTAACACTCCATGTGGATTCGATACCCGACTTACCGCTATACTCACCAGTTGAGTGCAGTCATAACTTAGCTTTTTTGTATTGAGGAGGCGAAACAAAAAACAACGACTGTGCACTTACATGCGCACACTTCTTGCGCGCTATCAAAATAGGTCACTAGGCTACTACTGTACTGGGTCATTTTGGCATTTCTGGGACGGATATTATGTTCTATTTTTTATTTTTATTTTTATTTCTCTCTTTTTAATAGTTGTAATGTATTAAGTTGTTTTGTATGGAACTTATGAAATGAGCAATGAGAATGTAGTTTGAGGTTGTTTATTCGATTTTGATGTGTGTGACCTTCCATTTTATAAAATCAAAAAGTTCACCATCAATTTATCTAGTATTTGCACTTCAGCCCCTCTATATTGTTGTGAATTGTGACATAGATTCTGTTAACTTAATACATCGGTATATATTCTTCCTATGCTTTGTACTAACTTGTTTTGCAGATTCATTTGGACTTGTACTTATGGAGATCGGTCCAAATTTGGGTAATATCATTATTTTCCTATCTTTGTGTTATGTTCTTTAATGGATGCATTGGGGACAATGCAACATTTAAGTTAGGGGGTGTGGGATATTCTATCCATTTCATTGTTTAGTCCTTGAATTTAAGTACAATTTAGTTACAAAGCATGGTTTTGTTAAAAAATTGAAAATTTTTAAAATGATTTTCTTTCTTTTTTCTCCTTTTTTGGGCATTTTTTGCCCTTGTTTCCGATGATAACTTTTAATAATTGCCCGATCCATTAGACAATTCAACGATGCATGTTCTCGATTTTAGAAGTTATTAGACTTTAGTCCTTTAATCATTAATATTATGAATAACTTCATGAATTAAACTTCATCCCTTGAGCACAGGCATTTTTCTTGTTATATTGATTTGGTTTAAGATTTTTATAACCCGGTAATATTTTATTGTATTGTATATACTTACACCGAGTGAGATTAGAGACTTATCTTCATTTATGAGTGTATACGTTATTCTTTTCTCTTTAAAAACGTTACAGTCGTTGGCAATCTCTTTATTCTTTCATTGACCGTTCATTAATTGAGTTCATAAATGAAATGTGTTACTTGAGGATGATTTTCATATATTGTTTTGACTCGAGAATTGCGTAAACATTTTGAAATAATCATAGGCTATCTTTGTATATCACCCATATGACCTTGACCTCACCTTTTATATGTTCCCTAGCCAACCCACTTGAGCCTAAATACTAGCCTTTCACTTTATCACCCAAAATCCCAAAACCAACTCGAAATTGGAGTTATATACCATACATACCCTTCTTTGGATTGTTACATGGGATTGAATGATATTGTTGTTTTGTGGTTGCAATTTGAGCATGAAAAGAGTGAGAGATGAAGAAAGTGTAGTGAAAAAGAGAAGAAAAAGAGAAAGTTGAAAACAAAAGAAAACAAAAGAAAAAAGTGAGAAAAATAAGAAAAGAAAAAGAAAGAGAAATTTGTATATATTGTTTATAGTGTTTCAATAATCCTTGTTACTCTCTCGATTATTATATCTAATGATAGTTTGGAAATCATTTGTCCAATTTTAAAATTGCCCACTTTTTCCCATTATCCCGAGTTTCATCCCCAAAAACCTTTGAATCCGTATATACATCCCTTTCACTTCGTACCCCGGCGTAGCCTACATTACAACCCTATTAGATTCCTACATGATCTTAAGTAGATGTAATTTAAAAGTTTAAATAGTTTTGATAATCTGTGAAAATGCATTTCGCCTCTTTTATATGTGCGGTATCCTTTCACTGAGATTACTATTTTTATTTAATATATAGCATTCTTCATTTGTGATATGTTCGCGTCCTACTTTCCCTATACATTTACTCTTTATGCCTGCATGTCTCGTGTGTTACCTCCCTGTTTCAAGTGAATTCATTTGATGAGTGTAATGCCCGTGAGGATTGGATATATGCTTGCTTTGATATTTAGTATCCGAGTTATTTAAGTTTTTTCCAAATCATATTTTGCGTGTCCTCACTCCCCTCCCACATGTTAAAGTTTCAATTCATTGAGGTGCACTCGATAATGTTAATAACTATAGACTTTTCATGTGAATTCGTTTGCTATGCTAATGACATGCTGAAATCTTGTTCGTATTTTTGAGTTTGTCGCATTTGATTGGGCATATTTTGAGGAAACTGTATGATGTTTGTGGTTTTCATCCCTAAAAACCCTCACGAGACGACACTCATCCACTAGGGTAACCTAGGGGTTTAACGACTTATTGCATATGCTAAATACAATCGTTCGCCCGTGAAAATGGCCTTATCTTTTTATTGCTTTCTTATCATACTTTTGTACTATCTCTTGTTTTGGTTTACTTGTTGTTCTGGTTGCATACTATTTCATTGCTAGGGACTAGCAATGTGTAAGTTAGGGGGTGTGATAATACGCAAATATTGCGTATTTCATCCGTCGAACCTATGCATTTTAGCCCCCTCGGGTGCCTTAATCTCTATATTTAAGCCCGTTAACCAAACAACCACGATTTATATTATTAATATGCTATTTGAGGAATAATTGGTCTTTTGTAGGTATTTAGGTACTAACAATGGAGTTCGAACGCATTCCACTCAAGTTCTGTACACATTCGCACGTTCAAGGGCAATCCGGTCAATTCAAAGTTTGGGAACCTGGCCCGACATCTACATGAAAGTTACAACCCTCCTCTAAGCTTCGCATAGCCGTGAACGGTGCGCGATTCCGAGTCCAAACGAAGAAGTTAAGGAATTTCGAGAGGATGAGAATTTCATATGCACCAAAATAGGAGGAAAATAGGAAGCTGCCCTGCTTGATCAATCGATTGATCAAAAGGATAGATCGATCGATCTTTCATAATCTTTCCATGATTTCATCCATCGATCGATCGACCAAAGGGGTTGATCGATCGATCCCCTATTTTCTGTAGATATTTTCCGTTTCTTTTCTTTCTTCTTTTCTTTTATTCCAACTTACTATATAACCCAATTTTGTGTAATATCAGAATATATTCAGTTTTAATTAGTTTATCCTAGGGTTTGTGGGTTTTGAGAGCTTGGATTCATTTCCCTTTTGGTTGACAACCATATGGGTTGTGCATGTTGAACTTTCCTTCTCATTTACCATTAATATACTTGTTCTTGCCTAATTCTTGCTTTGTAGGTTAATTTCCATGCTTTCTTAATTAGCTTACTTGCTTTATTTCATGCTTTCCCAGTTTAATTATTTGTAATTTAACGTAATCATTATGTGTCCCTAGATAAATAGGGTCGGGATGTCGTTCCGCCATTTTCTGGCCCCGAGCTCTTAAAATTAGGTTTGGTGCAGAATTGCGTTTAATTGAACCCGCGTGTATTAAAGTCGGATTATTATGCATTTAACTTTCTTTGTCATGCAACGTTAGTGTTTATTGCGATAATCCAAATTTAATCAGCGTGCGAACATTTTTCGCTGATTTTTTATTCACACAAATTTAATCAACTTCTCTCTTTTCTTTTATTTACATTCATGCATCACCCTTTTACATTTTTATTCCTGAATTAATAAACTGATTACGAGATATACTAACACTCCATGTGGATTCGATATTCGACTTACCGCTATACTCACCAGTTGAGTGTAATCGTAACTTAGGTTTTTTTATTGAGGCGGCGAAACAGAAAAAAATAGTTAGGGTCTTTACACGCACTACTTTTTGCCCACGATCAAAGGCCTCGACTATCAGTGTCCAAATTTAGTATTTTTCTTTTAACATAAATCCTAAGTAGAACTCCTCGATGAAGCCTATAATACCGTCAGACTAATATCTACCTTTTAAAAAGTATATCTACTAGTTTCATCTTCCTAGTACTAACCTCTCTTCAGCCTCAAATGTACTTTTAGTCCTTCAGGGTTTCTCTCGTCCCTCTAGGTTAACCTTTCAAAAATTCTAAACAGTTCGATTCTCGGTAGTCATAGGAGGAACAAATCAACTACTTTTATTGAGCTCGCCTTTGTGGATTCTTATTATCCAAAACCATTTTAAGTTCATAGACTAATTCCATCCCATTGTGTTCAACTCACATTCAAACAACCAAACTGTCACTCTTCTTAACTAATCTCACAATCAGACTCAAAGAGCATCAATATTTGTGGGGCCTCATAAAGTATGGGGTTATCTCCCACAAAAGAATTCATTTGTTTTTATTGTATATGCTTTCACAAGTAGCTGTTTCGTTACTTCACTAGTGACGATTTCTCATCTTTATGTCTCAGCGGACAACTTGAGTTACTAAAGAATCTGTCCATCTGCTGGAGTGTTGCCTACAATATCTTTCGATCACTTGAATTTATAACCTTCACTAATGGTCCTCTCCTTGACTTCCTTATTTAATACGGTCTTTCTATACAACTTTTTTTTTTATTTCTCTTCTCCATCGCCCTGGCAAATTTTTGTTTCTCCTTTATTTTTTGTCTATTTTTTGGTGATTTGTTTCTTGCTCCTTGCTCGTCGATGTTAAGGGAAATAACAAGTGACTCACCTCCTTAGCATTTTTTAACTTCCTTGAGCTATTTCTTCTCTTAGTCACCATCCTATCTACAGGTGGAACCATAGAGGTAAATGTCACAAGGTGATACTTGTTTCATTGCTCCCTTCAACTTTATTTGACTTATACTGTCAAATTAAACAGACCCCACTGACACACTTGAGACTTGTAGAAAACTCGCATGTTCATACCGCCAATGGGATATATTTCACGGATGCCATGTACTCCCCATGTTTTGAAGGTTGTTGAAATAAGGGTCTCTACTTAGATGCCCGGCTAATACAAAAACAGGGGTTGTGATGACACAGATATAATAGTACCATAACATAAACATAAAATCATTGCACAAAGAGTTATATTTTGATACCACTTCGACATGTGTGCTGTGACAATGTCAATGATTACTAGCCCAAAGAATCCAGGGTGTCTCTTTCACTGTACCTCACTACACTCACAAGAAATTAGAGCAATTCTTTCAATTGATTTCAATATAATTCCATTAATAGCCAATTACATTTCAGAGCATACAAGGATATTTGAATAAGTTTCCCAATTTAATATAATAGGTAATGGAACTTGACTACTTATAACTAATATTCTTTCATTCTTTAAGGAGCATTTATGACACAAAACTTAATTTCTTCCAATAATTAGCCTTTTCTACTTGAGTTAATTCAAAAAGTTCAAACAAATAATAAAATCATGGGTACCATAGTCATGGACACTAATGTTATGTTTGGGAGTTTAGTAGAAATCAGGGAAAAGAAATAATAATTGTTTTTAAAAAGAGAGAAGGGGAGGGGAAAATTATGACTTTTTCCCCTTTGCATGCGAGTTTATGTGGAGAAAGTCCATTTCCTTTATCTTCATTTGCAAGTTGAGGAGAAAAGTGACTATAGGTACAAATTGTGACTATAGTTTAATTACTACAAATGCACTTTATACACAGTTTAAGTATCATAAACATATCATGAAAGGCTAAAAAAGAAAAAGGTAAAGATTGAATTATGTGGGCCAAAATCAAATGCACTTGAAAAATACAATATAATTGTCTCTTTTCTTAGGGTGGAGGTGTCTACCTCGGAAAGTAACAACTTATATACTAAAACTCTAACATCCTCACACTTGCGATTGCCTAACAAAAAGAACGTAAATTTTATGTGAGAAATGATCATGCAGAGAATAAAGAACGTATACCTGAGATTTGTAGTGCAAATCAAAATCCATATCTCAAACGGTAATACCTAAGATTTATTTCCAAAATATCAGAGTTTTTATGCAAGGACAAAGCGAAGATTTCACCGACGATCATTTTTCACTTATTAACCTCTTTTAAGGGTTGTTTTTTCTGGAGATTTCACCGGAAATCAGTTCTGATCTAAAAACAAAAACCAACAGCACTTGAGGTTAAAGAGAAATAAATAAAGACAGAGGTGTAAAAAATCATACAGAAGTAAAAAAAATCATACAGATATACTCGTGGGGTCGATCCGCTTCCACAACAACATATTCATTCTCGTCATTAGCGCCGCCGATTTTGCACCCATGTCTGTGCCCCTTTGAACGAACACTGACTTCTTTCAAAAAAATGGTGGGGGAGGAAGATACAAAAAATTTTAGGGGTTGTTTTTTCAATTCCCGCCGTCGGAGATTTCACTACGGATCATATCTGGAAAAAAAACTCCCTAACGGCACTTGAGGTTAGAGAGAAAGAAAGAAAGACAGAGGTGTAAAAAATCATACAGATTCACTCATTATATCACCTAAACAATTGACTCCAAAACAAAAAAAGAACGTGAGATAATGTATGCCCGAAAATTTACAATAGATCTTAAACACATCATTTTCTCACAACATATTTGGAAAAAAAAATGTACCCCAGATCTGAAACCCGAAAAGGAATCATAAATCTGAGAGAAAGTATACCTGAGATCCAATTAGATCTGAAAAAATTTAATTAGAAATATTCTCAGAAAACAACATTTACTTTGTTACATGGCAACCTACACATCAAACTCAAAACCCTTTTCTTTGTATCTCAAATCCTAACGTACCTGCAAATTACAAATAATAAAAATCAAATCTAAAAAAAACACAAAATGAAAATAAGAGATGCAAGAGATTTAGAGAGTGGGGCTACCCATTGATGGGATTCAGAAGAGTTATCAAAGTGAGTAGAGAGAGAGGGATATAGAATGATAGAAGTTCTCCACAGGTTTGAATTAAATTGAAAGGATTAGATGGAAAAATATTAATGATGGTACTTATTACACTTTCCAACATTTCATTGAGCCTTGTTCACATTATTACAATATCTCATTGACCCTTATGCACATTATTAGATTTAAAACACCCCATTCCAAGTTTCCATGTCATAATGCTAAGTGGTGGCATGGAACTCTCTCACACCTTTAGATCACCCGAAAAAATTCAATCCCAGCTGCTAATTTGTTGGCACTATGCAAACACCCCTCTCTCTTATTATATAGATAATGGAATGTATATTATTATTGAAAATGAACGAAAGAATTCCTTAAGTATAAGGATGTAGACTATAAAGCACAAACCCAATTCTATGTGATATGTATGATGTTGGATGTCGTCATTTTATCGGTAGTATGTCCGGGATAATTTGCGAAATATTAACTTAAGTGTAAATAACTCTTATTCAGTGTGTTTATATAGCTAACTGCATTCTTATATTGTCATTAGCATTTATCCACCATCTATATCAGGACTTGGTGGTCACACATGAATCACTATTTTTATAAGAGGGGTGAGACATGTTATGTATGTGACTGACGATGGGAAGAATTCACTTTGAATTAGCTGTACTTTTGCACAATAAAATTTATAAGTTACTTCTTGCACACTTTAGCGCGCTGACCCAAAATTATAAATATTTTTCCCCCAGGTGCTCTTAGACAGGGATAACATGACTGTTGACAGATCTGCCTTACAGTCTCACATTGCTTAGAAGATTTCGTATCATTAATTCTAGATGAGGTTGTTACTCTCCTTCAATTATTTTTTTATTTTGGGACTATTGTATGGGCATAAGCCCAACATCTATTTCATTTCTAGTTCGAGACACTTATGAGTATGTTGGGATTAATTTATATTGTGTGGATGTTAGATTCTATCATTGCCTTGGTTATTAATCTAAATGCAGTTTCAATCTCATTCGTGGTTTACAAATAAATATTTTATATGGTTTGATGCAGAGAATGATATAGATTGTATAGCAAGACCCATCTTTGGCGTATTGCGTCTGGCCAACCTTTATGTGAGAAAAATATTATCACACATACAATACGATACACATGATTCACCAATTTAGCTACGTTCACAATTCACACTCACTGTCACTATAATCATATTGTTTAAAAACTAAACAATATGTATTACTAGCACTCTAAAAATATGCACTTTTGTATTTTTTTACTCCCAATTACAACACCACTATGAAAATACACTATGTATCTTCTATGCCGAACACATTTTAAGTGTTTTTGTATCTTCTATGCGGTCTCTCAATGCTATCATCTTCCAGGGCATCACTCACATACCATCCTGGGGACCAGTGGTCGTACTCAATATCACCGACATCGCGGCCAACACATGCACACAATGTCTGGGAAGCGATCATAGTTCCTCCCCGGCTATGAGACAAAACATACCCACCACGTCTCACCCCTAATAAAAATCACACAATATCACAATGGACGCTATGACCTACAGAATATCCACACCCTGCTCCTCGAGCCAGGGTGCTCACCCTCATCACGCAACTTCTCAATGATAGCATTAGAGGGGGTATGCTTCACATATATATAGACCATCCACACATATTGATGATACGAGAAATCGTCCACTTGTCGTTCTCGCATCAGCAAATCATGTGTGAAGTGTGTAATAATCAACTAAAGCAAGCAAATAGAGAGAAGACAAGGTATAGAGTGGTTCAGCCTCTAAAATAGGCCTACATCCACTGTGTTGCTCCGTTCTCATTATATGCGCTGCATGGTACAGTATAATCGTGCTTAAAGTTGCATACAAATATGAGAATAAAGGAGAGTACATGGCAGTACTGAGGATTCCGGGGTGTTGGATACGTGGCTGCGATGTGGATGCGTGGCCTCCAAGTTGTGTGTTGAGGTTGTGTATTGAGAATCTGTATTGTAGAGCCTTCCTTGGGCGTATGAGGAATCGATCCCCTTCTCCAGGTATGGTCCTTGATTTATTAGGAAGTGAGTTGAGTCACGTGCCCATAGCACGTGACATGTACCAAGTCTGCAGTCATTGTGGATAAGGGTGCGCAGCCCGTAGAGTAAGCAACGCTGAGTAGTAGCACCGCGCGCCCTAAGGTGGGGTGCCACGGCCCCTGATGGAGGGGGCCGCACCCTATGAGAGATCTGGCCGCGCTCTGACTGTGACAACTGCCGCGGCCTGTATGGCCTGAACATGCGCGGCTTCGGAAGAGTACTATCGCGGCAGGGTGCTATAATTGGCATTATCAATAAGCCCCCAAGCCGTTGTGCCAAGGGAGATATATTGGGACTGCGGATTAGTAGCCTAGAAACCGCGGTGCTTCCAAAGCGACGATTCGTCTTCCGCACTCCCTTATATAAATTATTTCTGGCCGTGGACTTCATTACGTTTCCAAAACTTTTGAGAGCAAATCGAGAGCGAAATTCTGCACAATCCTTCTTGCATTTTCCGGCATCCTTCCGAGGTGGTTTGAAGCTGCGTGTGGTGTTTCCAAGGTGGTGTGAGGCTGAACATAGCAGATTCTTCTCATTTCCAGGTAATCTTTCGATCAATAGGCTTCGTAGTTTTCATTTCTTTCCAGTTTTTAATAATCGAACATATGAATCGAATACCAAACCCATCTTTAACTTCCACGAATGAACTCTAGATGTTTGATAGGAATTTAGGGTTATATTTTTTTGTTTTGCTTTTCCCACATATGCTGCATATGAAACACATAACTGTTCTTGATGTTCATAATCGAACACTCCGTATTCTGTGGGTTTGATCCGAAAAATCATGGGATTTAGGAAATTGTGTGTTTAGGATTGAGGCCGCGGCATGGTTTGATTTCAATGATTACTTACAATTCTGCGTCTCCGTGATAATTGGCCGCGGTCCCTCAAACTAACATCTGCGGCATCAAATCACCACCCCATAGTCCAGGAATAGCCTTAGAACTGTAGTTGATGCTAGTGTACTAGAAATTTAGGAGATGCCGTGTCTAGGAATGCCTTAAGGCAATTTTGTATTATTACCGCGGCATCCTAAGTTCTTCTGATACGGATGAGGCCGCGGCTTGTTTGGACAACGATCCCAAAAGTAACATTTTTAACTCAAAAATATCCTGTCGCGGCTTCTTGAAGTCTGACAAATCATACTGGCTGCGGCGCCTAACTGCGAACTCTGCTTTTCAGGTACTGCTGCAGCCATATGAGCTTTGACCCCGACGAGTTCCTGAGAGGCTTTTGGGCAAAGCACTTTGGGACCTCTCCCCCCGAGCTTACTTCTGTGCCCCCTCTAAGATCAGTAGGGCCTTTCAAACTCAAAGATTGCCCAAACTGCGTAATTCTTGACTCAGACTCCGCGGACTCCGCGTCTGGAAAGAATTGTCAATCGTCGATGGAAGAAGCCAACTCTAGTACTCACCCCACGGCTGAAGGAGATAGTACCGCGGCTGCTAGAAACAAGCCAGGAGGTACATCAGGGAGGGGTGAGAGACCCTTGGCCGCGCTTGATATCCGCAGCTCAATGACCCCGTGATTGGGTTGAGCAGGTGGCTGAGGCCTTCGAGTTTCCAGAAAATTTGATGTGTTCAGCCCCTGCCGCGAACCAAAGACCGTGCACCGTTCTATCCGACGACGGAATTTGCTTCCCCCTGCACGCGTTCATTTACGGGCTGCGGCTACCTATCCCAGTTCCTATCCGTTGACTTTTTCAGGCGATGAACTTGGCCCCCGCACAGTTGGACCCTAATGGCTGGAGAGCCATTCTCGCTGCAGTTGTCCTTTGGCAGCAGCAGTTCAAAAAGGACATCACTCCCGCGGAGTTCTTTCACTTCTACCGTCCAAAGGAGAACTCGGTGAAGTTCGCGGACTACTATTATTTCTCTAGCCGCGGCAGGTATGAGACCCTTTATTCTGGGAGGCCGATAAGTGTGAAAAATTGGAAGGGAAAATATTTCTACATCTCTGGTGAAGGCTGGGAGATGCACCCTGAGGAGAATGAAAGAGAGAGAACATATACAATGCCGCGGCAGTGGGGGATACCCTCAAAATTAGGTATAAGATCATAGCCGCGTCCTTTTTATTTCACGTGTAATTTCCACTAACTTGAATCGTCTTTTCATTCTGCAGCCCTTGACAATCTGCATTTAAACAAGCGGCAGGAGAAAAGAGTGGCCGAGGCTGCGGAAGTTCCTGCTGAACACAAGAAGTTCAGCATACTCGTAACGTCGGCAACTATATTCGCGGCGGGATTTTTCCCAAACAAATCCATTCCTCAACAAATGGGCGCGGAAGGTAAACCAGTGTATTTTTATTCTATGGTCGTTTCTGTCCTTGAACTCATGTTATTCTTTTTCAGGTGAAGAGGTTGACAGGGATCTGCTAGCAGCGCAACTGGCAGAGATGGATGAGGACGCGGTCGTCCTGAATAATACTGCGCGGAGCAGAAAAAGGAAGAGGTCCAAGGCTAAGGGACCTGCCGCGGCTCCCCCCGAAGAAAATAATGCTGACCAAGCCGCGGTCACTGCCAATAAGGCGACTTCTCCTGCCGCAGATCATGTGGTTAATGACGGCCTTCCGCATGACCAATTTGATGATGACATAGGGGAAAACCTGGCCGCGGTGGGCTTGATGTCATCCGATGTGCCCCTTCATTCATCATCTCCTCCACCGCCAGCTGTTGTGGGGGTTAACGCAAACTTGCCGCCCCCACAATTCCGCGGAGAGTCCGAGCCTGATGGAAGACCAAGACCCCAATTGAGGCAGCCTGACCCCAATTCCTCTTGGGACACTACTACAAAGGCTGCAAGGAGAATGAAGCGAGCACTGGATGCCACGGACCTAGACCGGCTAGTTGGTGAAGATCATAAAGATCTGGAGGACTGCGGCCTCCACAGCCATCTGAGGGTACGTACCAGTCGTCATTCTTTCAACTTTTGCACCATATGTATTTTTCATACTCTCCTTTATTTCAGGCCGCGGATGTGATTGTTGTTCAGAAGAGGAAGTATGAGGCCTTGTACAGGCTGAAGGAGGCCGAGAAGAGTGCCCATGCCGCGGACTTGCAGGCTGCACGGACCTCTTCATTTGAGGCTGGGAAGAGTTCTGCTGCCGTGGCTCTTCAGGCGGTAAAAATGAACTTGGAGAAGGCAGACAAGGAAAGGGAGGAAGCGGAGCAAAATTTCATACAAACCGCGGAATCCCTAAAAGCCTCCCAGGCTCAAACCGCAGAATCTGCCCAAGCTACAGAGATTGCCAATAACAAGCTTATATTTCTTCAAAAGAAATATGATGAGCTGGAGTCCAAGTCTGCCCAGGATGCAGCAAACCATGCCGCGGAAATAAAAAGATTGGAGGCTGATCATGGTGAATCCCTCCAGCTAGCCATAGACCACGCCGTGGAGTCATTTAAAGGCTCCAAGGACTTCTTTATTGTCAACAACAGGGCCTACCTCCGCGGCTACCAGGAGCTGCGGTAGAGATTTGTAAAGAACTTTCCCGAGACCAAGGAGAGGGTCCTGGCCTGGAAGTTAAGCGATGCCGAACATCATGAGTGCATCGATGAGCTCAAGTTCGCGGCGGAAGAGAGGGCAAGGATGAAGGCGGAGGCTGAAGCAGCGGCTGCGGAAGGAGTGACAGAGTCTGTCGCGGATGGAGAAGATGCTGATGAAGATGATGACGCAGCCTCTTAAACTCAGTCAATTTTTGGAGATCATCATTAATTCAGGGCTGCGTCCCTTCTTTTTGTAATCTGCATTTGTGGCTGCGGCCTCCTTTCTGTAATCTTGAATACTAATATCAAGGCCGCGGCCGTATTAACTACTTTGTACATTATTATCTTTCCAGTTCTTGCTCTCTTACATTGCCTGCTTACAATGAATGATTCATCGTAGCCGCCGCATATTCGAAAATGCATCCGTGTTCAGATAAACATAATATTTTAAGTCCGCGGACAGAGATCGAATTCTTATATTGATTAATTGCCCATTTCCGCGGACATATAGATAGTGCGACATCTTTTGAAGTAAAGGATTTAGCGGTCACGAGGTAGCTGTGTGCAAGACGCGGCTCTTCATTATGCCATGTAAATGTCTTCGCCTGGTTGCCGCGGTCCTGATTTCAAGGCTGGGACTTGCTGATTGCATGTGTCTCCATCCGCTTTCACTGCACCCAGTTGTCTGAACTGTTTGCCTTTTGTTGTCCCATAACCAACATGAATCATGAAGCAAACTCTTCCCTTAGACTTTGTACAATTGATTCTCTTCCTCCGTGGCATTCGACATTATAGCCCTCTCATGCCTCTTGATGTTAGTGTCTCAACACTTTCACGAATGAGTGGCTCTTAGAGCTCTGCAACCGTACCGGTGGGATGCAGCGCATTTCTGGTTCATCTGAACGATGTGCCTTTGTAGACATATGCTGGTGTTTCCCAATCTTCTCGCGCTGGGTCATGTCACCAAGCGCTAACATGTGAGACACTATCAAACCTCTCCAGGCTGGGCTATGTTATTAAGCCGCCCACAGCTAATATATGAGACACTATCAAGCCTCTCCAGGCTGGGCTATGTTATTAAGCCGCCCACAGCTAATGTGTGAGACACTATCAAGCCTCTCCAGGCTGGGCTATGTTATTAAGCCACCCACAACTAATGTGTGAGACACTATCAAGCCTCTCCAGGCTGGGCTATGTTATTAAGCCGCCCACAGCTAATGTGTGAGACACTATCAAGCCTCTCCAGGCTGGGCTATGTTATTAAGCCGCCCACAGCTAATGTGTGACACTATCAAGCCTCTTCAGGCTGGGTTATGTTATGAAGCCACCCACAGCTACTGATATACACAAAGTCCTCCACGGCCAGAGATTATAAGCCTCCCGGCTTGATGACGCGTCCCAAGAGCTGAGAACGGGCATTGTAAGCCCCCGTGGCTAATAAAAGCTCCTTGAATCCTCAGACGCTTTCATGATTATAATCATCATATGATAAGATACAGTTGCACATCGTGAGGGGAACTTTTGAGATAATTAAGACCGTAATCCCTCCATAGATGCATCTCAAAATAATAATAATCTTCCAAGATAATGTGTTATTCTTCCCTTGGAATCTGTTTAAGACAAAAGGTCTTTTTGTGAGATGACAAATTATGAAAACAAGAGAGGAATGAGATATGGCAAAAATTTGCTAATTCATATATTAATATATGTATGTTTCAGCTAATGACTTTGCTAATAAAACATAAAATCTTGAGTATTCGGGCTCTAATGAGCTACATAAAGCATAGACAGAAATAATTGAAATTGAAAAAGGCTAAGGATGAGGTGTGGCATGCAGCCTCTGTCAGGTCCGGCTGAGCCCTTTATGCATTCTTCAGGAATCGCTACAGCATCCCCTGGCCAATTAGCCTTTCGACTTCATCTTTCAGAGCATAGCATTGCTCTGTGTCATGGCCATGGTCCTGATGGAATTTGCACCAGGCAGCTTTGTTCCTCTTGTGGGGTGGAGCTCTTAGCTTTTATGGCCACCTCAAAAGCTTGTCCTCTTTGATACACTCAAAGATCTCCTCAATTGGAAAAATCAACGGCGTATAGACGCTCGACTTTTTCTCTGATTTCTCTGCTTCCCTTTTCTGCCTTTTGCCAGCTTCTTTTACTGCCGCGGCAGGTAAAGCTCTTCCCAGACCTGCGTTTGAATTTTGATTGGCCGGGCCTCTAGCATCAGCACCCTCTGAGTGAGATAATTGACCTGGGTCTGAAGTGAAGCATGGCTGTCATAGAGGTGATTAAGGTGATTATACAGTTGCACAATCTCATCTTTGACTTCTAGGCTCTGGCTGGATTCTCCCTCCATTTCTGCTTTGTTAATCTTTATAAAGTATATATAATCTGAGAAAAAACTAACTGAAGTGAGTAATCTCAGAAATATTGGAGTAACCAAGTAGGAAATGGGAATGCGGCGTTTTCACTATCACATGGTATTCCTGCCGAGGCCGCGGCCGCGGCCAATAAGGCACATAGGTGCACTGCCGCGGCCTTGTATGATATACACCGAGGTTGATCTGAAGGCCACCCGAGTGTTCCTTGATGTTTTGAAGCTTCTGTATTACAACTGACCCAGTAGAGGTTGCGGCATGTAAGGTAGTTGAACTACCACGCCGCGTCCCTACCTAGGCAGTGAAGGCACAATCCCAAAATTGAAGCCCGGGAACTGAATTTTTCTCCCAAAACCTGTGGAGATCATACCTACTAGGGTCTATCCATGAGAGAATAACCTCTCGGTGCACACGATGGCATAATTCTAATGATAAATCCTAGATCATAGGCAAAGAACAAAAAAGGAGTAAATAGAACTCTTCCCTAATCACCCACATTTACGGGGCTAAAGCCCATCAAGCCTTCCAGCTCTATCTAGGTGGGGTGATATCACAGGGGTATGTAAAATAGATCTTAAGTCATGAGATGAAGACCCGAGAGCAGATCTGAAGGTAATAAATACCCATTTAAGGGTGTAAGTATGAAATTGAGCTTAATAACCAAAATTTACTCATGTGATGATGATCCAGAGGATCCCCATGAATAGAATAAGGTGTTTAAGAACTCAAAACGTAGAGAAACAAGATTGAAATATATCATTTCCCACAGACGGCGCCAAACTGATGATACGAGAAATCGTCCACTTGTCGTTCTCGCATCAGCAAATCATGTGTGAAGTGTGTAATAATCAACTAAAGCAAGCAAATAGAGAGAAGACAAGGTATAGAGTGGTTCAGCCTCTAAAATAGGCCTACATCCACTGTGTTGCTCCGTTCTCATTATATGCGCTGCATGGTACAGTATAATCGTGCTTAAAGTGGCATACAAATATGAGAATAAAGGAGAGTACATGGCAGTACTGAGGATTCCGGGGTGTTGGATAGGTGGCTGCGATGTGGATGCGTGGCCTCCAAGTTGTGTGTTGAGGTTGTGTATTGAGAATCTGTATTGTAGAGCCTGCCTTGGGCGTATGAGGAATCGATCCCCTTCTCCAGGTATGGTCCTCGATTTATTAGGAAGTGAGTTGAGTCACGTGCCCACAGCACGTGACATGTACCAAGTCTGCAGTCATTGTGGATAAGGGTGCGCAGCCCGTAGAGTAAGCAACGCTGAGTAGTAGCACCGCGCGCCCTACGGTGGGGTGTCGCGGCCCCTGATGGAGGGGGCCGCACCCTATGAGAGATCTGGCCGCGCCCTGACTGTGACAACTGCCGCGGCCTGTATGGCCTGAACATGCGCGGCTTCGGAAGAGTACTATCGCGGCAGGGTGCTATAATTGGCATTATCACATATATATATATATACATAATTGTATCATATAATATATATACTTTAGTCACATAGTATATATATAATCCACACAGTTCCTTAAACAAATATAAACGGCCATAACAGCCAATCACACATAGTGATGACCAATAATCGCAAAGATTTTCATAATTAATAATATTCGAGTATTCACACACTCATGATATTAAACCCAAAAGTATTCCCAAGCATTCATTAAATCCATACCCCATATCTTACACTAAATAAATCCGAGGTTCCTTCTTTCATCTCGGGGTTTACTCACCCCCAATCCCGTTATCAAGGAGTCCTAATATCATATCTAGAATCCTAGATAATAATATCCAAAACAATAGTTTATATCTCCCTAAACTTAAAGGAGAAAACCTCAAAAATCTCCTAGAACCGAATCGATTAGGCCTGTTCGAATCAATTCGGTAGCCACTGAATCGATTCGTCCTGTCTGAATCGATTCGAAATGGTTCTACTTTCTTACTGTCTAATACCGAATCGATTCAACTTTGTCCGAATCGATTCGGCTGGTTCGAAATCTCCAAATCTTCTTAGGTTTTATCTATATCACAAAAACCCAAAATTCAATACAATCTCCATTTAAATTATAACTCTGATTTATTTCAATGAACCTAAAGTTTTCATAACTCCTCAAGTCCTTTATAGGTCATAACACTCTATTTGATAACCCTTAATATTTATCTCCAAATAATTCTAGCCTTAATTTCTGACTAACGATTTCGATCTCGGATAGCATTAACTTAATACATTAAGCTTTTTAATTTTGTTATGTTTACTATATGATTATAAAACACCTCTGTGTCACATGCTAAGTATCTGCATTAAAATACAATCCCAAAGGCTCCATCCCTACACTACATTTCTCTGGAGTCTTCTAGATTCTCTTGGTTGTTCTAGTGTAGTATGGAATAAAGTAGTTTATGCTAGATAATTCTGTAGAGATATAGAATATTCTTGCATGGAGTTGGGAAGTTTATTGGCTCTTAAGCTAGAATGTTCCTAACCGTTAGATTAGTGACACTTGTATAGATCATAGCTACTGATTATAAATGTAGTTGCTTATAAATAGGTGGGAGCCTCATTTTTCAAAACCACCAAGCAACGTTTTAGACTCTCCTCGTTAAATGAAAGGCAAGTATTCATTCAAGCACCCTCTTTGTGTGCTCTTTTCATCCTTTTAATACTCTAGTACTACCAAGAGCTAGATTGTTAGGCTTATTTATTAACTCACGAGAACAGAATATATAATTGACTTACTTGAGTCTATATTATATAGGAATTCCAACTAGGTTGGATATCAAGACAAAGTAGGTTAGTTTTTATGAGTTTCTCTATCTCTTAAAGGTTCAAGTAAGAATGAATAAATACACTCAAAGAAATCATCAAGATCAACCTAAAAGGAAGTTAATCTTACCTAACAACTTTAGGACACTTACACTACACATTATTGAGTTCACATTTGTATATATTGTTTTAATCAAAACAATGTTTAAAAATCAGTTTAATTACATTATAACATTTTTGAATCATTTTAAATAATATTTGAAATTATTAAAATTTGGTTTTCAATAGTATTGGGGATAAAAGTTGAATTATTCAAAGTGTTTTTTATCTTTAAAACATGTGTTGGTTAGAATCCCAACGCGGCATTGAATTCTGGGGGTGCAAATTGTATTACTTTTACACGCGTTTTATACCTCTTATCAGTCGTACATGTGTTGGCACCTAGACGGTTAGATTTTTGTTTTCTCTACGACACATACGCGAGATGCTATATGAGCCCTTGATTGATCTTTATCAATGGTTCGCCACTGAGTTACATCGTTAGATTTAGACTCAACCGGTTAAGATCAATCCAAGCCATTCGATTGCCTCAGACGTTCGAGATCCTTAGTAACCCAATATATAAACCTTAAAGACTTTTGGCATTCGCCCAAATAGAGAGAAAATAAAATTTTAGAGAGAGAAGAAAGATAATGGAGAAGAGAGAGGAAAATAAATGAGAGAAAAGAGAGAGAAAATAATCCCTAATCTTCGAAAGCTCAACCTCCGAGAGTTCTCCATAAATCCAAACACCAAAACTTCAATTTTCGTACATCAAAAACATTAAACACATAAGAATTGGATCTATTTACATTTCTATGAATTAGGTGCTAGTTTTTCTTTATGTTTGAAGACATATTCAAGCCATTACTTCTCTCATAACTCATCTCTAAGAAATTCTTAGGTTTCTCGGTTGAAACTTGAGTTTTTCTAAAAAGAGAATATATAACATTTAATTTTTTGTTCTCTTTTGGATCTTTAGTTTGTAGATCCATTATGTTTCAAAAGATTTTGAAAAATAAACTTCATTTCTATAAAGATTAAATCAGATACCTAAGATGTTTGTGTTTCTTGGATTATATTTCACATTTTGATAAATAATTTTGTTTAAAAATAAACAGAGATACATAAGACCTTGGCTAGTTTTAAAAGCAAGGTTGTTTGTCAGATTTGATCTTAATAAGAAGTTTATTTGTCAAAATTATTTGAATCAAAATCTTCATGTCATATAGATGCTTATGATTTATAGGACATTGTCTGTATAAATTACTTGATAGGGTGAGTTGAATAAATCTACAATTAGCGCACATCACAAACACATTCTCACACTAACACTTAGTCAGAATCATTCTGTTTGAGAAACCTATTATTGAAAGAGTTACTGAAATCAGAAATCAAGGAAAATGAGATCAAGGAAAAGGCAAAGAAGTAACAAGAGAAGATCATTTATGTGAGGAAACTTTTGGAGTGGAGTAACTCGTATAGGTATATCTTTGAACTTAGATTCAGAATCTTTGTGTGCTTGCTTAAATGTTGTAACTTGAATCTTTATTTTAGTGTATTTTTGGTTTGTGCCATGGAGGGTACCATGGATGTTTCCCTTGATTAATGGTTTTACCACGTTAAATTCATGTGCTCATGTCTTTGAACGCTCTTAGTTTCTGTTGTGATTGGTACTACATCTTAGACTTAGTATATGGTTTTTTAATTTCTAAAACCAAAGGTAATGAACTACAAAATCTAGACTACATATTCAAAAAATAAGTTTAAACGCATCTTGTGTCGATAATCGAAAAGGGTTTTGTCCAAAAACTTTATTCAGAGTTTTCTCAACTTATAACTTTTTGTTATTAATCTTGTAAACTATTTTTTTAAATGGTATCAGAGAAGGATCATCTTTTGTGATCCTGAAACTTTAGAAATTGTTTTCAAAATTTCTTTTAAAAAGTCCTAAATATGGAAGAAATATTTGAGAGGTCAAGTAAACTCTCCAGACCACCACTCTTTGATGGAAACAACTTTTCATACTATAAAGTACGAATAATTTCTTTCATTCATGGAACCCTTGGCGATTATGCTTAGGACATGATTGAAATAGGGTATGAACATCCTACTAAGGTTATATCTGAAACTGATCCAACAAGGATTAAGAAACTTCTTAGTGAATTTACTACGACAGAGAAAAAGAAGTCTCTCAATAGTAATAAGGGCAAGAATGCCATATTTATGTACATTAATGAACATAAATTTAAAAGAATGCCCATAAGTTCAACTTCTAAAAAGGCATGAGACACTCTTGTCATTGCTCACGAAGGTGATGAAAGTGTTAAGAGAAGAAAAACTCAAATGTTTGTCCAGTAGTATAACAACCTGATGAGGGATGACAATGAATCCTTTGACGATTTCCACATTAGGATAACTGATATCTTTACAAAACTTCATGCAAATGGTATAACCTATAGTAGAAACAAAATTATTCAAAAGATTATTAGGTCACTGCCTTCCAAATTTGACAACAAGAGATATGCCATTGAAGAAATGGATGACCCTAATATGACTCCTGAATTTCTTAGTAGTAAACTAAGAATTGTAGAGTTGAAGTGAGATTTCAAGAAGCAACTGACCAGACATAACAATAAACCCACTAGTTTTAATGTTGTGTTTTCATCTAAAATGCATGTTCCTAAAATAAGTCCTTTCACACTGAGTGTATTGATGACTCTGATTCGGATGACCTTGACAATCAAATATCTCTTATAAGTAAGCATTTCAAAAATATTCTCAAGTTTATAAATGATGTAGCCTCTAAACAAGGAAAGTCAAATTATCAAGGAAATCAAAATCACAAACATCATGATAGAGACAATGCCAAACACTCCCTTGACAATAAAAGGACCTAAGGAAATAACCGACCTAAGATAGACCCAAAAGATGTAAAATGTCATAGATGTGGTAAAATGGAACATTATGCTAGCAAATGCCCAACTAATTTTAGCAACAATAACAAGGCTTATATGTGTAATACGTGCAACGACTCAAGTGATTTTGATAAAGATGAAACATAGTCAACCCAGAATGATGAGCATTGCATGTCTTTTGTACCAAGATTATATATAATGATGATGATGCATGCTTACCTACTCATGAATCTGTGATGCCTATTGATATTGCTGCTAATACTGCTCCTATTATTGCTGGAAGTAATCTAAGCATTAGTCAAAGCGTTAATATTACTGATGAATTGAACTTGTGCGCGAGTCCAAAAGAACAAAGTAATGCTTTGGGGGACACTTCACATGACGCATTTAGCGATTCTAATGATGATTTGCCTAATTTGCATGAGTTATACCCGAAAATGGTTAAGAAGAGTGCTCGCCTTGAAAAAAAAGGAAAAATCATTAACTGAGCGTATCAATTTACTTAACCAGACCATTAGGAAGAATATTTAAGATTATACTACCCAGTGTATTGCCCATGAGACTGAGATTGAAGAATTTGGCTTAAAAATAAAAGATTTGTCTCAGAAAAATCATGAGTTTGAACAAAAATATAAGGTAACCTTTATTGAACTAGAAGAGTCGAAGAAAAAGGTCTTAAATGTGTTTAAAAAATGTGAACACTTTGAAACCTAAGCTAAATATTATGAGGAAATTGTTGTTGGAAGAAAATTTGACTTTGAAGATAAGTCTGCCTAGATTTTGGAGAAATAGTGCACACCATTAAGATCGAATTTTCTCCCGAAAATATTTTTTTTATCAAATAAGGCCAAACATGTCAAACTTTTCAAAAAGAGGAATGTAGTCTTAATATCTCCAACAAACATGATCAATATAATCAATAGTCTAATTCAAATGGTCAGGCCAAATATATCTGTCCACCCGTTAGAGACCAAAGACAAAAACTCAAGACCAATGACAATTAGATGATAATACAAAATATAGCCAAACCCATCTTTAAAGACTTTAGTAATAAAGTTAAGGCCTACACCCAACAGTACTGTTCTTACTGCGATGTTTTTGGCCACACTTTTGAAGAATGTGTTCAAAAAAAGGATATATACATCAACCTATCTTAACTTTAACTATTTTAAAAAAGGAAGAAATACTTATGTTCTCCCTAGACAGGACACAAACAACTCTAGTTATACAAATAAAAAGTGAGGGTTCAAGACTAAGAAAAAACCACTTAGAAAGACCCAACAAAATTTTTCTAAATCAAAACGCGACAAAACGATTAAAACTCCGCCTATTTGGATTAGAAAAGATGATCTATTACCCCAGCTCAAGTGCAATATTGTCCATTCTTCTTTAAAGGCATGACACACTTCAATTGGCTGGTGTTTAGACTCCGAATGTTCTAAACATATGATCGGGGATGAAATTGAATTGAAAAACAAGATAAACTTCCTCGGAGGTAGTGCCGTGTTTAGAGATGTTGTTTCATCTCAGATCATAGGTAAGGTAACATTGAGTGGGGATGGGATTCCTAATCTAAATGATATTCTCCTAGTTAAAGGCCTCAAAGCTAATCTCTTAAGTATATCTCAATTTTGTGATTCCAATCATACCTTTACCTTTTCAAACACTGATTGCAAAATTATTGATGAAAAAGGAAACTGTATATTGATAGGAAACAAAAGTTAGGAAAACTATTACATGGTAATTCATAAGTCTGAGTCTTTCCATGTTGCCAAGTTAAAGGATTCAGACCTTTGGCACAATAGATTGGGACATACAAATTTTGATAATCTTAAAAGATTAAGCTCCCAAGAAATAGTTAAAGGTTTACCCGAAATAAAAAATTCTTTCAATTCTGTATGTGAACCATGTCAGGAAGGGAAAATAAGTAAATTCCAACATAAGAAATGTCAGGACGTCATGACCACAAAACCTTTAGAACTTATCCATATGGACCTCATGGGTACCTCAAGGAATATTAGTTTCTATGGACGTAGTTATATCTTAGTTATAGTAGATGACTATATATGATATACTTGGGTTGCATTTATGAAATAAAAATCAGATGCCTTCGGTGAATGCTTAAAAATCCTTTTGAAAATAGAGAACGAGAAGGATACCCAAGTGTGTCTTATTAGGAGTCATAGAGGTGGAGAGTTCAAATACTGGTGTTACTGAATATTTCGTAGCCAATGGCTATAAACACGAGTTTAGTTCTCCAAAAACACCCCAGCAAAATGGCATCGCTAGATGTAAGAATAGAACTTTAAAGAGTTGGGTGGGGTTATGCTACACGCTAAAGGTCATCCTAGATATTATTGGCAAGAAGTCGTTCAAACCGCATATCATATCATTAATTGTGTATACCTTAGGAAAAGTTCCAAACAAACCCCTTATGAACTTTGGTTCCACAAAAAGCCAAACCTAAAACATTTTAAAACCTTAGAGATTATTTGTTATGTTTGTAAAGACATAGAACAAGTTTCAAAATTTAACACCCGAGGAGTGAAGGGAATATTTCTTGGTTACTCCCAAATTAGTAAGGCTTTTCTTATTTTAAAATTTCGAAACAAAACCATTAAGTAATAATTTAATGTGATTGTAGAAGATACAAGTATAAGGTGTAGTTTCTGTCAATTAGTGCTAGTGAACCAAATTTTACAATCGAACCTTCACAAGACACTGCTTTACTGCCACCCGAGAATCATTTTGTACCCATTTGGGTTTCTAAAGATCATCTAATTGACACTGTAGTTGGTGATCCTTATGATCCTGTTAGAACAATATCCCAACTCTAAAATGTGGCACAGTTTGCATGTTTTGTTTAACATAAGGAACCTAAAAATGTAAATGATGCACTGTCTGACTCATTCTAGATTAATGCTATGCAATAAGAGCTTGTCCAGTTTAAGAGTCATGATGTGTGGTGTCTTGTTCCCAGTCCAAAATATTTGAAGCTTAGTAACACATGATGGATTTTGAAAAACAAAACAAATGAAAATGGGTTGGTCATTAGAAATAAATCTTGGTTGGTAGCATAAGGTTACTCCAAGATAGAGGGAATTGACTTCGACAAAACTTTTGCACTTGTTACTCGTCATGAGTCAGTTCGTCTCCTCCTTACCATATCATGTCACCTAAAATTCAAATTATTCCAAATGGATGTTAAGTCTGCAATTTCCATTGGAATTTTGACTGAGGAGTTATACGTAGAACAACCCAAAGGGTTTGTTGATCCATCACACCTAACTACGTATTTAGGCTTGACAAAACCTTATACGGGTTGAACAAGCTCCTAGAGCTTGGTACGAGCGACTGTCTACATTTCTAGTCTCTCATGGATTGTTCGAGGCGAAAATGATCAAAATTTATTCATTAGGAACGAAGAAAAACATGTTTTAATATCACAAGTGTACGTTGACGATATAATATTTAGATCCACTTGCTCTAAACAAGTGAAAAACTTTTTCGATATCATACATGTTGACTTTCAGATGTCACTTATGGGTGAACTTCAATACTTTTTAGGTCTTCAAGTAAAACAATGTAATGATGGCCTGTTTATTACTCAATCCAAATATGCTGCAGAACTTGTCAAAAAATTTGGATTAGAAAAAGCTAAACCTTCTAGAACCCCCATGATTACTTCAATAAAACTATCTAATTATGATAATGGGAAAAATGCTTACCCTACTCTATATCTAAGTATGATAGGGAGTCTCTTATATATTATTTCTACTAGACCCGACATTTTTTTCACAGTCTGTGTCTGTGCTAGATATCAAAGTAGCCCTGAGGAAACCCACTTATTGTGTGTGAAGAGAATTGTTAAATATGTCTAGGGTACTCTAAAATTTGGTATTTGGTACACCATGGACACAACTAGTTCTATTGTTGGATACACTAATGCCGATTGGTCAGGGTGTTTTGACGATAGAAAGAGCATGTCTCGTGCGTGTTGCTACGTAGGAAATAACCTAGTAGGTTGGTCATGTAAGAAACATAATTGTATTTCTGTATCTAGTGGAGAATCCGAGTACATTGCAGTAGGAAGTTGTTTTTCACAACTAATTTGGATTGGACAGATGCTTAGAGATTATGGTATCATAACCACGGTGCCATAAATATTTTAAAAAATTTGGTACAACACTCTCGAACTAAGCATATACAAATTCGACATCACTTCATTCATGATCTTGTAGAATCTAAAAACCTCATTATTGAATATCTTAATACTTAAAAACATCTAGATGATCTTTTTACCAAACCGTTGGATAACATATTATTTGAGTATTTGCGAAAAGCGATAGGTATTATAGTTCTCATATAATTTCTGTCACATTTATCATAACCTCGGCGGTTTCATGCTAATAACTTGTTTATGAAGTTTTAGGTCATTGACATCTCTCAAATGAAAAAAATAAGCCTCCTAACACTAGTTTATGTAGAAGACCCTTGACTCTGCCATTGGTTATGATATTTTATTTGTGATTGAAATCTTTTTACATTTTCCTGATTTCTTTACTATTTTTTATCCAATTGTATATTTGAGAAAAATTGGGGGGGAAGAACTTTAGTATCTTTGCTACGATTTATTTCTATTCCTATTCTAACTCCATTAATATGCCATTCAGTTTTTAGTCTTTTACAAGCATTCTTTAGACATGTTATATATATTGTCCCATTTATTAGGTTATTGGTCTGTATTGTAGTTGAGTGATGTACTTTTTTCATCTTATTTTAGGTTCTAGTATGGGAATGGGTAGTTATATCTTTTGTATAGGACAACTAGGATTTTTCATTTTTCATCCAGGAGTTCAGAATACTCAAGGGAATTTTGTCTCTAATATCCGAAGGGGGAGATTGAGAACAAACTATATAATTGATACTTGAGTCTATATTATATAGGAGTTCCAACCAATTTGGATATCGAGATAAAGTAGGTTGGTTTTTATGAGTTGCTCTATTCCTTAAAGGTTCAAGCAAGAATGAAGAAATCATGTCCAAGAAATCATGAAGATCAACCTAAAGGGAATTTAATCTTACCTAACCACTTTAGGACACTTACACTACATATTATGGAGTTCACATGTGCATATATGGTTTTAATCACTTTAATAATGTTTGAAAATCAATTTTATTCCATTTTAACATTTTTGAATAATTTTAAATAATTTTTGAAATTATTAAAATTTGGTTTTTAAAAGTATTGATGTTAAAAGTTGAATTATGTAAAAAACTTTATCTTTAAAACTTTTGTTGGGTAGAATCTCAAAGCGGCATAGAATTCTGGTGGTGCAAATTGTATTACTTTTACACTCATTTTATACGTGTTATCAGTCGTACACGTGTTGGCACCTAGACGGTTAGATGTGTGTTTTCTCGAAGACACATATGCGAGACGCTATGTCAGCCCTTGATTAATATTTATCAACGGTATGCATATGATCCTAATCAATCCTTGTGAAACTTGTTTGGACCAATCAGTGAACGTTATTTTCACCGCTAAACTACACCATTAGATTTAGAGTCAACTAGTCAAGATCAATCCAAGATGTTCGATTGCCTCAAACGTTCGAGATCCTTCCTAACCCAAATATATAACTTCAAAGTCTCAATCCTTACAGACTTTTTTCATTCGGCCAAATAGAGAGAAAATAAGAGAGAAGAGAGAGAAGATAGAGAAGGGAGAAGAGAGAGGAAAATAAAAGAGAGAAGAGATAGAGAAGAAAACCTAATCTTCGAAAGCTCAATTTCTGAGAGTTCTCCATAAATCCAAACACCAAAACCTTCAATTTTCGTACATCAGAAACCCTAAAACTTGAGAATTAGATCTATTTAGATTTCTGTTAATTAGGTGTTGGTTTTTCTCGAAGTTTCAAAACCTGTTCAAGCCATTGTTTCTCTCATAACTCATCTCATATCGTACATTTAATTTTGTATTCTCTCCTGGATATTTATTTTGTACATCCATTCTGTTTCAAAATATTTTTAAAAACAAACTTCATTTCTTTCAAGGTTAAATCAGATCCCCAAGACGTTTGTGTTTCTTCGATCATATTTCACATTTTGTGAAATAAGGTTGTATAAAAATAAAAAGAGACACATAGGACCTTGGCTAGTTTTAAAAGAAAGGTTGTTTTTCAGATTTGATCTTGTCAAAATTATTTGAATCAGAATCTGCATGTCATATAGATGCTTATGATTTATAGGACTTTATCTATATAAATAAGTTGAGAGGGTGAGTTGCATAAATCTGAAATTAGTGCACGTCACAAACACATTCTCACACTAACACTTAGTCACAATCATTATATTTGAGAAACCTAGTTTGGAAAGAGGTGCTGAAATCAAAAATCAAGGAAAAGGCAAAGAAGAAACAAGAGAAGATCAGTTCTAGTCAGAAAACCTTTGGAGTGGAGTAGCTCATATAGGTATATCTCTGAACTAAGAATTAGAATCTTTGTATGCTTTCTTAAGTGTTGTAAATTGAATCTTTATTTTAGTGTATTTTTGGTTTATGCCTTAGAGGGCACCATGGATGTTTCCATTGATTAATGGTTTTACCACGTTAAATTCTTGTGTTCTTTTCTTTGAATGTTCTTAAATTCTGTTGTGATTGTTACGGCATCTTGGACTTAGTAGATGTTTTTTTAATTTCTAAAACCAAAGGTAATCAACAACCAATTCTAGAATACATATTCAGAAAACAGGTTTGAACACATCTTGTGTTGATAATCAAAAAGCGTTTTGTCCAAAAAGTTTATTCGTAGTTTACTCAACTTATAACATTTTGTTATTAATCTAGTAAACAATTTTTTTAGCTCACTGTCTATTAAGAGTATTAAGTGCTGCACGGAGGAATAACTAAAGAATAATCCCATGACAAGTGGTATCAGAGTAAGGCTAGTGATTGGATCAATATTAAAGGATTGATGATGTCGTCTTCAAGTTTACAGGAAGTGAATCGGGCACATGATGAAGTTCCTACCAACATGGGGAACGTAAGGGAAATGTTGAAGGATATGTTGGTAGCAATGGAACAATGACCAGTCAATAATGAATTGACTATGTTTGGTATGGGGGAATAACTTGATGGAGTCTACCAACGACTTGATGGGTTAGAGTTAGAGGATACTGAAATCCACCTTGTTGTAAAGAGTTATTTGAATGACTTAAGGGGAGATCTTTAACGAGAAATTTTCTTTATTCAGGGACAACTAATGGGGGAAGTTGCAAACTGATGTATTGCCTTTGAGAATGATCTAAATGCCCAATGTCAATAGGTTGATGAGGTATGATCCCAAGCCCAAGGCATTTTGTTGAGATAGAAATGCAAGGGAAATTGACAAATTCCTAGTGGGCATTGAGTAACATTTTGAAGTAATGACTATAACGAAGGATGTTGCCAAGATATGCATGGCTACACTCTACCTCATCGACACTACTACAATATGTTGGAGGAAGAAATATGGTGATATTGGGAAGGGAACTACCATAATAAACACTTAGGATGACTTGAAACGTGAACTTAAGAAGCAGTTCTGCCCGAAGAATGTTGAGGAGGAATTAATCTGGATATTCCATTGACTAAAGAATATATGAACTATACGAGAATACGTGACATAATTCACTATCTCACCTTGGAGATTTTGGACTTTATCGATAAGGATTCTCTTTTCTTCTTTATGGTTGCACTTAAAGAATGGGATACAAGGGAGATCAAATAGCGAGGTGTACTAGATCTCTCCATGGCTATTACACAAGCATAATCATTTATCGACTATAATGAGAAGAAGGAACCACCTAAGCCCAAGGATAAGATAAGTGGATATAATAAAGGTGAGGGAGAAAAGTCCCAATAAGGGGCTAGTGATGGTGCACGTAAACCACAACTGGGGAAGCCACATAATGGATGAAGGAAACCTTATCGTCCGATTAAAGTCAGTCGCTTCCTACGTGATGGTCCCCACTAGGATATGGATTACCCAAAGAAGAAGGATCTTAATACTTTGAATGTTGAATATGGAGAAAAATATGGCGAGGGAGATGAAAATAGTGTACATATGGGTTCACTCCGACTCCACAATACAATCAAGACTAAGGCTGAGTCATAAAATGGTAATTCTAATGGGATTATGTTTGTAGAGGTAAAGATAAATGAGATTCCAATAAAAAAAATTAGTTGACAGGAAGCACATAAATTTCCTGCCATAGAAGTAGACAAGAAATAAGAACTCAAAGCTAGCAAGGAAGGAGGACAAATCAAGGTGGTCAACTTGGAATCTAAACCCATCCTCGGAGTGGCAAAAGGTGTACGTGAAAGCATTAGAGTATGGAATGGTTTGATAGACTTGTCAGTCATGCCTATGGATGATTTGAAGTTGGTCCTTGGAATGTAGTTCCTAAACAATGTAACTGCCTCCCCTCTTCTATTTGCAAATACCATGTGCATCATAGGACGGGGAAATTTTCTATGGTGCCAGTTGAACATAATACCAAGGTCGAAGCTCAAGCACTTTTAGCCATGAAATTTGAGAAGGGAATTAGGGAAGGTGAGACTAGTTACTGATCCTTTTTATAAGAGTCTTCTCATGACGAGATAGTTGAGCCTTTGCTTATGGGAGTGCTGACCGAAGTCAAATTCATCCTTGATCAATATAGGGACCTTATTCCCGTTGATTTTCCTAAGAATCTTCAACTTAGGAGGGAGATAGATTATAAGATTGAGGTAGAATGGGGTTCTGAACCCCCTGGAGGAGTCCCTTATCACATGACGCCACCTGAGCTAAAGGAATTGAGGAGACAACTTAAAGATTTACTTGATGTAGGATATATTCAACCATCCAAGTCCCCATATGTCATACCGATGCTCTTTTTAAATAAAGGTGGCTCTATACGCATGTGCATAGACTACCAGGACTTGAACAAAGTGACAATCAAGAATAAATATACCATCCCTATGATTGCAAATTTATTTGATCAACTTGGTGGATCACGAAATTTCACTAAATTGGACTAGCATTCGGGGTATTATTAAGTAAGGATTGCTAAAGGTAATGATCCCAAGACTACTTGTCTGACTAGGTATGGCTTATTTGAATTCCTTGTAATGCCTTTTGGTCTCATTAATGCACCTAACACATTTTTTACTTTGATGAATCGGTTGTTCCATCCATATTTAGATCGTTTTGTTATTATATACTTGGATGACAAAGTGGAATATAACGCTACTTTAGAGGAACATCTGGAACACCTACATTTATTCTTCTAAGTGCTGATGGATGATGTGATTTATATCAAGAAAGAAAAGTGTTCCATTTCCTAAAAGGAAGTATCTTTCCTAAGGTATAAAATCAAGGGTGGAAAGATAATGATGGAGGAAGCTAAGGTAAATTCCATTCACACTTAGGAAATCCTACAAATGTGCCAGAATTGAGATCATTCTTAGGGCATGTCAATTACTATCGGCGATTTATCAAGGGCTACTCAGCTAGGCCAGCCCCTTTGATGGACTCATTGAAGAAAAATTATTCATGGGAATGGACAGGGGTATTTGATGATATAAGTAGGTAGTTATAGAGGAACCCATTCTTAGTCTTCCACACCTCGCCAAGACCTTTAATATTCACACTTATGCTTATGGCTATGCTATATGAGGAGTACTTATTCAGGAGGAACACCCTATTGCCTATGAAAGTCAGAAGTTAAAGGAAACGAAAAGAAGGTACACGGTGCAAGAAAAGGAAATGACAATGGTGATTCACTATCTCCACACATGGCGACACTACTTATTGGGGACTTCCTTTGTAATCAAGACTGAAAATATTTCCATAAGCTATTTTAAGTTCCAAAATAAGCTCAACCTAAATCAATGTTGTTAGCAAGATTTCTCGATATTAGATGTCCTCTTTCAACCTTGGTGGATCATATTAAATAAGGTTTGGATCATGTTCCACTAGCTTCAAGTCTTATAATAATGGATCGCGAGGGCAAGACACATCGCTTTTGGATCAATGATGTGTTACTCTTCACTAAAGGTGATTGGAGTTCCAAGGTGGTGAAATTTAGGCAAGGAGTTTATAAAGGAATGTTATGATTTAAAGTGGGTTGGTCATCCTAGGATGCATCACCCACTTGCCTTGTTAGGGGATTCTTATTATTGGCCTCGAATGCGGGACGATGTGGAGTTATATGTGCATACTTGTCTCATGTGCCAAAAAAATAAGAATGAAAAACATTGATTTGCCAATTTTCTAGAACCCGTACTAGTTCCCGAAAGACCATGGGAAAGTCTTTCCATGGATTTCAACACTTAGTTGCCTAAGTCGGAAAGATGTGGTGGTATCATTGTGTTGGTGGACAGATTTTCTAGGAATGTCACTTTCATTCCTGCACCAAAAGATTGTACATCAGAAGAAATGATTAAGTTATTATTTAAACATGTGGTAAAGTATTAGGGGATACCACTAGTTATTGTCAGGGATAAAGATCCTTGCTTCACTAGATGATTTGGACTGAGCTTTTTCAGATGGTAGGTTATGACTTAAACTTCTCCACTATCTTTCATCCCTAAACAGATGGAAAAATAGATAGAATCAATTCCTTATTGGATCTCTACTTGAGTAACTATGTGCATGCCAACCAGGGTGATTGGGCCAAACTCCTAGATGTAACATAATTTTCTTATAATTTTCAAATAAGAGAAGCTACACACCAAATTCCCTTTGAAACTGTTACATGAAGACAACTTATCATGTTGAATGCATTGTCATATAGCTGTGATGGGAAGAGCCTGAAGGCATACAAAATCACTAAGGCATGGCAAGAACAAGCGAAAATGGCTAAGGCATGCTTCAAAAGGGCGTTTGAGAAAATGAAGAAATGGGAAGATAAGAAGAAATAACCAATTGAGTATAATGAAAGGACATGGTTATGTTGAAACTTCTTCCCTAAAAATTCAAGTCCCTATGGATGGTACATAAGGGTTTAGTGAGAAAAGTCTTCTATTGACTTCAGTTACCCCCAAAATTGAATATTCAGAATGTCTTTCATTCCATATTTTTAGAACCTTATAACGCAGATTTAAAGGACCCTGAGCGTGGGGTATCAAAGAGGTCACCTTCTTCTATTATCACTTCACTTGATAAGGAGGTTAAAACCATCTTGTCTGACCGATTGATTTGGAAGAGAGTTATGCCTAACAATCAGGAGTACTTTGTCAAGTGGTAAAACCTATCAGGCAATAAGGCAAGCTGGGATCATGAAGATATATTATGGCAATTTGCAAAACCAATCCAGAGGTATAAGGAAGAAGGTGCAACAAGGGCACAACGAACTTAAGTGGTGGAGGATGTTACGTGCTAAGTACTTTTACTAAAATACAATCCTAAAGGCTCCATCCCCACACTACATTTTTTTAGAATTCTAGATTTCTCTAGGTTGATCTAGTGTAGTATGGAATGGAGTAGGTTATGCTAGATAATTCTATACAAATCTAGAATATTCTTGTATAGAGATGGGAAGATTATAGACTCTTAAGCTAGAATGTTCCTAACTATTAGATTAGTGTCACTTGTATAAATCACAGCAATTGATTGTAAATGTAGTTGCCAATAAATAGGTGGGAGCATATTTTGGCCAAACCATCAAGCAAAGTTGTGAACTCTATTCCTTAAGTGCAATACAAGTATTCACTCAAACTATCTATTTGTGTGCTTTCTTCGTCCTTTTACTACTCTAGTATTACCAAGAGCTAGATTTCTAGGCTTACTTAGTAACTCACCGGATATTAAGAGAACTTAGTTCCCCATGAAATGATAACTAAAGAGTAAACCCATGATAGATGGTATCAGGGCAGGACGAACATATAATTACACGGGGTGCATCGTTCATCAATCATGGGGTATTGGAGAGTTGATTCTGTTAGAATAGGACCCTTTTTTCGAAAGTGGTTATGGGGGCATCACGTAAACACTTGGTTGCAACTTTGAAAAATTATGGATAAGACAGGACACGAAGGAGCGGTTCGAAATGATCATAGTGAATGGGTGTACAACTATGATGATTCAAACCGTTATGCTTAGCTGGAGTGCTTAGAATTGTGAATTGAAAGGGAGCCTTTAAAAACACCTCTTGAAAGCACATAACATGAATTATGTGGATCAACATGCTTCGGTGTCTTCAGATCATTGAGAGAGAGGCATGCTATGATGCATTCTTAGGTGTAGTCCGATAGCCAAGAGAGAGGCAGACTACAACGAGGTTAGATTCTCCATAAAGGATGCATGCCATGTCGCACACTAATTATCGAACTTGATGAGAAAGTTTATGGAAGATCAAATCAATGGGAATGTGGGAATGTTGGTAGATTGTTTTTCTTAATATTGTGTTTCTATTGCGTCTATAACGAGGGCATCACATAATTTAGGTGTCGAAGAATGCCACGGAGGATAATTTTGGGTCATCTTGAGGAAGCCTTGATAATTATTGTATTGCATATTGGACGTAATTGGGTGACAATGACTTGGAATGGTTCCGTGTAAAGGAAGTGCATGATTATATGTTGGTAGTCTCTTTGGAGTTCAGGCAAGTTGACTGGGATAAGTTGGGGAAACTTATCGCTAGTCTTAGACTTGCCTGTGAGGATGGGACTTAACCATCCTTGCACAAACTGGTCGGGAGCTGGAGCCGTTCCCCTGAAGAGGCTTAGGCAGGCCGAAACCGGCCAATATGTATGCTTTGAAGGCAGTTCATATTAGGCTGAGCCTTGTGACCGAGTGTCCCGGTCTATCACAAGACATTTATCGAGGATAATTCATCCATCTTGTTCTCAGCCAAGTGTGGTACAATAACTGTTATGTAAAAAAATTATTCTCACTCTACACCAATTTTCCATTTAATGATATCTCGGTCATTTTAATTGACAATGGCCATTCAATTATAGTTCAAGGTGAATAGAGACACCAAAATAATAGATGTTTCCATGCAAGACAGGTCTCACCATGCAAGGAACCCATAGACCCACCAGCACCTCACCTGGTAAATATTTTCACATTTATTTTTTATTTTTATTCTAGATACACTTAGTAGCCCTATATGATTGTTTTTTTTATCATAGTGTAAGGTATACAATTTCTTTCTTTGTGGTAATGTCTTGCTTAAATTGGATTTTTTTTAGATTGGGTTCACGAATTGGAAAGAATCATAGAAAGAAAACTCACGGACAGTGAAATAACAACATTGCCTGTAAGTTCAATGATTTCTTTGTCTTTGCTTGTTATGATTTCATTTAGGTTGATTATAATCATTTAATCATGTTTTTTGCAGATATATAATGAAAATAATGTCGATCGTCCAAAATTTAAAGAGGGATGCAATCTTCCTATGACTATCACCCTTGGTGATCACTGGGTGTTATTTCACATAACTGCCACTTCGCAGTTACACTTCATCACAATGAGTTAAATAGGAAGGATGAAAATTGAATTGTCATATATATATATATATATATATTCAATGTTCCTTAAAAAGTCCAATTCATATGGAAACGTTCAAGAAGCCACCTAAGGATTACATGATATTGAATTTTGATGCATCATTCTAAAAGGGTCCCTATTACGGTGCATTCATTATACGCAATTACAAAGGAAAAATTAACACATATGTCGAGAATGCCTCTTTCTCTAATAAAAGATTACAATGAAGAGGAGGTTCTTGCGGCAAAATCAGGCCTCATGTTTTCTCAGAATCTTTGCATCAAAAAATTTATTATGCTCGGTGATTCGACTTTCGCTATAAACTACCTAAAAGGGATTTGTTTTACACCAATCTTTCAGAGAAATCTGTAAGTTTTTTTGTAATCTTTGCAGAATAACTTTTTTAAATTAAATGTTGTTTACTTATGGGCAATGAAGAAGTCTAGAATATTTGGCTTTTAAAATCCATTTATTGATCGTCGATCAATGGGGAATCCAGCCTAATTTGCGTTCGAGTAAGAATGGATTTGTGAGTTAACTAGACAACGAATAAGTAAGCCTTAATTTATGGTATGTATTAGGTAATAGAGAATCCGTTTAACCATAACCCAATGTTCCTCACTTGGATAATGCATAAATGGAAAACCTTTGTTGATAACCACTTAAATATTAGGTCTCGTAAATGTGAGGTGCTGTAGAGGTCAACTTAACTCAGTGTTCCTCACGTTTGACATGTGGGCACCACGTAGAATTAGTTTCAAAGTTAACTAAACTGAACTCAATTCAACAACAAAGCATTTTCCTAATTATTTGGGGTGAACTACATGAATCCCATTTTTTTCATTTCAATATCTTCTACCAAACCACCTAATATCATGTCCCCAACATCCCTTCCTGTCCTAAGACCACTAGAACATGAGATAGCAGTAGTAGTCATAGGGGTGGGAGTCGCAGACGCAATTAAGGACATGAATAAATATAAATAAGCAATCTAGATGCAGAGATTCATGGGTTGACTTATCCATATCATCTTTCATGTCGTATCAATTCTTGTTTAGGTTGATCTTTCTCCGATGGATAATATTTTTTCGAGATTGGCAGACTTAGACTTGAATGACAAAGGTTTCATAATTTGAATTTTTAATGTCATAGTTCTACTCTCACGACATTGATATTCTTTGAACAATAGTTGCGTTTTTATATCAAGGAAGTTATTTACCTGCTCAACCATAATACTGAGGCTCTTCCAACCAAGTCAATTTAGGTCTACATCTACCCCTTTCATTATTATCAATACTAATTAAATCACTCATCCTTACGGGGGCATCCATTGGTCTATGATTCATGTGTCCAAACTACCTAAGTTGATTTTCTCTCAATTTATCTACTATAGGAGCTACTTTTACCGTTTCATGAAATTGTTAATTTAGGATTTAATCCTTTCTAGTTTGGCCACAAATCCATCTTAGCATTCACATCCCCATCACACTCATTTTTTGCACATTTTTTAGTTACCCAACACTATGTCCTAGCTATATAACATGATGGGTAATGGTCGTCCTATACAATTTCCCTTTTAACTTCAAATGTATAAGCCTATCACACAATATAATGGTGGAACTTCTACACTTAACCCAACCTATTGTAATCCTATGAGTAACATCATCACTAATAGCTCCATCTTTTTGTACAATTAAACCTAATTTCTAGGTTTCTCTTGACCCTCTAATTACACCACATCCCTATTTGTCCTTCTATTACTACTAAAATTGCACTCCACATATTCTATTTTAATCCTGAATATTTTAAATCCTCTTGTTTCTAGATTTTCTCTACACAATCCAATTTAGAATTAACTTCCGGCTTAGTTTCGTCCACTAAAACAATATCATCTGCATGAGCATGCGCCGCGACACCTCATCTTGTATTTTTCGAGTTAATTCATCCATAATAATGAAAATGAGATAAGGACCTAGTGCTGAACCATGGTGCACACCTACAGTAATTGGAAATTCACTACTTTTTCCTCCTCATGTTCTTACTATAGTCATGGCCCCATCATACATATTGTTGATCACATAAATATATCTACGAGTTGTTCGTTTTCTATGTTGAACCCAACATATTATATCTCTTGGTATCCTATCATACACCTTCTCCTAATTTATAAATTTTATATTAAGTTCCTTGTTTTTCTTCCTATACCTCTCTATTAATCTCCTTAATAAATAAATTTCTCCCATTGTTGACCTCCCAAGCATAAACCAAAATCGATTCTCAGATACTGTGGTTTTCAATATCAATCTATATTCAATCACTCTATCCCAAAGTTTCATTGTTTGACTCATTAACTTAATACCACAATAATTTGGAGAATAATGTATGTTCCCTTCATTTTTATAAATAGGTACAAAAATACTCTTTCTCCATTCATCAGGATTCCTATTAGTCATTATAATTTGAACAACTTTGTATGCCCCCCCCCCCCTTCAACCGTTCATGAAATATAAATCCAAAAACCTCTTATATTATGTTATTTTTATTAACATTTCTTTGTGTTTTTATAATTTTTTATATTGCTCATTCCAGATCTATTTGGTGCCTTATGAAAAACTTCGAATAATTGATGTTTCAACACATGACGAGAGAAGGTAATGCAATCGTTGACATTCTCAGCAGATACAACACACGTGATATAGTTTCATCTTCTGTATGTTGGAACATCATAAAAGCCGACAAATAGGGGGAATGTACTTTCATTACAAAGAAGATTAGATTTTTTCTTCAAAACTTACTAGACTTTATCAACTTAGATAAATAGTCATTTAGAAATTCTAGTACATGTTAGAAATAGTCATTTAGAAATTCTAGTGAAGTGATTTTAGTTGTGTTGTTATGAATTTCTTGTGTTATGGACTTATCTTATTAATTAGTTCCCATGATTAGTAGTGTTCTGCTAAATCAATAAGTGGGGGTGTGGTGGAGGGGTTGTGAGTACAAATTTTTCGACCCACTTTGGATGGGCACTTAAATGGTGAATTCATGCAATGATTTTAGTAACACCCCTATGAAATTGATTTTCGAATAAATCTTGCCTTAAGGAAATCCCGTGAACTTACAATGGAGCGATATTTGTTATGTATACCTGACATTAGAAGATTTAACTACAAACAAATACCGATAATTAAAACATTAAAATAAAACAAAACGAAAGAAGGATTACAAGAAATAATAAGAATATTCATTTTTTAAGGAAAGAAAGAAAACAATGATAGGGAGTAATAAAATATGATACGCCTATGATTCAATGCTTCTTACGACATAACTAAAAATATACATTTTTCTTCTGGATGTATCATATTGTTTCATACTATACTAACCACTCTGCATCGCCACTTGATTACAAATAAATACCTAATTCTAACTAAAATGTGTCCATTGACAGTTCATGTGGAATGTCCTCAACCAATGCATAAAAATATCAGAATTTTGTGATAATGACATAATAATAACATCATAGATAAATTTTCGGGTGTAATTGGCCTTGTCATATAATCTTTTAATACCATGATGATAATAATATTGTGTCCTCCATAGCATGTTTGATAAAGAAAATAAATGTAGTATCAAGTATCTCAG
The DNA here is from genome assembly GCA_949130495.1 of Sambucus nigra. Taxonomy (NCBI): domain Eukaryota; kingdom Viridiplantae; phylum Streptophyta; class Magnoliopsida; order Dipsacales; family Adoxaceae; genus Sambucus; species Sambucus nigra. Next base: position 484,004,629 of record OX422223.1, on the reverse strand, counting down.
CCAAACATTTAAACAAAATCTACTCAGGCGTTGACCACTATATGCCTCCATAGCCTATATAATCCAAGTCTCACTAAACAAGTCAACGAGTAAAGGAATCTAGTCACTTAATTTTCTCTCTCATATATTCTCCAAACAAAATAAATGAAACATTTTTTTCTTTCACTTCTTTTATCTCTGAAATAGAACTCGCACATACCCTAAATGTCGGACTTTATGTCCTACTCATCTGTTTTGTTCCTTTGGTCGAGCCCTAGAACCGGAATAGAACTCATGCCTGATGTCATCAACTCTTACTAGATATAAGTACATATCAGTATTAACATATTAGCTTTATTCTCCTGCATCAAGCACGAAGCACATCATGCATGAAGTAGGAGGTTAAAGGCTAGCCCAAAGAGTTTGTGTCCTATATGAGGATACTTTATACCTCCGGGCACACAAATATAATCCTCTGTTAGCACATCTCAGCTTAAATTATTCGAAAGGACAACCTAAAGGTCTCGAGGCAAGAATGCGGTAGAGCATCACGCTCGAGCATCTAATCATCATTTTTAAAGAAAAGTCCCATAGAAATTTATGTCATTACAAAATTACCTTAGACTTCATGTACATCACGTAAGTTTTGGAACCCCTAGTCATAGAAAGGGTAGTTCCTTAAAAAACACTTAATAAAAACTTGATTTTAAGATCAAAACTCATTGAACATGTCAAAAATAGAGTACTAAGGGTTAACAACATATGGATAGAAAAATGGTCTAATATATTAAACCTCAATGATTATGTATGGTTTGTATGCTTTCAAAAAAACTAAGAGTTCACAAATGAAAATATATGAAGATTTTATAAGAGCCCAAGGTCTCAATGATGACTTAGAAGCTTGAAGGTTTTAATCCTTAAAAGACGAGGATCCCCTTTAAATTTATAGGGTTAGGGTTTCTATTGGGCTTCCCAAATAGTTTGGATTCCCAAAATGACCATATGAAATATCTTTAATTAAAATATTCTAGAGTATTTAAACTTTCTCCCAAAGGATTCTATATCCCCAAATCTAGTTGATATACTCGATTCAATGATAATGAGGGCTCGATCAGTAGTAGCGTTAGAGCCTCAATTCTATGTATTGTAATTAGCAGATTCTATTAATCATTGAGAGACGGTCTAACAATAACATTGGTTGGAGAGGGATAAACATAAAGTGATTTATTCTAGTAGGAGTAAGGGAGCACACTCGTGACGATGCCCCATTAACCCAAAAATCAGGAGGTGTAGAGCATACGAGGAAGTGACTGAATGATTTTATGTAGAACTATAACTAAGGGTTTTCCCATATTCTACCTCCTGATTTCATGTTCACTATCAGAAATATATTAATCAACTTAAGGAAACGGGATGTAGTTACTTTTAATTTCTTCAACCAATCTATTGGAGAGTTCTTGGATCCGATAAACTCTTTGCACATTTAATAAAATGACATTAGATCTTCCTCTACTCCAAAACCCACTCCATATGGAATCGGTTCTTAGTTTGACACCACTACTCAAATGGGTGCCATTGACATTTAATCTAGTCATGATTATGGTGGTATGACCCACCTAACTAATGCATGTGGTACTTACCCATGACTATGGACATTACAAGGCTGATAATACGCAAATATTACGTATTTCATCTGTCGAACCTATGTATTTTAGCCCCCTCGGGTGCCTTAATCGTTATATCTGATCCTATTAACCATACAACCTCGATTTATATTGTTAAAATGCTATATGACGTATAATTGGGCTTTTGTAGGTATTTAGGTACTAAGAATGGAGTTCGGATGCATTCTGCCCAAGTTTTGTACGAATTCACACGTTCAAGGGCAATCTGGTCAATTCACATTTTGGGAACCTGTCTCGGCATCTACACAGAAGTTGTAGTACTCCTCGTAATCTTCACGTGCGCATGAACGGAGCGCGATTCCAAGTTCGAATGAAAAAGTTACGGCATTTCTAGAGGACGAGAATTTCATATGCAGCAAAATAGTAGGAAAATGGGAAGCTGCCCTGCTTGATCGATTGATCGATCAAAAGGATCGATCGATCGATCCTTCAGAACATTGCCACGATTTCAGACATCGATCGATCGACCAAAGGGGACGATCGATCAATCCCCTATTTTCTGCAGATATTTTCCTTTTCTTTTCTTTCTACTTTTCTTTTATTCCAACTTACTATATAACCCAATTTTGTGTAATATCAGAATATATTCGGTTTTAATTAGTTTATCCTAGGGTTTGTGGGTTTTGAGAGATTGGCTTCATTTCTCTTTTGGTTAATAACCATATGGGTTGTGTATGTTGAACTTTCCATCTCATTTACCATTAATATACTTATTCTTGCATAATTCTTGCTTTGTAGATTAATTTCCATGCTTTCTTAATTAGATTACTTACTTTATTTATTTCTTTCCTAGTTTAATTAGTTTTAATTTATCTTAATCATTATTTGCCCCTAGATAAATAGGGTCGGTATGTCGTTCCGCTATTTTCGAGCCCCAAGCTCCGAAAATTAAGTTTTGCATAGAATTGCGTTTAATTGAACTCGCGCGTATTAAAGTCGGATTATTACGCGTTTAACTTTATTTGTCATGGATCTTTAGTGTTTATAGCGATAATACGAATTTAATCCGCGTGCGACCATTTTCCGTTAATTATTTATTCACGGAACTTTGGCTTAAATTCCATATTGTGCGAGGTTTATGATTAATTGATAATGGTCGATTAAATTTCTCTCGAGCCGGAATTCTGACTAATAGTTGTTTCGAGCCATATGGTTTGACGATATCCCGATCCTCTCTTTTACTTTATTTAGACTTAACTTCTCTCTTTTCTTTTATTTACATTCATACATTACCCTTTTACACTTTTATTCCTGAATTAATAAGCCGATTACGAGATATACTAACACTCCATGTGGATTCGATACCCGACTTACCGCTATACTCACCAGTTGAGTGTAGTCATAACTTAGGTTTTTTGTATTGAGGAGGCGAAACAAAAAACAACGACTGTGCACTTACATGCGCACACTTCTTGCGCGCTATCAAAATAGGTCACTAGGCTACTACTGTACTGGGTCATTTTGGCATTTCTGGGACGGATATTATGTTCTATTTTTTATTTTATTTTTATTTCTCTCTTTTTAATAGTTGTAATGTATTAAGTTGTTTTGTATGGAACTTATGAAATGAGCAATGAGAATGTAGTTTGAGGTTGTTTATTCGATTTTGATGTGTGTGACCTTCCATTTTATAAAATCAAAAAGTTCACCATCAATTTATCTAGTATTTGCACTTCAGCCCCTCTATATTGTTGTGAATTGTGACATAGATTCTGTTAACTTAATACATCGGTATATATTCTTCCTATGCTTTGTACTAACTTGTTTTGCAGATTCATTTGGACTTGTACTTATGGAGATCGGTCCAAATTTGGGTAATATCATTATTTTCCTATCTTTGTGTTATGTTCTTTAATGGATGCATTGGGGACAATGCAACATTTAAGTTAGGGGGTGTGGGATATTCTATCCATTTCATTGTTTAGTCCTTGAATTTAAGTACAATTTAGTTACAAAGCATGGTTTTGTTAAAAAATTGAAAATTTTTAAAATGATTTTCTTTCTTTTTTCTCCTTTTTTGGGCTTTTTTTGCCCTTGTTTCTGATGATAACTTTTAATAATTGCCCGATCCATTAGACAATTCAATGATGCATGTTCTCAATTTTAGAAGTTATTAGACTTTAGTCCTTTAATCATTAATATTATGAATAACTTCATGAATTAAACTTTATCCCTTGAGCACAGGCATTTTTCTTGTTATATTGATTTGGTTTAAGATTTTTATAACCCGGTAATATTTGATTGTATTGTATATACTTACACCGAGTGAGATTAGAGACTTATCTTCATTTATGAGTGTATACATTATTCTTTCCTCTTTAAAAAACGTTACAGTCGTTGGCAATCTCTTTATTCTTTCATTGACCGTTTCATTAATTGAGTTCATAAATGAAATGTGTTACTTGAGGATGATTTTCATATATTGTTTTGACTCGAGAATTGCGTAAACTTTTTGAAATAATCATAGGCCATCTTTGTATATCACCCATATGACCTTGACCTCACCTTTTATATGTTCCCTAGCCAACCCACTTGAGCCTAAATACTAGCCTTTCGCTTTATCACCCAAAATCCCAAAACCAACTCGAAATTGGAGTTATATACCATACATACCCTTCTTTGGATTGTTACATGGGATTGAATGATATTGTTGTTTTGTGGTTGCAATTTGAGCATGAAAAGAGTGAGAGATGAAGAAAGTGTAGTGAAAAAGAGAAAGTTGAAAACAAAAGAAAAAAGTGAGAAAAATAAGAAAAGAAAAAGAAAGAGAAATTTGTATATAGTGTTTATAGTGTTTCAATAATCCTTGTTACTCTCTCGATTATTATATCAAATGCTAGTTTGGAAATCATTTGTCCAATTTTAAAATTGCCCACTTTTTCCCATTATCCCGAGTTTCATCCCCAAAAACCTTTGAATCCGTATATACATCCCTTTCACTTCGTACCCCGGCATAGCCTACATTACAACCCTATTAAATTCCTATGTGATCTTAAGTAGATGTAATTTAAAAGTTTAAATAGTTTTGATAATCTGTGAAAATGCATTTCGCCTCTTTTATATGTGCGGTATCCTTTCACTGAGATTACAGTTTTTATTTAATATATAGCATTCTTCATTTGTGATATGTGCGCGTCCTACTTTCCCTATACATTTACTCTTTATGCCTGCATGTCCCATGTGTTACCTCCCTGTTTCAAGTGAATTCATTTGATGAGTGTAATGCCCGTGAGGATTGGATATATGCTTGCTTTGATATTTAGTATCCGAGTTATTTAAGTTTTTTCCAAATCATATTTTGCGTGTCCTCACTCCCCTCCCACATGTTAAAGTTTCAATTCATTGAGGTGCCCTCGATAATGTTAATAACTATGGACTTTTCATGTGAATTCGTTTGCTATGCTAATGACATGCTGAAATCTTGTTCGTATTTTTGAGTTTGTCACATTTGATTGGTCATATTTTGAGGAAACTGTATGATGTTTGTGGTTTTCATCCCTGAAAACCCTCACGAGACGACACTCGTCCACTAGGGTAACTTAGGGGTTTAACGACTTATTTCATATGCTAAATACAATCGTTCGCCCGTGAAAATGGCCTTATCTTTTTATTGTTTTCTTATCATACTTTTGTACTATCTCTTGTTTTGGTTTACTTGTTGTTCTTGTTGCATACTATTTCATTGCTAGGGACTAGCAATGTGTAAGTTAGGGGGTGTGATAATACGCAAATATTGCGTATTTCATCCGTCGAACCTATGCATTTTATCCCCTCGGGTGCCTTAATCTCCATATTTAAGCCCGTTAACTAGACAACCTCGATTTATATTATTAATATGCTATTTGAGGAATAATTGGGCTTTTGTAGGTATTTAGGTACTAACAATGGAGTTCGAACGCATTCCACTCAAGTTCTGTACACATTCGCACGTTCAAGGGAAATCCGGTCAATTAAAAGTTTGGGAACCTGGCCCGACATCTACATGAAAGTTACAGCCCTCCTCTAAGCTTCGCATGGTCGTGAACGGTGTGCGATTCCGAGTCCAAACGAAGAAGTTAAGGAATTTCGAGAGGATGAGAATTTCATATGCACCAAAACAGGAGGTAAATAGGAAGCTGCCCTGCTTGATCTATCGATTGATCAAAAGGATAGATCGATCGATCCTTCATAATCTTTCCATGATTTCATACATCGATCGATCGACCAAAGGGGTTGATCGATCGATCCCCTATTTTCTGTAGATATTTTCCATTTCTTTTCTTTTTTCTTTTCTTTTATTCCAACTTACTATATAACCCAATTTTGTGTAATATCAGAATATATTCAGTTTTAATTAGTTTATCCTAGGGTTTGTGGGTTTTGAGAGCTTGGCTTCATTTCCCTTTTGGTTGACAACCATATGGGTTGTGCATGTTGAACTTTCCTTCTCATTTACCATTAATATACTTGTTCTTGCTTTGTAGGTTAATTTCCATGCTTTCTTAATTAGCTTACTTGCTTTATTTCATGCTTTCCCGGTTTAATTATTTGTAATTTAACGTAATCATTATGTGCCCCTAGATAAATAGGGTCGGGATGTCGTTTCGCCATTTTCTGGCCCCGAGCTCTTAAAATTAGTTTTGGTGCAGAATTGCGTTTAATTGAACCCGCGTGTATTAAAGTCGGATTATTATGCATTTAACTTTCTTTGTCATGCAACGTTAGTGTTTATTGCGATAATCCAAATTTAATCAGCGTGCGAACATTTTCCGCTGATTTTTTATTCACACTACTTTGGGTTAAATTCCTTGTTGTGCGAGGTTTATGATTAATTGATAATGCTCGATTAAATTTCTCTCGAGCCGAAATTTTGACTAATAGTTGTTTCGATCTGTATGGCTTGACGATATCTCCATCCTCGCTTTTACTTTATTTATACTTAACTTCTCTCTTTTCTTTTATTTACATTCATGCATCACCCTTTTACATTTTTATTCCTGAATTAATAAACTGATTACGAGATATACTAACACTCCATGTGGATTCGATATTCGACTTACCGCTATACTCACTAGTTGAGTGTAATCGTAACTTAGGTTTTTTTTTTGAGGCGGCGAAACAGAAAAAAATAGTTAGGGTCTTTACACGCACTACTTTTTGCCCACGATCAAAGGCCTCGACTATCAGTGTCCAAATTTAGTATTTTTCTTTTAACATAAATCCTAAGTAGAACTCCTCGATGAAACCTATAATACCGTCAGACTAATATCTACCTTTTAAAAAGTATATCTACTAGTTTCATCTTCCTAGTACTAACCTCTCTTCAGCCTCAAATGTACTTTTAGTCCTTCAGGGTTTCTCTCGTCCCTCAAGGTTAACACTTCAAAAATTCTAAACAGTTCGATTCTCGGTAGTCATAGGAGGAACAAATCAACTACTTTTATTGAGCTCGCCTTTGTGGATTCTTATTATCCAAAACCATTTTAAGTTCATAGACTAATTCCATCCCATTGTGTTCAACTCACATTCAAATAACCAAACTGTCACTCTTCTTAACTAATCTCACAATCAGACTCAAAGAGCATCAATATTTGTGGGGCCTCATAAAGTATGGGGTTATCTCCCACAAAAGAATTCCTTTGTTTTTATTGTATATGCTTTCACAAGTAGCTGTTTCGTTACTTCACTAGTGACGATTTCTCATCTTTATGTCTCAGCGGACAACTTGAGTTACTAAAGAATCTCTCCATCTGCTGGAGTGTTGCCTACAATATCTTTCGATCACTTGAATTTATAACCTTCACTAATGGTCCTCTCCTTGACTTCCTTATTTAATACGGTCTTTCTATACAATTTTTTTTTTATTTCTCTTCTCCATCGCCCTGGCAAATTTTTGTTTCTCCTTTATTATTTGTCTATTTTTTGCTGATTTGTTTCTTGCTCCTTGCTCGTCGATGTTAAGGGAAATAACAAGTGACTCACCTCCTTAGCGTTTTTTAACTTCCTTGAGCTATTTCTTCTCTTAGTCACCATCCTATCTACAGGTGGAACCATAGAGGTAAATGTCACAAGGTGATACTTGTTTCATTGCTCCCTTCAACTTTATTTGACTTATACTGTCAAATTAAACAGACCCCACTGACACACTTGAGACTTGTAGAAAACTCGCATGTTCATACCGCCAATGGGATCTATTTCACGGATGCCATGTACTCCCCATGTTTTGAAGGTTGTTGAAATAAGGGTCTCTACTTAGATGTCCGGCTAATACAAAAACAGGGGTTGTGATGACACAGATATAATAGTAGCAAACATAAACATAAAACCACAGCATAAAGAGTTATATTTTGATACCACTTCGACATGTGTGCTGTGACAATGTCAATGATTACTAGCCCAAAGAATCCAGGGTGTCTCTTTCACTGTACTTCACTACACTCACAAGAAATTAGAGCAATTCTTTCAATTGATTTCAATATAATTCCATTAATAGCCAATTACATTTCAGAGCATACAAGGATATTTGAATAAGATTCCCAATTTAATGTAATAGATAATCGAACTTGACTACTTATAACTAATATTCTTTCATTCTTTAAGGAGCATTTATGACACAAAAGTTAATTTCTTCCAATAATTAGCCTTTTCTACTTGAGTTAATTCAAAAAGTTCAAACAAATAATAAAATCATGGGTACCGTAGTCATGGACACTAATGTTATGTTTGGGAGTTTAGTAGAAATCAGGGAAAAGAAATAATAATTGTTTTTAAAAAGAGAGAAGGGGAGGGAAAAAATTATGACTTGTTCCCCTTTGCATGCGAGTTTATGTGGAGAAAGTCCATTTCCTTTATCTTCATTTGCAAGTTGAGGAGAAAAGTGACTATAGGTACAAATTGTGACTATAGTTTAATTACTACAAATGCAATTTATACACAGTTTAAGTATCATAAACATATCATGAAAGGCTAAAAAAGAAAAAGGTAAAGATTGAATTATGTGGGCCAAAATCAAATGCACTTGAAAAATACAATATAATTGTCCCTTTTCTTAGGGTGGAGGTGTCTACCTCGAAAAGTAACAACATATATACTAAAACTCTAACATCCTCACAATTGCGATTGCCTAACAAAAAGAACGTAAATTTTATGTGAGAAATGATCATGCATAGAATAAAGAACGTATACCTGAGATTTGTAGTGTAAATCAAAATCCATATCTCAAACGGTAATACCTAAGTATTGTTTCCAAAATATAAGAGTTTTTATGCAAGGACAAAGCTAAGATTTCACCGACGATCATTTTTCACTTATTAACCTCTTTTAAGGGTTGTTTTTTCTGGAGATTTCACCGGAAATCAGTTCTGATCTAAAAACAAAAACCAACAGCATTTGAGGTTAAAGAGAAAGAAAGAAAGACAGAGGTGTAAAAAATCATACAGAAGTAAAAAAAATCATACAGATATACTCGTGGGGTCGATCCGCTTCCACAACAACATATTCATTCTCGTCATTAGCGCCGCCAATTTTGCACCCATGTCTGTGCCCCTTTGAACGAACTCTGACTTCTTTAAAAAAAATGGTGAGGGAGGAAGATACAAAAAATTTTAGGGGTTGTTTTTTCAATTCCCGCCGTCGGAGATTTCACTGCGGATCATATCTGGAAAAAAAACTCCCTAACGGCACTTGAGGTTAGAGAGAAAGAAAGAAAGACAGAGGTGTAAAAAATCATACAGATTCACTCATTATATCACCTAAACAATTGACTCCAAAACAAAAAAAGAACGTGAGATAATGTATGCCCGAAAATTTTTCAATAGATCTTAAACACATCATTTTCTCACAACATATTTGGAAAAAAAATGTACCCCAGATCTGAAACTCGAAAAGGAATCATAAATCTGAGAGAAAGTATACCTGAGATCCAATTAGATCTGAAAAAAATTAATAAGAAATATTCTCAGAAAACAACATTTACTTTGTTACATGGCAACCTACACATCAAACTCAAAACCCTTTTCTTTGTATCTCAAATCCTAACGTACCTGCAAATTACAAATAATAAAAATCAAATCTAAAAAAAACACAAAATGAAAATAAGAGATGCAAGAGATTTAGAGAGTGGGGATACCCGTGGATGGGATTCAGAAGAGTTATCAAAGTGAGGGGAGAGAGAGGGATATACAATGATAGAAGTTCTCCACAGATTTGAATTAAATTGAAAGGATTAGATGGAAAAATATTAATGGTGGTACTTATTACACTTTCCAACATTTCATTGAGCCTTGTTCACATTATTCCAATATCTCATTGACCCTTATGCACATTATTAGATTTAAAACACCCCATTCCAAGTTTCCATGTCATAATCCTAAGTGGTGGCATGGAACTCTCTCACACCTTTAGATCACCCCAAAAAATTCAATCCCAACTGCTAATTTGTTGGCACTATGCAAACACCCCTCTCTCTTATTATATAGATAATGGAATGTATATTATTATTGAAAATGAACGAAAAAATTCCTTAAGTATAAGGATGTAGACTATAAAGCACAAACCCAATTATATGTGGTATGTATGATGTTGGATGTCGTCATTTTATCGGTAGTATGTCCGGGATAATTTGGGAAATATTAACTTAAGTGTAAATAACTCTTATTCAGTGTGTTTATATAGCTAACTGCATTCTTATATTGTCATTAACATTTATCCACCATCTATATCAGGACTTGGTGGTCACACATGAAGCACTACTTTTATAAGAGGGGTGAGACATGTTATATATGTGACTGACGATGGGAAGAATTCACTTTGAATTAGCTGTACTTTTGCACAATAAAATTTATAAGTTACTTCTTGCACACTTTAGCGCGCTGACCCAAAATTATAAATATTTTTCCCCCAGGTGCTCTTAGACAGGGATAACATGACTGTTGACAGATCTGCCTTACAGTCTCACATTGCTTAGAAGATTTCGTATCATTAATTCTAGATGAGGTTGTTACTCTCCTTTAATTTTTTTTTTTTTTGGGACTATTGTATGGGCATAAGCCCAACATCTATTTCATTTCTAGTTCGAGACACTTATGAGTATGTTGGGATTAATTTATATTGTGTGGATGTTAGATTATATCATTGCCTTGGTTATTAATCTAAATGCAGTTTCAATCTCATTCGTGGTTTACAAATAAATATTTTATATGGTTTGATGCAGATAATGATATAGATTGTATAGCAAGACCCATTTTGGCGTATTGCGTCTGGCCAACCTTTATGTGAGAAAAATATTATCACACATACAATACGATACACATGATTCACCAATTTAGCTACGTTCATAATTCACACTCACTGTCACTATAATCATATTGTTTAAAAACTAAACAATATGTATTACTAGCACTCTAAAAATATGCACTTTTGTATTTTTTTACTCCCAATTACAACATCACTATGAAAATACACTATGTATCTTCTATGCCGAACACATTTTAAGTGTTTTTGTATCTTCTATGCGGTCTCTCAATGCTATCATCTTCCAGGGCATCACTCACATACCATCCTGGGGACCAGCGGTCGGACTCAATATCACCGACATCGCGGCCAGCAGATGCACACAATGTCTGGGAAGCGATCATAGTTCCTCCCCGGCTATGAGACAAAACATACCCACCACGTCTCACCCCTAATAAAAATCACACAATATCACAATGGACGCTATGACCTACAGAATATCCACACCCTGCTCCTCGAGCCAGGGTGCTCACCCTCATCACGCAACTTCCCAATGATAGCATTAGAGGGGGTATGCTTCACATATATATACACCATCCACACATAGATATACATACATACCTGTATCATATAATATATATACTTTAGTCACATAGTATATATATAATCCACATAGTTCCTTAAACAAATATAAACGGCCATAACAGCCAATCACACATAGTGATGACCAATAATCGCAAAGATTTTCATAATTAATAATATTCGAGTATTCACACACTCATGATATTAAACCCAAAAGTATTCCCAAGCATTCATTAAATCCATACCCCATATCTTACACTAAATAAATCCGAGGTTCCTTCTTTCATCTCGGGGTTTACTCACCCCCAATACCGTTATCAAGGAGTCCTAATATCATATCTAGAATCCCAGATAATAATCTCCAAAACAATAGTTTATATCTCCCTAAACTTAAAGGAGAAAACCTCAAAAATCTCCTAGAACCGAATCGATTAGGCCTGTTCGAATCAATTCGGTAGCCACTGAATCGATTCGTCCTGTCTGAATCGATTCGAAATGGTTCTACTTTCTTACTGTCTAATACCGAATCGATTCAGCTTTGTCCGAATCGATTCGGCTGGTTCGAAATCTCCAAATCTTCTTAGGTTTTATCTATATCACAAAAACCCAAAATTCAATACAATCTCCATTTAAATTATAACTCCGATTTATTTCAATGAACCCAAAGTTTTCATAACTCCTCAAGTCCTTTATAGGTCATAACACTCTATTTGATAACCCTTAATATTTATCTCCAAATAATTCTAGCCTTAATTTCTGACTAACGATTTCGATCTCGGATAGCCTTTCATAGAAAAATCATTATGAATAAAAAAAATGAAAAAAATACGCGGTCGATGCCCACGCGATCGTATCGAAAAGATCTACAATCTTTATTTTTTGACCAAGAGGCGAATCGATTCGCCCTGGATGAATCGATTCGGAAAAGACGCAGGTCTCTATTCACCGTCTTCTCTAAAAATCCAAACCTCCATTATTATCCATTTTTGTTGTTTCTAATATCATCCAAAGACTCCATAAACATCTAATATATGTTTGACAACTAACACAATAATTAAATTGAGGTATTAATACATTTTTCTTAAATTTAAACCCTAAACCATAAAAACCCCAACTTATCATTTTAACCCATTTCTTCACTCCATTACATGGATTTAGCACTAGAAATCATTAAGATTTACATTACATCAATACGTAAACTAATATTCAAAATTTAGTAAATTTATTTTAAGGGTTCTAACTCAAAATCATATAGTTTACGAACTATAATATGAAATAAATGAAATAAAGCAAGTATACACTTGCCTGGAGGATGAAATCCGATGACCTCGAGTCGAATCCGACGGAGTTTGGACGAAATCTCCCATTTTTCTCTTCTTTTATACTCTTGCTTTCTTTCTATCTTTCTTTCTTTATTACTCTCTGTTGTCTCTTATAAGAGAGAAAAGGGTTTATCCTTTGATAAACCCAAAAATGACTCGTTTACTTAATTATGAGTCCCTACGGGTCCAAAAATTTCTGAAACTCAATTTCTTCCCCCGGATACTCTATTCAGACTATCTCGGCCATTCCGAGACCAACCGAGCAATCGAAATTTTCATCTGAGGTACTTGACCACAATTCACTATTTTAACCCAATACATCTCAATGCGGGTTTTTCTATTAAAATATTCTTCTCTGTCGCTTTACCCGACAATGACATATAATTGAAATATTCCAACTCATTTACTTAATCCCAAAAGTAAAATATAACACCCATAAAAAATCATCTAATCCTTGCAAACTCCAAAAATTACTATTCACGATAATTCTTAAATTCCCAAATTACTTTTAATTATTAAATTTCATTTCCCATAAAAGTGCGGGATATTACACTTACACCCCCATCCCCCTAAAAAAAACTAAACCAAATAAACCTTAAAATTTTAATACCTCAAAAGATTGGCAACGAAAAAGTAGATGTGGTCCTTTTTGGAATATATAAAAATTAGGGGGACTAAATGAAAATGTACAATAAACAATAATTGTCGCTTAATAAATATTATTATTAAAAAAGTATAATTTTTTCGCATTTCAACCGTATGATGCTGGATTTAGTCGTCCTAAAAAAATATATTTATGCTGTAACTTTAAATATAAATAATTTTTATTCATGTGTTCGTATAAACATGTGTCCTAGGTTTATTGAAAATTTTGTGCTAGTGTAAATCATCATATCGAATCACGTCATTCCATGTTCGTGTTCATGCTTAGTAAGAGACAATTGTTGTAAGTTGATAAGAATAGGTGCATCCCTAGGGAACTCTAAACCATTGAAGTTTTGTGTGTGCGTTTGTGTTATGGGGGGCGTAATCGACCACACATCCAGTAGTCCTAGTAGCGACCACGATTCAAGAGAATAAGCATGGTTGAGGACGATCATCCGAAATATCAGAATTAAGTACAATCGATCAAGCTCTAACTCCTATCTAACGTCATGGAGGCCCAACCCACCTAGTTTATTTATTTTCTCCATAAATGTAACCATTACCCCCGAAAAAAAGGGCATATAAGTTTGTTCTCAAGAGATGATCTATAAAAAAGAGAGCAACACTCGTGGACATAGACACATTGTCAAACCACATACATGTTATTCTTGTGAGTGATTGTGCATGTTGTTTTATTCGACTTTGATAGTGTTGACTTTTTACCAGTGATTTTATCACCTACAATACACAAATACACACACACATGCACACACATAATGTTTATTTAAATCATAAATGGATTACTGTGAGGTTTGGAAAGAGAAGGTTAGATGAAATCATTTCATAAGGCTAAAGGTTAAAAGACATAATTATTTAGTGTGAATTAGTGTAATTAAGTTCCATAATCAAATTTAACAAAGATTTTCAAATCAATATCCCTTATGCTTTATTTCATTACCCTTATTTACCATGGAAATGAGAGATTTTCCCAATATTATGTATGTTTGTTAGTCTTTATTTTCCATGAATTTTTAATGGTTTACGATGCTCACATGCACATTGTCATTCTTTTTTGACTTCTATTGAAATAATTAATTTTTCATGCATTTGTTTCGTTAAAATATTAGGAGTTTTCTTATTTTGTTAAAATTTATGGTTTGTTATAATTAAATATTATGATTTTTTATGTTGTTAAAATCTGCGCATTTTTTTATAAAACAATTTCTTTATTTATAAATATAGTGTTTGTTTTCGTTATAATATCGGAATATTTTTTTAAATATAGCTTGATTATTTTTTTGGTAAAATATAGAGAATTTTTGTGTTGTTAAAATTTGCATTTTTCTTGATATTTTTAAACTAGTGTTTTTTTTGGTTAAAATATATTAATAAAATATATGTTTGTTTTTGCCAAAATGTTGGGGTTTTATATAATATTTTTTTACATCATATATTTTTCATATCAATTAACAAAATGTTCCTCAAACATTTTTAATACACATTTAGTCCAAGCCTTTTTTATTTTCTTCCAAAAAATCCCTCAAACACCCATTTAACCAATATTCTCTTATTTTTAAAGGGTCGCGCTAGTGGTACCCCACCCTTCAAACAGTTGTTGTACCACACTGTGTGTGTATCTTGGAGTGCAAGTTCTTTAGTTAATAGCCATAAATATTTTATGGAATTCGATTATAGTTGGGCATATAGACTTTGTAAACAAAATTTGTTAAATCAACATGCCATGTGTCTTTGATAAGAAAAATTGCAGTTGAAATTCGATTATAGTTGGACATATTTCGGGTATAACACCCATAAAAAAAGTTTTCTAAAAAATTAGAGTGTTGAAATGCAAGGGGTAAAATAGTTCCCTACATGTTCTGCATGATTTTTTTCAAATTAAATTTGGGGACGTAAAGGTCCCCTTTGAATAACTATTGTGTATATGAAGCTATGTTTTGAAACCCATAATATTGATTTCGAATGTTAGCATTAACTTAATACATTAAGCTTTTTAATTTTGTTATTTTTACTATATGATTATAAAACACCTCTGTGTCACATGCTAAGTATCTGCATTAAAATACAATCCCAAAGGCTCCATCCCTACACTACATTTCTCTGGAGTCTTCTAGATTCTCTTGGTTGTTCTAGTGTAGTATGGAATAAAGTAGTTTATGCTAGATAATTCTGTAGAGATATAGAATATTCTTGCATGGAGTTGGGAAGTTTATTGGCTCTTAAGCTAGAATGTTCCTAACCGTTAGATTAGTGACACTTGTATAGATCATAGCTACTGATTATAAATGTAGTTGCTTATAAATAGGTGGGAGCCTCATTTTTCAAAACCACCAAGCAAAGTTTTAAACTCTCCTCGTTAAATGAAAGGCAAGTATTCATTCAAACACCCTCTTTGTGTGCTCTCTTCATCCTTTTAATACTCTAGTACTACCAAGAGCTAGATTGTTAGGCTTATTTATTAACTCACGAGAACAGAATATATAATTGACTTACTTGAGTCTATATTATATAGGAATTCCAACTAGGTTGGATATCGAGACAAAGTAGGTTAGTTTTTATGAGTTTCTCTATCTCTTAAAGGTTCAAGTAAGAATGAATAAATATACTCAAAAAAATCATCAAGATCAACCTAAAAGGAAGTTAATCTTACCTAACAACTTTAGGACACTTACACTACACATTATTGAGTTCACATTTGTATATATTGTTTTAATCAAAACAATGTTTAAAAATCAGTTTAATTACATTATAACATTTTTGAATCATTTTAAATAATATTTGAAATTATTAAAATTTGGTTTTCAAAAGTATTGGGGATAAAAGTTGAATTATGCAAAGTGTTTTTTATCTTTAAAACATGTGTTGGTTAGAATCGCAACGCGGCATTGAATTCTGGGGGTGCAAATTGTATTACTTTTACACACGTTTTATACCTCTTATCAGTCGTACATGTGTTGGCACCTAGACGATTAGATTTTTGTTTTCTCTACGACACATACGCGAGATGCTATATGAGCCCTTGATTGATCTTTATCAATGGTTCGCCACTGAGTTACATCGTTAGATTTAGACTCAACCGGTTAAGATCAATCCAAACCATTCGATTGCCTCAGACGTTCGAGATCCTTAGTAACCCAATATATAAACCTTCGAAGTCTCAAACCTTAAAGACTTTTGGCATTCGCCCAAATAGAGAGAAAATAAAATTTTAGAGAGAGAAGAGAGATAATGGAGAAGAGAGAGGAAAATAAATGAGAGAAAAGAGAGAGAAAATAATCCCTAATCTTCGAAAGCTCAACCTCCGAGAGTTCTCCATAAATCCAAACACCAAAACTTCAATTTTCGTACATCAAAAACATTAAAACATAAGAATTGGATCTATTTACATTTCTATGAATTAGGTGCTAGTTTTTCTTTATGTTTGAAGACATATTCAAGCCATTACTTCTCTCATAACTCATCTCTAAGAAATTCTTAGGTTTCTCGGTTGAAACTTGAGTTTTTCTAAAAAGAGAATATATAACATTTAATTTTTTGTTCTCTTTTGGATCTTTAGTTTGTAGATCCATTATGTTTCAAAAGATTTTGAAAAATAAACTTCAATTCTATAAAGATTAAATCAGATACCTAAGATGTTTGTGTTTGTTGGATCATATTTCACATTTTGATAAATAATTTTGTTTAAAAATAAACAGAGACACATAAGACCTTGGCTAGTTTTAAAAGCAAGGTTGTTTTTCAGATTTGATCTTAATAAGAAGTTTATTTGTCAAAATTATTTGAATCAAAATCTTCATGTCATGTAGATGCTTATGATTTATAGGACATTGTCTGTATAAATTACATGATAGGGTGAGTTGAATAAATCTACAATTAGTGCACATCACAAACACATTCTCCCACTAACACTTAGTCAGAATCATTCTGTTTGAGAAACCTATTATTGAAAGAGTTACTGAAATCAGAAATCAAGGAAAAGGAGATCAAGGAAAAGGCAAATAAGCAACAAGAGAAGATCATTTATGTGAGGAAACTTTTGGAGTGGAGTAACTCATATAGGTATATCTTTGAACTTAGATTCAGAATCTTTGTGTGCTTGCTTAAATGTTGTAACTTGAATCTTTATTTTAGTTTATTTTTGGTTTGTGCCATGGAGGGTACCATGGATGTTTCCCTTGATTAATGTTTTTACCACGTTAAATTCATGTGCTCATGTCTTTGAACGCTCTTAGTTTCTGTTGTGATTGGTACTACATCTTAGACTTAGTATATGGTTTTTTAATTTCTAAAACCAAAGGTAATGAACTACCAAATCTAGACTACATATTCAAAAAATAAGTTTAAACACATCTTGTGTCGATAATCGAAAAGGGTTTTGTCCAAAAACTTTATTCAGAGTTTTCTCAACTTATAACTTTTTGTTATTAATCTTGTAAACTATTTTTTTAAATGGTATCAGAGCAGGATCATCTTTTGTGATCCTGAAACTTTAGAAATTGTTTTCAAAATTTCTTTTAAAAAGTCCTAAATATGGAAGAAATATTTGAGAGGTCAAGTAAACTCTCCAGACCACCACTCTTTGATGGAAACAACTTTTCATACTATAAAGTACGAATAATTTCTTTCACTCACGGAACCCTTGGCGATTATGCTTAGGACATGATTGAAATAGGGTATGAACATCCTACTAAGGTTATATCTGAAACTGATCCAACAAGGATTAAGAAACTTCTTAGTGAATTTACTACGACAGAGAAAAAGAAGTCTCTCAATAGTAATAAGGGCAAGAATACCATATTTATGTACATTAATGAACATAAATTTAAAAGAATGCCCATAAGTTCAACTTCTAAAAAGGCATGAGACACTCTTGTCATTGCTCACGAAGGTGATGAAAGTGTTAAGAGAGGAAAAACTCAAATATTTGTCCAGTAGTATAACAACCTGATAATGGATGACAATGAATCCTTTGACGATTTCCACATTAGGATAACTGATATCTTTACAAAACTTCATGCAAATGGTATAACCTATAGTAGAAACAAAATTATTCAAAAGATTATTGGGTCACTGCCTTCCAAATGTGACAACAAGAGATATGCCATTGAAGAAATGGATGACCCTAATATGACTCCTGAATTTCTTAGTAGTAAACTAAGAATTGTAGAGTTGAAGTGAGATTTCAAGAAGCAACTGACCAGGCATAACAATAAACCCACTAGTTTTAATGTTGTGTTTTCATCTAAAATGCATGTTCCTAAAATTAGTCCTTTGACACTGAGTGTATTGATGACTCTGATTTGGATGACCTTGACAATCAAATAGCTCTTATAAGTAAGCATTTCAAAAATATTCTAAAGTTTATAAATGATGTAGCCTCTAAACAAGGAAAGTCAAATTATCAAGGAAATCAAAGTCACAGACATCATGATAGAGACAATGCCAAACACTCCCGTGACAATAAAAGGACCTAAGGAAATAACCGACCTAAGATAGACCCAAAAGATGTAAAATGTCATAGATGTGGTAAAATGGAGCATTATGCTAGCAAATGCCCAACTAATTTTAGCAACAATAACAAGGCTTATATGTGTAATACTTGCAACGACTCTAGTGATTTTGATAAAGATGAAACATAGTCAACCCAGAATGATGAGCATTGCATGTCTTTCGTACCAAGATTATATATAATGATGATGATGCATGCTTACCTACTCATGAATCTGTGATGCCTATTGATATTGCTGCTAATACTGCTCCTATTATTGCTGGAAGTAATCTAAGCGTTAGTCAAAGCGTTAATATTACTAATGAATTGAACTTGTGCGCGAGTCCAAAAGAACAAAGTAATGCTTTGGGGGACACTTCACATGACGCATTTAGCGATTCTAATGATGATTTGCCTGATTTGCATGAGTTATACCCGAATATGGTTAAGAAGAGTGCTCGCCTTGAAAAAAAAGGAAAAATCATTAACTGAGCGTATCAATTTACTTAACGATACCATTAGGAAGAATATTTAAGATTATACTGCCCAACGTATTGCCCATGAGACTGAGATTGAAGAATTTGGCTTAAAAATAAAATATTTGTCTCAGAAAAATCATGAGTTTGAACAAAAATATAAGGTAACCTTTATTGAACTAGAAGAGTCGAAGAAAAAGGTCTTAAATGTGTTTAAAAAATGTCAACACTTTGAAACCTAAGCTAAATATTATGAGGAAATTGTTGTTGGAAGAGAATTTGACTCTGAAGATAAGTCTGCCTAGATTTTGGAGAAATAGTGCACACCATTAAGATCGAATTTTCTCTCGAAAATGTTTTTTTTATCAAATAAGGCCAAACATGTCAGACTGTTCAAAAAGAGGAATCTAGTCTTAATATCTCCAACACACATGATCAATATAATCAATAGTCTAATTCAAATGGTCAGGCCAAATATGTTTGTCCACCCGTTAGAGACCAAAGACAAAAACTCAAGACCAATGACAATTAGATGATAATACCAAATATAGCCAAACCCATCTTTAAAGACTTTAGTAATAAAGTTAAGGCCTACACCCAACAGTACTGTTCTTACTGCGATGTTTTTGGCCACACTTTTGAAGAATGTGTTCAAAAAAAGGATATATACACCAACCTATCTTAACTTTAACTATTTTTAAAAAGGAAGAAATACTTATGTTCTCCCTAGACAGGACACAAACAACTCTAGTTATACAAATAAAAAGTGAGGGTCCAAGACTAAGAAAAAACCATTTAGAAAGACCCAACAAACTTTTTCTAAATCAAAACGCGACAAAACGATTAAAACTCTGCCTATTTGGATTAGAAAAGATGATCTATTACCCCAGCTCAAGTGCAATATTGTCCATTCTTCTTTAAAGGCATAACACACTTCAATTGGCTGGTGTTTAGACTCCGAATGTTCTAAACATATGATCGGGGATGAAATTGAATTGAAAAACAAGATAAACTTCCTCGGAGGTAGTGCCGTGTTTAGAGATGTTGTTTCATCTCAGATCATAGGTAAGGTAACATTGAGTGAGGATGGGATTCCTAATCTAAATGATATTCTCCTAGTTAAAGGACCCAAAGCTAATCTCTTAAGTATATCTCAATTTTGTGATTCCAATCATACCTTTACCTTTTCAAACACTGCTTGCAAAATTATTGATGAAAAAGGAAACTGTATATTGATAGGGAACAAAAGTTAGGAAAACTATTACATGGTAATTCCTAAGTCTGAGTCTTTCCATGTTGCCAAGTTAGAGGATTCAGACCTTTGGCACAATAGATTGGGACATACAAATTTTGATAATCTTAAAAGATTAAGCTCCCAAGAAATAGTTAAAGGTTTACCCGAAATAAAAAATTCTTTCAATTCTGTATGTGAACCATGTCAGGAAGGGAAAATAAGTAAATTCCAACATAAGAAATTTCAGGACGTCATGACCACAAAAACTTTAGAACTTATCCATATGGACCTCATGGGTACCTCAAGGAATATTAGTTTCTATGGAAGTAGTTATATCTTAGTTATAGTAGATGACTATATATGATATACTTGGGTTGCATTTATGAAATAAAAATCAGATACCTTCGGTGAATGCTTAAAAATCCTTTTGAAAATAGAGAACGAGAAGGATACTCAAGTGTGTCTTATTAGGATTCATAGAGGTGGAGAGTTCAAAGACTGGTGTTACTGAATATTGCGTAGCCAATGGCTATAAACACGAGTTTAGTTCTCCCAAAACACCCCAGCAAAATGGCATCGCTAGATGTAAGAATAGAACTTTAAAGAGTTGGATGGGGTTATGCTACACGCTAAAGGTCATCCAAGATATTATTGGGAAGAATTCGTTCAAACCGCATATCATATCATTAATTGTGTATACCTTAGGAAAAGTTCCAAACAAACCCCTTATGAACTTTGTTTCCACAAAAAGCCAAACCTAAAACATTTTAAAACCTTATAGATTATTTGTTATGTTTGTAAAGACATAGAATAAGTTTCAAAATTTAACACCCGAGGAGTGAAGGGAATATTTCTTGGTTACTCCCAAATTAGTAAGGCTTTTCTTATTTTAAACTATCGAAACAAAACCATTAAGTAATAATTTAATGTGATTGTAGAAGATACAAGTATAAGGTGTAGTTTCTGTCAATTAGTGCTAGTGAACCAAATTTTACAATCGAACCTTCACAAGACACTGCTTTACTGCCCCCCGAGAATCATTTTGTACCCATTTGGGTTTCTAAAGATCATCTAATTGACACTGTAGTTGGTGATCCTTTTGATCCTATTAGAACAATATCCCAACTCTAAAATGTGGCACAGTTTGCATGTTTTGTTTAACATAAGGAACCTAAAAATGTAAATGATGCACTGTCTGACTCATTCTAGATTAATGCTATGCAATAAGAGCTTGTCCAGTTTAAGAGTCATGATGTGTGGTGTCTTGTTCCCAGTCCAAAATATTTGAAGCTTATTAACACATGATGGATTTTGAAAAACAAAACAGATGAAAATGGGTTGGTCATTAGATATAAATCTTGGTTGGTAGCATAAGGTTACTCCAAGATAGAGGGAATTGACTTCGACAAAACTTTTGCACTTGTTACTCGTCATGAGTCAGTTCGTCTCCTCCTTACCATATCATGTCACCTAAAATTCTAATTATTCCAAATGGATGTTAAGTCCGCATTTTCCAATGGAATTTTGACTGAGGAGTTATACGTAGAACAACCCAAAGGGTTTGTTGATCCATCACACCTAACTACGTATTTAGGCTTGACAAAACCTTAAACGGGTTGAACAAGCTCCTAGAGCTTGGTACGAGCGACTGTCTACATTTCTAGTCTCTCATGGATTTGTTCGAGGCGAAAATGATCAAAATTTATTCATTAGGAACGAAGACAAACATGTTTTAATATCACAAGTGTACGTTGACGATATAATATTTAGATCCACTTGCTCTAAACAGGTGAAAAACTTTTTCGATATCATACATGTTAACTTTCAGATGTCACTTATGGGTGAACTTCAATACTTTTTAGGTCTTCAAGTAAAACAATGTAATGATGGCCTGTTTATTACTGAATCCAAATATGCTGTAGAACTTGTCGAAAAATTTGGATTAGAAAAAGCTAAACCTTCTGGAACCCCCATGATTACTTCAATAAAACTATCTAATTATGATAATGGGAAAAATGCTTATCCTACTCTATATCTAAGTATTATAGGGAGTCTCTTATATCTTATTTCTACTAGACCCGACATTTTTTTCACAGTCTGTGTTTGTGCGAGATATCAAAGTAGCCCTAAGGAAACCCACTTATTGTGTGTGAAGAGAATTGTTAAATATGTCTAGGGTACTCTAAAATTTGGTATTTGGTACACCATGGAGACAACTAGTTCTATTGTAGGATACACTAATGCCGATTGGTCAGGGTGTTTTGACGATAGAAAGAGCACCTCTCGCGCGTGTTGCTACGTAGGAAATAACCTAGTAGGTTGGTCATGTAAGAAACATAATTGTATTTCTGTATCAAGTGCAGAATCCGAGTACATTGCAGTAGGAAGTTGTTTTTCACAACTAATATGGATTGGACAGATGCTTAGAGATTATGGTATCATAACCACGGTGCCATAAATATTTTAAAAAATTTGGTACAACACTCTCGAACTAAGCATATACAAATTCGACATCACTTCATTCATGATCTTGTAGAACCTAAAAACCTCATTATTGAATATCTTAATACTTAAAAACATCTAGATGATCTTTTTACCAAACCATTGGATAACATATTATTTGAGTATTTGCGAAAAGCGATAGGTATTATAGTTCTCATATAATTTCTGTCACATTTATCATAACCTCGGCGGTTTCATGCTAATAACTTGTTTATGAAGTTTTAGGTCATTGACATCTCTCAAATGAAAAAAATAAGCCTCCTAACACTAGTTTATGTAGAAGACCCTTGACTCTGCCATTGGTTATGATATTTTATTTGTGATTGAAATCTTTTTACATTTTCCTGATTTCTTTACTATTTTTTATCCAATTGTATATTTGAGAAAAATTGGGGGAGAAGAACTTTAGTATCTTTGCTACGATTTTTTTCTATTCCTATTCTAACTCCATTAATATGCCATTCAGTTTTTAGTCTTTTACAAGCATTCTTTAGACATGTTATATATCTTGTCCCATTTATTAGGTTATTGGTCTGTATTGTAGTTGAGTGATGTACTTTTTTCATCTTATTTTAGGTTCTAGTATGGGAATGGGTAGTTATATCTTTTGTATAGGACAACTAGGATTTTTCATTTTTCATCCAGGAGTTCAGAATACTCAAGGGAATTTTGTCTCTAATATCCGAAGGGGGAGATTGAGAACAAACTATATAATTGATACTTGAGTCTATATTATATAGGAGTTCCAACCAATTTGGATATCGAGATAAAGTAGGTTAGTTTTTATGAGTTGCTCTATTCCTTAAAGGTTCAAGCAAGAATGAAGAAATCATGTCCAAGAAATCATGAAGATCAACCTAAATGGAGGTTAATCTTACCTAACCACTTTAGGACACTTACACTAGATATTATGGAGTTCACATGTGCATATATTGTTTTAATCACTTTAATAATGTTTGAAAATCAATTTTATTCCATTTTAACATTTTTGAATCATTTTAAATAATTTTTGAAATTATTAAAATTTGGTTTTTAAAAGTATTGATGTTAAAAGTTGAATTATGTAAAAAACTTTATCTTTAAAACTTTTGTTGGGTAGAATCTCAAAGCGGCATAGAATTCTGGTGGTGCAAATTGTATTACTTTTACACTCATTTTATACATGTTATCAGTCGTACACGTGTTGGCACCTAGACGGTTAGATGTGTGTTTTCTCGAAGACACATATGCGAGACGCTATCTCAGCCCTTGATTAATATTTATCAACGGTATGCATATGATCCTAATCAATCCTTGTGAAACTTGTTTGGACCAATCAGTGAACGTTATTTTCACCGCTAAACTACACCATTAGATTTAGAGTCAACTGGTCAAGATCAATCCAAGATGTTTGATTGCCTCAAACGTTCGAGATCCTTCCTAACCCAATATATATAACTTCAAAGTCTCAATCCTTACAGACTTTTGTCATTCGGCCAAATAGAGAGAAAATAAGAGAGTAGATAGAGAAGATAGAGAAGGGAGAAGATAGAGGAAAATAAAAGAGAGAAGAGATAGAGAAGAAAACCTAATCTTCGAAAGCTCAATTTCTGAGAGTTCTCCATAAATCCAAACACCAAAACCTTCAATTTTCGTACATCAGAAACCCTAAAACTTGAGAATTAGATCTATTTAGATTTCTGTTAATTAGGTGTTGGTTTTTCTCGAAGTTTCAAAACCTCTTCAAGCCATTGTTTCTCTCATAACTCATCTCATATCGTACATTTAATTTTTTATTCTCTCCTGGATATTTATTTTGTACATCCATTCTGTTTCAAAATATTTTTAAAAACAAACTTCATTTCTTTCAAGGTTAAATCAGATCCCCAAGACGTTTGTGTTTCTTGGATCATATTTCACATTTTGTGAAATAAGGTTGTATAAAAATAAAAAGAGACACATAGGACCTTGGCTAGTTTTAAAAGAAAGGTTGTTTTTCAGATTTGATCTTGTCAAAATTATTTGAATCAGAATCTGCATGTCATATAGATGCTTATGATTTATAGGACTTTGTCTATCTAAATAACTTGAGAGGGTGAGTTGCATAAATCTGAAATTAGTGCACGTCACAAACACATTCTCACACTAACACTTAGTCACAATCATTATATTTGAGAAACCTAGTATTGAAAGAGGTGATAAAATCAGAAATCAAGGAAAAGGCAAAGAAGAAACAAGAGAAGATCAGTTCTAGTCAGAAAACCTTTGGAGTGGAGTAGCTCATATAGGTATATCTCTGAACTTAGAATTCGAATCTTTGTATGCTTTCTTATGTGTTGTAACTTGAATCTTTATTTTAGTGTATTTTTGGTTTATGCCTTAGAGGGCACCATGGATGTTTCCCTTGATTAATGGTTTTACCACGTTAAATTCCTGTTTTCTTTTCTTTGAATGTTCTTAAATTCTGTTGTGATTGTTACGGCATCTTGGACTTAGTAGATGTTTTTTTAATTTCTAACACCAAAGGTAATCAACAACCAAATCTAGAATACATATTCAGAAAACAAGTTTGAACACATCTTGTGTTGATAATCAAAAAGTGTTTTGTCCAAAAAGTTTATTCGTAGTTTACTCAACTTATAACATTTTGTTATTAATCTAGTAAACAGTTTTTTTAGCTCACTGTCTACTAAGAGTATTAAGTGCTGCACGGAGGAATAACTAAAGAATAATCCCATGACAAGTGGTATCAGAGTAAGGCTAGTGACTGGATCAATCTTAAAGGATTGATGATGTCATCTTCAAGTTTACAGGAAGTGAATCGGGCACATGATGAAGTTCCTACCAACATGGGGAATGTAAGGGAAATGTTGAAGGATATGTTGGTAGCAATGGAACAATGACCAGTCAATAATGAATTGACTATGTTTGGTATGGGGGAATAACTTGATGGAGTCTACCAACGACTTGATGGGTTAGAGTTAGAGGATACAGAAATCCACCTTGTTGTAAAGAGTTACTTGAATGACTTAAGGGGAGATCGTTAACGAGAACTTTTCTTTATTCAGGAACAACTAATGGGGGAAGTTGCAAACTGGTGTATTGCCTTTGAGAATGATCTAAATGCCCAATGACAATAGGTTGATGAGGTCTGATCCCAAGCCCAAGGCATTTTGTTGAGATAGAAATGCATGGGAAATTGACAAATTCCTAGTGGGCATTGAGTAACATTTTGAAGTAATGACTATAACGAAGGATGTTGCCAAGATATGCATGGCTACACTCTACCTCATCGACACAACTACAATATGTTGGAGGAAGAAATATGATGATATTGGGAAGGGAACTACCATAATAAACACTTAGGATGACTTGAAACGTGAACTTAAGAAGCAGTTTTGCCCGAAGAATATTGAGGAGGAATTAATCTGGAGATTCCATTGACTAAAGAATATATGAACTATTCGAGAATACGTGACATAATTCACTACTCTCACCTTGTATATTTTGGACTTTATCGATAAGGATTCACTTTTCTTCTTTATGGTTGCACTTAAAGAATGGGATACAAGGGAGATCAAATAGCGAGGTGTACTAGATCTCTCCATGGCTATTACACAAGCATAATCATTTATCGACTATAATGAGAAGAAGGAACCACCTAAGCCCAAGGATAAGATAAGTGGATATACTAAAGGTGAGGGAGAAAAGTCACAATAAGGGGCTAGTGATGGTGCACGTAAACCACAACTGGGGAAGCCACATAATGGACGAAGGAATCCTTAGCGTCCGATTAAAGTCAGTCGCTTCCTACGTGATGGTCCCCACTAGGATATGGATTACCCAAAGAAGAAGGATCTTAATACTTTGAATGTTGAACATGGAGAAAAATAAGGCGAGGGAGATGAAAATAGTGTACATATGGGTTCACTCCGAATCCACAATACAATCAAGACTAAGGATGAGTCGTAAAATGGTAATTCTAATGGGATTATGTTTGTAGAGGTAAAGATAAATGAGATTCCAATAAAAAAAAATTAGTTGACAGGCAGCCCATAAATTTCTTGCCATAGAAGTAGACAAGAAATAAGAACTCAAAGCTAGCAAGGAAGGAGGACAAATCAAGGTGGTCAACTTGGAATCTAAACCCATCCTCAGAGTGGCAAAAGGTGTACGTGAAAGCATTAGAGTTTGGAATGGTTTGATAGACTTGTCAGTCATGCCTATGGATGATTTGAAGTTGGTCCTTGGAATGTAGTTCCTAAACAATGTAACTGCCTCCCCTCTTCCATTTGCAAATACCATGTGCATCATAGGACGGGGAAATTGTTTTATGGTGCCAGTTGAACATAATACCAAGGTCGAAGCTCAAGCACTTTTAGCCATGAATTTTGAGAAGGGAATTAGGGAAGGTGAGACTAGTTACTGATCCTTTTTATAAGAGTCTTCTCATGACGAGATAGTTGAGCCTTAGCTTATGGGAGTGCTGACCGAAGTCAAATTCATCATTGATCAATATAGGGACCTTATTCCCCTTGATTTTCCTAAGAATCTTCAACTTAGGAGGGAGATAGATTATAAGATTGAGCTAGAATGGGGTTCTGAACCCCCTGGAGGAGTCCCTTATCACATGACGCCGCCTAAGCTAAAGGAATTGAGGAGACAACTTAAAGATTTACTTGATGTAGGATATATTCAACCATCCAAGTCCCCATATGTCATACCGATGCTCTTTTTAAATAAAGGTGGCTCTCTACGCATGTGCATAGACTACCAGGACTTGAACAAAGTGACCATCAAGAATAAATATACCATCCCTATGATTGCAAATTTATTTGATCAACTTGGTGGATCACGATATTTCACTAAATTGGACTAGCATTAGGGGTATTATTAAGTAAGGATTGCTAAAGGTAATGATCCCAAGACTACTTGTCTGACTAGGTATGGCGTATTTGAATTCCTTGTAATGCCTTTTGGTCTCATTAATGCACCTAACACATTTTTTACTTTGATGAATCGGTTGTTCCATCGATATTTAGATCGTTTTGTTATTATATACTTGGATGACATAGTGGAATATAACGCTACTTTAAAGGAACATCTGGAACACCTACATTTATTCTTCTAAGTGCTGATGGATGATGTGATTTATATCAAGAAAGAAAAGTGTTCCATTTCCTAAAAGGAAGTATCTTTCCTAAGGTATAAAATCAAGGGTGGAAAGATAATGATGGAGGAAGCTAAGGTAAATTCCATTCACACTTAGGAAATCCTACAAATGTGCCAGAATTGAGATCATTCTTAGGGCATGTCAATTACTATCGGCGATTTATCAAGGGCTACTCAGCTAGGCCAGCCCCTTTGATGGACTCATTGAAGAAAAATTATTCATGGGAATGGACAGGGGTATTTGATGATATAAGTAGGTAGTTATAGAGGAACCCATTCTTAGTCTTCCACACCTCGCCAAGACCTTTAATATTCACACTTATGCTTATGGCTATGCTATATGAGGAGTACTTATTCAAGAGGAACACCCTATTGCCTATGAAAGTCAGAAGTTAAAGGAAACGAAAAGAAGGTACACGGTGCAAGAAAAGGAAATGACAATGGTGATTCACTGTCTCCACACATGGCGACACTACTTATTGGGGACTTCCTTTGTAATCAAGACTGAAAATATTTCCATAAGCTATTTTAAGTTCCAAAATAAGCTCAACCTAAAGCAATGTCGTTGGCAAGATTTCTCGATATTAGATGTCCTCTTTCAACCTTGGTGGATCATATTAAATAAGGTTTGGATCATGTTCCACTAGCTTCAAGTCTTATAATAATGGATCGCGAGGGCAAGACACATCGCTTTTGGATCAATGATGTGTTACTCTTCACTTGTTAGGGGATTCTTATTATTGGCCTCGAATGCGGGACGATGTGGAGTTATATGTGCATACTTGTCTCATGTGCCAAAAAAATAAGAATGAAAAACATTGATTTGCCAATTTTCTAGATCCCGTACCAGTTCCCGAAAGACCATGGGAAAGTCTTTCCATGGATTTCAACACTTAGTTGCCTAAGTCGGAAGGATGTGGTGGTATCATTGTGTTGGTGGACAGATTTTCTAGGAATGTCACTTTCATTCCTACACCAAAAGATTGTACATCAGAAGAAATGATTAAGTTATTATTTAAACATGTGGTAAAGTATTAGGGGATACCACTAGTTATTGTCAGGGATAAAGATCCTTGCTTCACTAGATGATTTGGACTGAGCTTTTTCAGATGGTAGGTTATGACTTAAACTTCTCCACTATCTTTCATCCCTAAACAGATGGAAAAATAGATAGAATCAATTCCTTATTGGATCTCTACTTGAGTAACTATGTGCATGCCAACCAGGGTGATTGGGCCAAACTCCTAGATGTAACATAATTTTCTTATAATTTTCAAATAAGCGAAGCTACACACCAAATTACCTTTGAAACTGTTACATGAAGAAAACTTATCATGTTGAATGCATTGTCATATAGCTGTGATGGGAAGAGCCTGAAGGCATACAAAATCACTAAGGCATGGCAAGAACAAGCGAAAATGGCTAAGGCATGCTTCAAAAGGGCGTTTGAGAAAATGAAGAAATGGGAAGATAAGAAGAAATAACCAATGGAGTATAATGAAAGGACATGGTTATGTTGAAACTCCTTCCCTAAAAATTCAAGTCCCTATGGATGGTACATAAGGGTTTAGTGAGAAAAGTCTTCTATTGACTTCAGTTACCCCCAAAATTGAATATTCAGAATGTCTTTCATTCAATATTTTTAGAACCTTATAACGCAGATTTAAAGGACCCTGAGCGTGGGGTATCAAAGAGGTCACCTTCTTCTATTATCACTTCACTTGATAAGGAGGTTAAAACCATCTTGTCTGACCGATTGATTTGGAAGAGAGTTATGCCTAACAATCAGGAGTACTTTGTCAAGTGGTAAAACCTACCAGGCAATAAGGCAAGATGGGAGCATGAAGATATATTATGGCAATTTGCAAAACCAATCCAGAGGTATAAGGAAGAAGGTGCAACAAGGGCACAACGAACTTAAGTGGTGGAGGATGTCACGTGCTAAGTACTTTTATTAAAATACAATCCTAAAGGCTCCATCCCCACACTACATTTTTTCAGAATTCTAGATTTCTCTAGGTTGATCTAGTGTAGTATGGAATGGAGTAGGTTATGCTAGATAATTCTATACAAATCAGTAATATTCTTGTATAGAGATGGGAAGATTATAGAGTCTTAAGCTAGAATGTTCCTAACTATTAGATTAGTGTCACTTGTATAAATCACAGCAATTGATTGTAAATGTAGTTGCCAATAAATAGGTGGGAGCATATTTTGGCCAAACCATCAAGCAAAGTTGTGAACTCTATTCCTTAAGTGCAATACAAGTATTCACTCAAACTATCTATTTGTGTGCTTTCTTCGTCCTTTTACTACTCTAGTATTACCAAGAGCTAGATTTCTAGGCTTACTTAGTAACTCACCGGATATTAAGAGAACTTAGTTCCCCATGAAAGAATAACTAAAGACTAAACCCATGATAGATGGTATCAGGGCAGGACGAACATATAATTACACGGGGTGCATCGTTCATCAATCATGGGGTATTGGAGAGTTGATTCTGTTAGAATAGGACCCTTTTTTCGAAAGTGGTTATGAGGGCATCACGTAAACACTTGGTTGCACCATTGAAAAATTGTGGATAAGACAGGACACGAAGGAGCGGTTCGAAATGATCATAGTGAATGGGTGTACAACTATGATGATTCAAACCGTTATGCTTAGCTGGAGTGCTTAGAATTGTGAATTGAAAGGGAGCCTTTAAAAACACCTCTTGAAAGCACATAACATGAATTATGTGGATCAACATGCTTCGGTGTCTCCAGATCATTGAGAGAGAGGCATGCTATGATGCATTCTTAGGTGTAGTCCGATAGCCAAGAGAGAGGCGGACTACAACGAGGTTAGATTCTCCATAAAGGATGCATGCCATGTCGCACACTAATTATCGAACTTGATGAGAAAGTTTATGGAAGATCAAATCAATGGGAATGTGGGAATGTTGGTAGATTGTTTTTCTTAATATTGTGTTTCTATTGTGGCTATAATGAGGGCATCACATAATTTAGGTGTCGAATAATGTCACGGAGGATAATTTTGGGTCATCTTGAGGAAGCCTTGATAATTATTGTATTGCATATTGGACGTAATTGGGTGACAATGACTTGGAATGGTTCCGTGTAAAGGAAGTGCATGATTATATGTTGGTAGTCTCTTTGGAGTTCAGGCAAGTTGACTGGGATAAGTTGGGGAAACTTATCCCTAGTCTTAGACTTGCCTGTGAGGATGGGACTTAACCATCCTTGCACAAACTGGTCGGGAGCTGGAGCCGTTCCCCTGAAGAGGCTTAGGCAGGCCGAAACCGGCCAATATGTATGCTTTGAAGGCAGTTCATATTAGGCTGAGCCTTGTGACCGAGTGTCCCGGTCTATCACAAGACATTTATCGAGGATAATTCATCCATCTTGTTCTCAGCCAAGTGTGGTACAATAACTGTTATGTAAAAAAATTATTCTCACTCTACACCAATTTTCCATTTAATGATATCTCGGTCATTTTAATTGACAATGGCCATTCAATTATAGTTCAAGGTGAATAGAGACACCAAAATAATAGATGTTTCCATGCAAGACAGTTCTCACCATGCAAGGAACCCATAGACCCACCAGCACCTCACCTGGTAAATATTTTCACATTTATTTTTTATTTTTATTCTAGATACACTTAGTAGCCCTATATGATTGTTTTTTTTATCATAGTGTAAGGTATACAATTTCTTTCTTTGTGGTAATGTCTTGCTTAAATTGGATTTTTTTTAGATTGGGTTCACGAATTGGAAAGAATCATAGAAATAAAACTCACGGACAGTGAAATAACAACATTGCCTGTAAGTTCAATGATTTCTTTGTCTTTGCTTGTTATGATTTCATTTAGGTTTATTATAATCATTTAATCATGTTTTTTGCAGATATATAATGAAAATAATGTCGATCGTCCAAAATTTAAAGAGGGATGCAATCTTCCTATGACTATCACCCTTGGTGATCACTGGGTGTTATTTCACATAACTGCCACTTCGCAGTTACACTTCATCACAATGAGTTAAATAGGAAGGATGAAAATTGAATTGTCATATATATATATATATATATATTCATGTTCCTTAAAAAGTCCAATTCATATGGAAACGTTCAAGAAGCCACCTAAGGATTACATGATATTGAATTTTGATGCATCATTCTAAAAGGGTCCCTATTACGGTGCATTCATTATACGCAATTACAAAGGAAAAATTAACACATATGTCGAGAATGCCTCTTTCTCTAATAAAAGATTACAATGAAGAGGAGGTTCTTGCGGCAAAATCAGGCCTCATGTTTTCTCAGAATCTTTGCATCAAAAAATTTATTATGCTCGGTGATTCGACTTTCGCTATAAACTACCTAAAAGGGATTTGTTTTACACCAATCTTTCACAGAAATCTGTAAGTTTTTTTGTAATCTTTGCAGAATAACTTTTTTAAATTAAATGTTGTTTACTTATGGGCAATGAAGAAGTCTAGAATATTTGGCTTTTAAAATCCATTTATTGATCGTCGATCAATGGGGAATCCAGCCTAATTTGCGTTCGAGTAAGAATGGATTTGTGAGTTAACTGGACAACGAATAAGTAAGCCTTAATTTATGGTATGTATTAGGTAATAGAGAATCCGTTTAACCATAACCCAATGTTCCTCACTTGGATAATGCATAAATGGAAAACCTTTTGTTGATAACAACTTAAATATTAGGTCTCGTAAATGTGAGGTGCTGTAGAGGTCAACTTAACTCAGTGTTCCTCACGTTTGACGTGTGGGCACCACGTAGAATTAGTTTCAAAGTTAACTAAACTGAACTCAATTCAACAACAAAGCATTTTCCTAATTATTTGGGGTGAACTACATGAATCCCATTTTTCTCATTTCAATATCTTCTACTAAACCACCTAATATCATGTCCCCAACATCCCTTCCTGTCATAAGACCACTAGAACATGAGATAGCAGTAGTAGTCATCGGGGTGGGAGTCGCAGACGCAATTAAGGACATGAATAAATATAAATAAGCAATCTAGATGCAGAGATTCATGGGTTGACTTATCCATATCATCTTTCATGTCGTATCAATTCTTGTTTAGGTCGATCTTTCTCCGATGGATAATATTTTTTCGAGATAGGCAGACTTAGACTTGAATGACAAAGGTTTAATAATTTGAATTTTTAATGTCATAGTTCTACTCTCACGACATTGATATTCTTTGAACAATAGTTGCGTTTCTATATCAAGGAATTTATTTACCTGCTCAACCATAATACTGAGGCTCTTCCAACCAAGTCAATTTTGGTCTACATCTACCCCTTTCATTATTATCAATACTAATTAAATCACTCTTCCTTACGGGGGCATCCATTGGTCTATGATTGATGTGTCCAAACTACCTAAGTTGATTTTCTCTCAATTTATCTACTATAGGAGCTACTTTTACCGTTTCATGAATATGTTAATTTAGGATTTAATCCTTTCTAGTTTGGCCACAAATCCATCTTAGCATTCACATCCCCATCACACTCATTTTTTGCACATTTTTTAGTTACCCAACACTATGTCCTAGCTATATAACATGATGGGTAATGGTCGTCCTATACAATTTCCCTTTTAACTTCAAATGTATAAGCCTATCACACAATATAATGGTGGAACTTCTCCACTTAACCCAACCTATTTTAATCCTATGAGTAACATCATCACTAATAGCTCCATCTTTTTGTATAATTAAACCTAATTTCTAGGTTTCTCTTGACCCTCTAATTACACCACATCCCTATTTGTCCTTCTATTACTACTAAAATTGCACTCCACATATTCTATTTTAATCCTGAATATTTTAAATCCTCTTGTTTCTAGATTTTCTCTACACAATCCAATTTAGAATTAACTTCCGGCTTAGTTTCGTCCACTAAAACAATATCATCTGCAATAGCATGCGCCGCGACACCTCATCTTGTATTTTTCGAGTTAATTCATCCATAATAATGAAAATGAGATAAGGACCTAGTGCTGAACCATGGTGCACACCTACAGTAATTGGAAATTCACTACTTTTTCCTCCTCATGTTCTTACTATAGTCATGGCCCCATCATACATATTGTTGATCACATAAATATATCTACGAGTTGTTCGTTTTCTATGTTGAACCCAACATATTATATCTCTTGGTATCCTATCATACACCTTCTCCTAATTTATAAATTTTATATTAAGTTCCTTGTTTTTCTTCCTATACCTCTCTATTAATCTCCTTAATAAATAAATTTCTCCCATTGTTGACCTCCCAAGCATAAACCAAAATCGATTCTCAGATACTGTGGTTTTCAATATCAATCTATATTCAATCACTCTATCCCAAAGTTTCATTGTATGACTCATTAACTTAATACCACAATAATTTTGAGAATAATGTATGTTCCCTTCATTTTTATAAATAGGTACAAAAATACTCTTTCCCCATTCATCAGGATTCCTATTAGTCATTATAATTTGAACAACTTTGTATGCCCCCCCCCCCTCTTCAACCGTTCATGAAATATAAATCCAAAAACCTCTTATATTATGTTATTTTTAATAACATTTCTTTGTGTTTTTATAATTTTTTATATTGCTCATTCCAGATCTATTTGGTGCCTTATGAAAAACTTCGAATAATTGATGTTTCGACACATGACGAGAGAAGGTAATGCAATCGTTGACATTCTCAGCAGATACAACACACGTGATATAGTTTCATCTTCTGTATGTTGGAACATCATAAAAGCCGACAAACAGGGGGAATGTACTTTCATTACAAAGAAGATTAGATTTTTTCTTCAAAACTTACTAGACTTTATCAACTTAGATAAATAGTCATTTAGAAATTCTAGTACATGTTAGAAATAGTCATTTAGAAATTCTAGTGAAGTGATTTTAGTTGTGTTGTTATGAATTTCTTGTGTTATGGACTTATCTTATTAATTAGTTCCCATGATTAGTAGTGTTCTGCTAAATCAATAAGTGGGGGTGTGGTGGAGGGGTTGTGAGTACAAATTTTTCGACCCACTTTGGATGGGCACTTAAATGGTGAATTCATGCAATGATTTTAGTAACACCCCTATGAAATTGATTTTCGAATAAATCTTGCCTTAAGGAAATCCCGTGAACTTACAATGGAGCGATATTTGTTATGTATACCTGACATTAGAAGATTTAACTACAAACAAATACCGATAATTAAAACATTAAAATAAAACAAAACGAAAGAAGGATTACAAGAAATAATAAGAATATTCATTTTTTAAGGAAAGAAAGAAAACAATGATAGGGAGTAATAAAATATGATACGCCTATGATTCAATGCTTCTTACGACATAACTAAAAATATACATTTTTCTTCTGGATGTATCATATTGTTTCATACTATACTAACCACTCTGCATCGCCACTTGATTACAAATAAATACCTAATTCTAACTAAAATGTGTCCATTGACAGTTCATGTGGAATGTCCTCAACCAATGCATAAAAATATCAGAATTTTGTGATAATGACATAATATTAACATCATAGATAAATCTTCGGGTGTAATTGGCCTTGTCATATAATCTTTTAATACCATGATGATAATAATATTGTGTCCTCCATAGCATGTTTGATAAAGAAAATAAATGTAGTATCAAGTATCTCAGCCAAACATTTAAACAAAATCTAATCAGGCGTTGACCACTATATGCCTCCATAGCCTATATAATCCAAGTCTCACTAAACAAGTCAACGAGTAAAGGAATCTAGTCACTTAATTTTCTCGGTAAGGAAAATTGTATACTTTCTCTCTCATATATTCTCCAAACAAAATAAATGAAACATTTTTTTCTTTCACTTCTTTTATCTCTGAAATAGAACTCGCACATACCCTAAATGTCGGACTTTATGTCCTACTCATCTGTTTTGTTCCTTTGGTCGAGCCCTAGAACCGGAATAGAACTCATGCCTGATGTCATCAACTCTTACTAGATATAAGTACATATCAGTATTAACATATTAGCTTTATTCTCCTGCATCAAGCATGAAGCACATCATGCATGAAGTGGGAGGTTAAAGGCTAGCCCAAAGAGTTTGTGTCCTATATGAGGATACTTTATACCTCCGGGCACACAAAGATAATCCTCTGTTAGCACATCTCAGCTTAAATTATTCGAAAGGACAACCTAAAGGTCTCGAGGCAAGAATGCGGTAGAGCATCACGATCGAGCATCTAATCATCATTTTTAAAGAAAAGTCCCATAGAAATTTATGTCATTACAAAATTACCTTAGACTTCGTGTACATCACGTAAGTTTTGGAACCCCTAGTCATAGAAAGGGTAGTTCCTTAAAAAACACTTAATAAAAACTTGATTTTAAGATCAAAACTCATTGAACATGTCAAAAATAGAGTACTAAGGGTTAACAACATATGGATAGAAAAATGGTCTAATATATTAAACCTCAATGATTATGTATGGTTTGTATGCTTTCAAAAAAACTAAGAGTTCACAAATGAAAATATATGAAGATTTTATAAGAGCCCAAGGTCTCAATGATGACTTAGAAGCTTGAAGGTTTTAATCCTTAAAAGACGAGGATCCCCTTTAAATTTATAGGGTTAGGGTTTCTATTGGGCTTCCCAAATAGTTTGGATTCCCAAAATGACCATATGAAATATCTTTAATTAAAATATTCTAGAGTCTCTAAACTTTCTCCCAAAGGATTCTATATCCCCAAATCTAGTTGATATACTCGATTCAATGATAATGAGGGCTCGATCAGTAGTAGCGTTAGAGCCTCAATTCTATGTATTGTAATTAGCAGATTCTATTAATCATTGAGAGACGGTCTAACAATAACATTGGTTGGAGAGGGATAAACATAAAGTGATTTATTCTAGTAGGAGTAAGGGAGCACACTCGTGACGATGCCCCATTAGCCCAAAAATCAGGAGGTGTAGAGCATACGAGGGAGTGACTGAATGATTTGATGTAGAACTATAACTAAGGGTTTTCCCATATTCTACCTCCTGATTTCACGTTCACTATCAGAAATATATTAATCAACTTAAGGAAACGGGATGTAGTTACTTTTAATTTCTTCAACCAATCTATTGGAGAGTTCTTGGATCCGATAAACTCTTTGCACATTTAATAAAATGACATTAGATCTTCCTCTACTCCAAAACCCACTCCAGATGGAATCGGTTCTTAGTTTGACACCACTACTCAAATGGGTGCCATTGACATTTAATCTAGTCATGATTAGGGTGGTATGACCCACCTAACTAATGCATGTGGTACTTACCCATGACTATGGACATTACAAGGCTGATAATACGCAAATATTACGTATTTCATCTGTCGAACCTATGTATTTTAGCCCCCTCGGGTGCCTTAATCTTTATATCTAATCCTATTAACCATACAACCTCGATTTATATTGTTAAAATGCTATATGACGTATAATTGGGCTTTTATAGGTATTTAGGTACTAAGAATGGAGTTCGGATGCATTCTGCCCAAGTTTTGTACAAATTCACACGTTCAAGGGCAATCTGGTCAATTCACATTTTGGGAACCTGTCTCGGAATCTACACAGAAGTTGTAGTACTCCTCGTAAGCTTCATGTGGGCATGAACGGTGTGCGATTTCGAGTTCGAATGAAAAAGTTACGGCATTTCTAGAGGACGAGAATTTCATATGCAGCAAAATAGGAGGAAAATAGGAAGCTGCCCTGCTTGATCGATTGATCGATCAAAAGGATCGATCGATCGATCCTTCAGAACATTTCCACGATTTCAGATATCGATCGATCGACCAAAGGGGACGATCGATCAATCCCCTATTTTCTGCAGATATTTTCCTTTTCTTTTCTTTCTACTTTTCTTTTATTCCAACTTACTATATAACCCAATTTTGTGTAATATCAGAATATATTCGGTTTTAATTAGTTTATCCTAGGGTTTGTGGGTTTTGAGAGATTGGCTTCATTTCTCTTTTGGTTAATAACCATATGGGTTGTGTATGTTGAACTTTCCATCTCATTTACCATTAATATACTTATTCTTGCATAATTCTTGCTTTGTAGATTAATTTCCATGCTTTCTTAATTAGATTACTTACTTTATTTATTTCTTTCCTAGTTTAATTAGTTTTAATTTATCTTAATCATTATTTTCCCCTAGATAAATAGGGTCGGTATGTCGTTCCACTATTTTCGAGCCCCAAGCTCGGAAAATTAAGTTTTGCGTAGAATTGCGTTTAATTGAACTCGCGCGTATTAAAGTCGGATTATTACGCGTTTAACTTTATTTGTCATGGATCTTTAGTGTTTATAGCGATAATACGAATTTAATCCGCGTGCGACCATTTTCCGTTAATTATTTATTCACGCAACTTTGGCTTAAATTCCATATTGTGCGAGGTTTATGATTAATTGATAATGGTCGATTAAATTTCTCTCGAGCCGGAATTCTGACTAATAGTTGTTTCGAGCCATATGGTTTGACGATCCCGATCCTCTCTTTTACTTTATTTAGACTTAACTTCTCTCTTTTCTTTTATTTACATTCATACATTACCCTTTTACACTTTTATTCCTGAGTTAATAAGCCGATTACGAGATATACTAACACTCCATGTGGATTCGATACCCGACTTACCGCTATACTCACCAGTTGAGTGTAGTCATAACTTAGGTTTTTTGTATTGAGGAGGCGAAACAAAAAACAACGACTGTGCACTTACATGCGCACACTTCTTGCGCGCTATCAAAATAGGTCACTAGGCTACTACTGTACTGGGTCATTTTGGCATTTCTGGGACGGATATTATGTTCTATTTTTTATTTTTATTTTTATTTCTCTCTTTTTAATAGTTGTAATGTATTAAGTTGTTTTGTATGGAACTTATGAAATGAGCAATGAGAATGTAGTTTGAGGTTGTTTATTCGATTTTGATCTGTGTGACCTTCCATTTTATAAAATCAAAAAGTTCACCATCAATTTATCTAGTATTTGCACTTCAGCCCCTCTATATTGTTGTGAATTGTGACATAGATTCTGTTAACTTAATACATCGGTATATATTCTTCCTATGCTTTGTACTAACTTGTTTTCCAGATTCATTTGGACTTGTACTTATGGAGATCGGTCCAAATTTGGGTAATATCATTCTTTTCCTATCTTTGTGTTATGTTCTTTAATGGATGCATTGGGGACAATGCAACATTTAAGTTAGGGGGTGTGGGATATTCTATCCATTTCATTGTTTAGTCCTTGAATTTAAGTACAATTTAGTTACAAAGCATGGTTTTGTTAAAAAATTGAAAATTTTTAAAATGATTTTCTTTCTTTTTTCTCCTTTTTTGGGCATTTTTGCCCTTGTTTCCGATGATAACTTTTAATAATTGCCCGATCCATTAGACAATTCAACGATGCATGTTCCCGATTTTAGAAGTTATTAGACTTTAGTCCTTTAATCATTAATATTATGAATAACTTCATGAATTAAACTTTATCCCTTGAGCACAGGCATTTTTCTTGTTATATTGATTTGGTTTAAGATTTTTAAAACCCGGTAATATTTTATTGTATTGTATATACTTACACCGAGTGAGATTAGAGACTTATCTTCATTTATGAGTGTATACATTATTCTTTCCTCTTTAAAAACGTTACAGTCGTTGGCAATCTCTTTATTCTTTCATTGACCGTTCATTAATTGAGTTCATAAATGAAATGTGTTACTTGAGGATGATTTTCATATATTGTTTTGACTCGAGAATTGCGTAAACTTTTTGAAATAATCATAGGCCATCTTTGTATATCACCCATATGACCTTGACCTCACCTTTTATATGTTCCCTAGCCAACCCACTTGAGCCTAAATACTAGCCTTTCGCTTTATCACCCCAAATCCCAAAACCATCTCGAAATTGGAGTTATATACCATACATACCCTTCTTTGGATTATTACATGGGATTGAATGATATTGTTGTTTTGTGGTTGCAATTTGAGCATGAAAAGAGTGAGAGATGAAGAAAGTGTAGTGAAAAAGAGAAGAAAAAGAGAAAGTTGAAAACAAAAGAAAAAAGTGAGAAAAATAAGAAAAGAAAAAGAAAGAGAAATTTGTATATATTGTTTATAGTGTTTCAATAATCCTTGTTACTCTCTCGATTATTATATCTAATGCTAGTTTGGAAATCATTTGTCCAATTTTAAAATTGCCCACTTTTTCCCATTATCCCGAGTTTCATCCCCAAAAACCTTTGAATCCGTATATACATCCCTTTCACTTCGTACCCCGGCATAGCCTACATTACAACCCTATTAAATTCCTATGTGATCTTAAGTAGATGTAATTTAAAAGTTTAAATAGTTTTAATAATCAGTGAAAATGCATTTCGCCTCTTTTATATGTGCGGTATCCTTTCACTGAGATTACAGTTTTTATTTAATATATAGCATTCTTCATTTGTGATATGTGCGCGTCCTACTTTCCCTATACATTTACTCTTTATGCCTGCATGTCCCGTGTGTTACCTCCCTGTTTCAAGTGAATTCATTTGATGAGTGTAATGCCCGTGAGGATTGGATATATGCTTTCTTTGATATTTCGTATCCGAGTTATTTAAGTTTTTTCCAAATCATATTTTGCGTGTCCTCACTCCCCTCCCACATGTTAAAGTTTCAATTCATTGAGGTGCACTCGATAATGTTAATAACTATGGACTTTTCATGTGAATTCGTTTGCTATGCTAATGACATGCTGAAATCTTGTTCGTATTTTTGAGTTTGTCGCATTTGATTGGGCATATTTTGAGGAAACTGTATGATGTTTGTGGTTTTCATCCCTGAAAACCCTCACGAGACGACACTCGTCCACTAGGGTAACTTAGGGGTTTAACGACTTATTTCATATGCTAAATACAATCGTTCGCCCGTGAAAATGGCCTTATCTTTTTATTGCTTTCTTATCATACTTTTGTACTATCTCTTGTTTTGGTTTACTTGTTGTTCTTGTTGCATACTATTTCATTGCTAGGGACTAGCAATGTGTAAGTTAGGGGATGTGATAATATGCAAATATTGCGTATTTCATCCGTCGAACCTATGCATTTTACCCCCTCGGGTGCCTTAATCTCTATATTTAAGCCCGTTAACTAGACAACCTCGATTTATATTATTAATATGCTATTTGAGGAATAATTGGGCTTTTGTAGGTATTTAGGTACTAAAAATGGAGTTCGAACGCATTCCACTCAAGTTCTGTACACATTCGCACGTTCAAGGGCAATCCGGTCAATTAAAAGTTTGGGAACCTGGCCCGACATCTACATGAAAGTTACAGCCCTCCTCTAAGCTTCGCATGGCCGTGAACGGTGCGCGATTCCGAGTCCAAACGAAGAAGTTAAGGAATTTCGAGAGGATGAGAATTTCATATGCACCAAAACAGGAGGAAAATAGGAAGCTGCCCTGCTTGATCTATCCATTGATCAAAAGGATAGATCGATCGATCCTTCATAATCTTTCCATGATTTCATTCATCGATCTATCGACCAAAGGGGTTGATCAATCGATCCCCTATTTTCTGTAGATATTTTCCATTTCTTTTCTTTTTTCTTTTCTTTTATTCCAACATACTATATAACCCAATTTTGTGTAATATCAGAATATATTCAGTTTTAATTAGTTTATCCTAGGGTTTGTGGGTTTTGAGAGCTTGGCTTCATTTCCCTTTTGGTTGACAACCATATGGGTTGTGCATGTTGAACTTTCCTTCTCATTTACCATTAATATACTTGTTCTTGCTTAATTCTTTCTTTGTAGGTTAATTTCCATGCTTTCTTAATTAGCTTACTTTCTTTATTTCATGCTTTCCCAGTTTAATTATTTGTAATTTAACGTAATCATTATGTGCCCCTAGATAAATAGGGTCGGGATGTCGTTCCGCCATTTTCTGGCCCCGAGCTCTTAAAATTAGTTTTGGTGCAGAATTGCGTTTAATTAAACCCGCGTGTATTAAAGTCGGATTATTATGCATTTAGCTTTCTTTGTCATGCAACGTTAGTGTTTATTGCGATAATCCAAATTTAATCAGCGTGCGAACATTTTCCGCTGATTTTTTATTCACACAACTTTGGGTTAAATTCCTTGTTGTGCGAGGTTTATGATTAATTGCTAATGCTCGATTAAATTTCTCTCGAGCCGAAATTTTGACTAAT
The DNA here is from genome assembly GCA_949130495.1 of Sambucus nigra. Lineage (NCBI taxonomy): Eukaryota > Viridiplantae > Streptophyta > Magnoliopsida > Dipsacales > Adoxaceae > Sambucus > Sambucus nigra. The sequence goes on along the minus strand of OX422223.1, from coordinate 483,962,076 downwards.
AGTTGTTTCGATCTGTATGGCTTGACGATATCTCCATCCTCGCTTTTACTTTATTTATACTTAACTTCTCTCTTTTCTTTTATTTACATTCTTGCATCACCCTTTTACATTTTTATTCCTGAATTAATAAACTGATTACGAGATATACTAACACTCCATGTGGATTCGACATCCGACTTACCGCTATACTCACCAGTTGAGTGTAATCGTAAATTAGGTTTTTTTATTGAGGCGGCGAAACAGAAAAAAATAGTTAGGGTCTTTACACGCACTACTTTTTGCCCACGATCAAAGGCCTCGACTACCAGTGTCCAAATTTAGTATTTTTCTTTTAACATAAATCCTAAGTAGAACTCCTCGATGAAGCCTATAATACCGTCACACTAATATCTACCTTTTAAAAAGTATATCTACTAGTTTCATCTTCCTAGTACTAACCTCTCTTCAACCTCAAATGTACTTTTAGTCCTTCAGGGTTTCTCTCGTCCCTCAAGGTTAACACTTCAATAATTCTAAACAGTTCGATTCTCGGTAGTCATAGGAGGAACAAATCAACTACTTTTATTGAGCTCGCCTTTGTGGATTCTTATTATCAAAAACCATTTTAAGTTCATAGACTAATTCCATCCCATTGTGTTCAACTCACATTCAAACAACCAAACTGTCACTCTTCTTAAGTAATCTCACAATCAGACTCAAAGAGCATCAATATTTATGGGGCCTCATAAAGTATGGGGTTATCTCCCACAAAAGAATTCCTTTGTTTTTATTGTATATGCTTTCACAAGTAGCTGTTTCGTTACTTCACTAGTGACGATTTCTCATCTTTATGTCTCAGCGGACAACTTGAGTTACTAAAGAATCTCTCCATCTGCTGGAGTGTTGCCTACAATATCTTTCGATCACTTGAATTTATAACCTTCACTAATGGTCCTCTCCTTGACTTCCTTATTTAATACGGTCTTTCTATACAACTTTTTTTTTTATTTCTCTTCTCCATCGCCCTGGCAAATTTTTGTTTCTCCTTTATTTTTTGTCTATTTTTTGCTGATTTGTTTCTTGCTCCTTGCTCGTCGATGTTAAGGGAAATAACAAGTGACTCACCTCCTTAGCGTTTTTTAACTTCCTTGAGCTATTTCTTCTCTTGGTCACCATCATATCTACAGGTGGAACCATAGAGGTAAATGTCACAAGGTGATACTTGTTTCATTGCTCCCTTCAACTTTATTTGACTTATACTGTCAAATTAAACAGACCCCACTGACACACTTGAGACTTGTAGAAAACTCGCATGTTCATACCGCCAATGGGATCTATTTCACGGATGCCATGTACTCCCCATGTTTTGAAGGTTGTTGAAATAAGGGTCTCTACTGAGATGTCCGGCTAATACAAAAACAGGGGTTGTGATGACACAGATATAATAGTAGCAAACATAAACATAAAACCACTGCACAAAGAGTTATATTTTGATACCACTTCGACATGTGTGCTGTGACAATGTCAATGATTACTAGCCCAAAGAATCCAGGGTGTCTCTTTCACTGTACTTCACTACACTCACAAGAAATTAGAGCAATTCTTTCAATTGATTTCAATATAATTCCATTAATAGCCAATTACATTTCAGAGCATACAAGGATATTTGAATAAGTTTCCCAATTTAATGTAATAGGTAATCGAACTTGACTACTTATAACTAATATTCTTTCATTCTTTAAGGAGCATTTATGACACAAAACTTAATTTCTTCCAATAATTGGCCTTTTCTACTTGAGTTATTTCAAAAAGTTCATACAAATAATAAAATCATGGGTACCATAATCATGGACACTAATGTTATGTTTGGGAGTTTAGTAGAAATCAGGGAAAAGAAATAATAATTGTTTTTAAAAAGAGAGAAGGGGAGGGAAAAAATTATGACTTTTTCCCCTTTGCATGCGAGTTTATGTGGAGAAAGTCCATTTACTTTATCTTCATTTGCAAGTTGAGGAGAAAAGTGACTATAGGTACAAATTGTGACTATAGTCTAATTACTACAAATGCACTTTATACACAGTTTAAGTATCATAAACATATCATGAAAGGCTAAAAAAGAAAAAGGTAAAGATTGAATTATGTGGGCCAAAATCAAATGCACTTGAAAAATACAATATAATTGTCCCTTTTCTTAGGGTGGAGGTGTCTACCTCGAAAAGTAACAACATATATACTAAAACTCTAACATCCTCACACTTGTGATTGCCTAACAAAAAGAACGTAAATTTTATGTGAGAAATGATCATGCATAGAATAAAGAACGTATACCTGAGATTTGTAGTGCAAATCAAAATCCATATCTCAAACGGTAATACCTAAGTATTGTTTCCAAAATATAAGAGTTTTTATGCAAGGACAAAGCGAAGATTTCACCGATGATCATTTTTCACTTATTAACCTCTTTTAAGGGTTGTTTTTTCTGGAGATTTCACCGGAAATCAGTTCTGATCTAAAAACAAAAACCAACAACACTTGAGGTTAAAGAGAAAGAAAGAAAGACAGAGGTGTAAAAAATCATACAGAAGTAAAAAAAATCATACAGATATACTCGTGGGGTCGATCCGCTTCCACAACAACATATTCATTCTCGTCATTAGCGCCGCCGATTTTGCACCCATGTCTGTGCCCCTTTGAACGAACTCTGACTTCTTTCAAAAAAATGGTGAGGGAGGAAGATACAAAAAATTTTAGGGGTTGTTTTTTCAATTCCCGCCGTCGGAGATTTCACTGCGGATCATATCTGGAAAAAAAACTCCCTAACGGCACTTGAGGTTAGAGAGAAAGAAAGAAAGACAGAGGTGTAAAAAATCATACAGATTCACTCATTATATCACTTAAACAATTGACTCCAAAACAAAAAAAGAACGTGAGATAATGTATGCCCGAAAATTTACAATATATCTTAAACACATCATTTTCTCACAACATATTTGGAAAAAAAATGTACCCCAGATCTGAAACCCGAAAAGGAATCATAAATCTGAGAGAAAGTATACCTGAGATCCAATTAGATCTGAAAAAAATTAATAAGAAATATTCTCAGAAAACAACATTTACTTTGTTACATGGCAACCTACACATCAAACTCAAAACCCTTTTCTTTGTATCTCAAATCCTAACGTACCTGCAAATTACAAATAATAAAAATCAAATCTAAAAAAAACACAAAATGAAAATAAGAGATGCAAGAGATTTAGAGAGTGGGGCTACCCGTGGATGGGATTCAGAAGAGTTATCAAAGTGAGGAGAGAGAGAGGGATATAGAATGATAGAAGTTCTCCACAGATTTGAATTAAATTGAAAGGATTAGATGGAAAAATATTAATGGTGGTACTTATTACACTTTCCAACATTTCATTGAGCCTTGTTCACATTATTCCAATATCTCATTGACCCTTATGAATATTATTAGATTTAAAACACCCCATTCCAAGTTTCCATGTCATAATCCTAAGTGGTGGCATGGAACTCTCTCACACCTTTAGATCACCCCAAAAAATTCAATCCCAGCTGCTAATTTGTTGGCACTATGCAAACACCCCTCTCTCTTATTATATAGATAATGGAATGTATATTATTATTGAAAATGAACGAAAAAATTCCTTAAGTATAAGGATGTAGACTATAAAGCACAAACCCAATTATATGTGGTATGTATGATGTTGGATGTCGTCATTTTATCGGTAGTATGTCCGGGATAATTTGGGAAATATTAACTTAAGTGTAAATAACTCTTATTCAGTGTGTTTATATAGCTAACTGCATTCTTATATTGTCATTAGCATTTATCCACCATCTATATCAGGACTTGGTGGTCACACATGAAGCACTACTTTTATAAGAGGGGTGAGACATGTTATGTATGTGACTGACGATGGGAAGAATTCACTTTGAATTAGCTGTACTTTTGCACAATAAAATTTATAAGTTACTTCTAGCACACTTTAGCGCGCTGACCCAAAATTATAAATATTTTTCCCCTTGGTGCTCTTAGACAGGGATAACATGACTGTTGACAGATCTGCCTTACAGTCTCACATTGCTTAGAAGATTTCGTATCATTAATTCTAGATGAGGTTGTTACTCTCCTTCAATTATTTTTTTATTTTGGGACTATTGTATGGGCATAAGCCCAACATCTGTTTCATTTCTAGTTCGAGACACTTATGAGTATGTTGGGATTAATTTATATTGTGTGGATGTTAGATTCTATCATTGCCTTGGTTATTAATCTAAATGCAGTTTCAATCTCATTCGTGGTTTACAAATAAATATTTTATATGGTTTGATGCAGAGAATGATATAGATTGTATAGCAAGACCCATCTTTGGCGTATTGCGTCTGGCCAACCTTTATATGAGAAAAATATTATCACACATACAATACGATACACATGATTCACCAATTTAGCTACGTTCACAATTCACACTCACTATCACTATAATCATATTGTTTAGAAACTAAACAATACGTATTACTAGCACTCTAAAAATATGCACTTTTGTATTTTTTTACTCCCAATTACAACACCACGATGAAAATACACTATGTATCTTCTATGCCGAACACATTTTAAGTGTTTTTGTATCTTCTATGTGGTCTCTCAATGCTATCATCTTCCAGGGCATCACTCACATACCATCCTGGGGACCAGCGGTCGGACTCAATATCACCGACATCGCGGCCAGCACATGCACACAATGTCTGGGAAGCGACCATAGTTCCTCCCCGGCTATGAGACAAAACATACCCACCACGTCTCACCCCTAATAAAAATCACACAATATCACAATGGACGCTATGACCTACAGAATATCCACACCCTGCTCCTCGAGCCAGGGTGCTCACCCTCATCACGCAACTTCCCAATGATAGCATTAGAGGGGGTATGCTTCACATATATATACACCATCCACACATAGATATACATACATACCTGTATCATATAATATATATACTTTAGTCACATAATATATATATAATCCACATAGTTCCTTAAACAAATATAAACAGCCATAACAGCCAATCACACATAGTGATGACCAATAATCGCAAAGATTTTCATAATTAATAATATTCGAGTATTCACACACTCATGATATTAAACCCAAAAGTATTCCCAAGCATTCATTAAATCCATACCCCATATCTTACACTAAATAAATCCGAGGTTCCTTCTTTCATCTCGGGGTTTACTCACCCCCAATACCGTTATCAAGGAGTCCTAATATCATATCTAGAATCCCAGATAATAATCTCCAAAACAATAGTTTATATCTCCCTAAACTTAAAGGAGAAAACCTCAAAAATCTCCTAGAACCGAATCGATTAGGCCTGTTCGAATCAATTCGGTAGCCACTGAATCGATTCGTCCTGTCTGAATCGATTCGAAATGGTTCTACTTTCTTACTGTCTAATACCGAATCGATTCGGCTGGTTCGAAATCTCCAAATCTTCTTAGGTTTTATCTATATCACAAAAACCCAAAATTCAATACAATCTGCATTTAAATTATAACTCCGATTTATTTCAATGAACCCAAAGTTTTCATAACTCCTCAAGTCCTTTATAGGTCATAACACTCTATTTGATAACCCTTAATATTTATCTCCAAATAATTCTAGCCTTAATTTCTGACTAACGATTTCGATCTCGGATAGCCTTTCATAGAAAAATCATTATAAAAAAAAAAAATTAGAAAAATACGCGGTCGATGCCCACGCGATCGTATCGAAAAGATCTACAATTTTTATTTTTTGACCAAGAGGCGAATCGATTCGCCCTGGATGAATCGATTCGGAAAAGACGCAGGTCTCTATTCACCGTCTTCTCTAAAAATCCAAACCTCCATTATTCTCCATTTTTGTTGTTTCTAATATCATTCAAAGACTCCATAAACATCTAATATATGTTTGACAACTAACACAATAATTAAATTGAGGTATTAATACATTTTTCTTAAATTTAAACCCTAAACCATAAAAACCCCAACTTATCATTTTAACCCATTTCTTCACTCCATTACATGGATTTTGCACTAGAAATCATTAAGATTTACATTACATATATAGGTAAACTAATATTCAAAATTTAGTAAATTTATTTTAAGGGTTCTAACTCAAAATCATATAGTTTACGAACTATAATATGAAATAAATGCACAAAATGAAATAAAGCAAGTATACACTTGCCTGGAGGATGAAATCCGATGACCTCGAGTCGAATCCGACGGAGTTTGGACGAAATCTCCCATTTTTCTCTTCTTTTCTACTCTTGCTTTCTTTCTATCTTTCTTTCTTTATTACTCTCTGTTGTCTCTTATAAGATAGAAAAGGGTTTATCCTTTGATAAACCCAAAAATGACTCGTTTACTTAATTATGAGTCCCTACGGGTCCAAAAATTCCTGAAACTCAATTTCTTCCCCCGGATACTCTATTCAGACTATCTCGGCCATTCCGAGACCAACCGAGCAATCGAAATTTTCATCTGAGGTACTTGACCACAATTCACTATTTTAACCCAATACATCTCAATGCGGGTTTTTCTATTAAAATATTCTTCTCTGTCGCTTTACCCGACAATGACATATAATTGAAATATTCCAACTCATTTACTTAATCCCAAAAGTAAAATATAACACCCATAAAAAATCATCTAATCCTTGCAAACTCCAAAAATTACTATTCACGATAATTCTTAAATTCCCAGATTACTTTTAATTATTAAATTTCATTTCCCATAAAAGTGCGGGATATTACACTTACACCCCCATCCCCCTAAAAAAAAACTAAACCAAATAAACCTTAAAATTTTAATACCTCAAAAGATTGGCAACGAAAAAGTAGATGTGGTCCTTTTTGGAATATATAAAAATTAGGTGGACTAAATGAAAATGTACAATAAACAATAATTGTCGCTTAATAAATATTATTATTAAAAAAGTATAATTTTTTCGCATTTCAACCGTATGATGCTGGATTTAGTCGTCCTAAAATAATATATTTATGCTGTAACTTTAAATATAAATAATTTTTATTCATGTGTTCGTATAAACATGTGTCCTAGGTTTATTGAAAATTTTGTGCTAGTGTAAATCATCATATCGAATCACGTCATTCCATGTTCGTGTTCATGCTTAGTAAGAGACAATTGTTGTAAGTTGATAAGAATAGGTGCATCCCTAGGGAACTCTAAACCATTGAAGTTTTGTGTGTGTGTGTGTGTTTGTGTTATGGGGGGCGTAATCGACCACACATCCAGTAGTCCTAGTAGCGACCACGATTCAAGAGAATAAGCATGGTTGAGGACGATCATCCGAAATATCAGAATTAAGTACAATCGATCAAGCTCTAACTCCTATCTAACGTCATGGAGGCCCAACCCACCTAGTTTATTTATTTTCTCCATAAATGTAACCATTACCCCCGAAAAAAAGGGCATATAAGTTTGTTCTCAAGAGATGATCTATAAAAAAGAGATCAACACTCGTGGACATAGACACATTGTCAAACCACATACATGTTATTCTTGTGAGTGATTGTGCATGTTGTTTTATTCAACTTTGATAGTGTTGACTTTTTACCAGTGATTTTATCACCTACAATACACAAATACACACACACATGCACACACATAGTGTTTCTTTAAATCATAAATGGATTACTGTGAGGTTTGGAAAGAGAAGGTTAGATGAAATCATTTCATAAGGCTAAAGGTTAAAAGACATAATTATTTAGTGTGAATTAGTGTAATTAAGTTCCATAATCAAATTTAACAAAGATTTTCAAATCAATATCCCTTATGCTTTATTTCATTACCCTTATTTACCATGGAAATGAGAGATTTTCCCAATATTATGTATGTTTGTTAGTCTTTATTTTCCATGAATTTTTAATGGTTTACGATGCTCATATGCACATTGTCATTCTTTTTTGACTTCTATTGAAATAATTAATTTTTCATGCATTTGTTTCGTTAAAATATTAGGAGTTTTCTTATTTTGTTAAAATTTATGGTTTGTTATAATTAAATATTATGATTTTTTATGTTGTTAAAATCTGCGCATTTTTTTATAAAACAATTTTTTTATTTATAAATATAGTGTTTTTTTCGTTATAATATCGGAATATTTTATAAATATAGCTTGATTTTTTTTTTGGTAAAATATAGAGAATTTTTGTGTTGTTAAAATTTGCATTTTTCTTGATATTTTTAAACTAGTGTTTTTTTTGGTTAAAATATATTAATAAAATATATGGTTTGTTTTTGCCAAAATGTTGGGGTTTTATATAATATTTTTTTACATCATATATTTTTCATATCAATTAGCAAAATGTTCCTCAAACATTTTTAATACACATTTAGTCCAACCCTTTTTTATTTTCTTCCAAAAAATCCCTCAAACACCCATTTAACCAATATTCTCTTATTTTTAAAGGGTCGCGCTAGTGGTACCCCACCCTTCAAACAGTTTATGTACCACACTGTGTGTGTATCTTGGAGTGCAAGTTCTTGAGTTCATAGCCATAAATATTTGATGGAATTCGATTATATTTGGGCATATAGACTTTGTAAACAAAATTTGTTAAATCAACATGCCATGTGTCTATGATAAGAAAAATTGCAGTTGAAATTCGATTATAGTTGGACATATTTCGGGTATAACACCCATAAAAAAAGTTTTCTAACAAATTAGAGTGTTGAAATGCAAGGGGTAAAATAGTTCCCTACATGTTCTGCATGATTTTTTTCAAATTAAATTTGGGGACGTAAAGGTCCCCTTTGAATAACTATTGTGTATATGAAGCTATGTTTTGAAACCCATAATATTGATTTCGAATGTTAGCATTAACTTAATACATTAAGCTTTTTAATTTTGTTATTTTTACTATATGATTATAAAACACCTCTGTGTCACATGCTAAGTATCTGCATTAAAATACAATCCCAAAGGCTCCATCCCTACACTACATTTCTCTGGAGTCTTCTAGATTCTCTTGGTTGTTCTAGTGTAGTATGGAATAAAGTAGTTTATGCTAGATAATTCTGTAGAGATATAGAATATTCTTGCATGGAGTTGGGAAGTTTATTGGCTCTTAAGCTAGAATGTTCCTAACCGTTAGATTAGTGACACTTGTATAGATCATAGCTACTGACTATAAATGTAGTTGCTTATAAATAGGTGGGAGCCTCATTTTTCAAAACCACCAAGCAGCATTTTAAACTCTCCTCGTTAAATGAAAGGCAAGTATTCATTCAAACACCCTCTTTGTGTGCTCTCTTCATCCTTTTAATACTCTAGTACTACCAAGAGCTAGATTGTTAGGCTTATTTATTAACTCACGAGAACAGAATATATAATTGACTTACTTGAGTCTATATTATATAGGAATTCCAACTAGGTTGGATATCGAGACAAAGTAGGTTAGTTTTTATGAGTTTCTCTATCTCTTAAAGGTTCAAGTAAGAATGAATAAATATACTCAAAGAAATCATCAAGATCATCCTAAAAGGAAATTAATCTTACCTAACAACTTTAGGACACTTACACTACACATTATTGAGTTCACATTTGTATATATTGTTTTAATCAAAACAATGTTTAAAAATCAGTTTAATTACATTATAACATTTTTGAATCATTTTAAATAATATTTGAAATTATTAAAATTTGGTTTTCAAAAGTATTGGGGATAAAAGTTGAATTATGCAAAGTGTTTTTTATCTTTAAAACATGTGTTGGTTAGAATCGCAACGCGGCATTGAATTCTGGGGGTGCAAATTGTATTACTTTTACACACGTTTTATACCTCTTATCAGTCGTACATGTGTTGGCACCTAGACGATTAGATTTTTGTTTTCTCTACGACACATACGCGAGATGCTATATGAGCCCTTGATTGATCTTTATCAATGGTTCGCCACTGAGTTACATCGTTAGATTTAGACTCAACCGGTTAAGATCAATCCAAGCCATTCGATTGCCTCAGACGTTCGAGATCCTTAGTAACCCAATATATAAACCTTCGAAGTCTCAAACCTTAAAGACTTTTGGCATTCGCCCAAATAGAGAGAAAATAAAATTTTAGAGAGAGAAGAGAGATAATGGAGAAGAGAGAGGAAAATAAATGAGAGAAAAGAGAGAGAAAATAATGCCTAATCTTCGAAAGCTCAACCTCCGAGAGTTCTCCATAAATCCAAACACCAAAACTTCAATTTTCGTACATCAAAAACATTAAAACAGAAGAATTGGATCTATTTACATTTCTATGAATTACTTGCTAGTTTTTCTTTATGTTTGAAGACATATTCAAGCCATTACTTCTCTCATAACTCATCTCTAAGAAATTCTTAGGTTTCTCGGTTGAAACTTGAGTTTTTCTAAAAAGAGAATATATAACATTTAATTTTTTGTTCTCTTTTGGATCTTTAGTTTGTAGATCCATTATGTTTCAAAAGATTTTGAAAAATAAACTTCATTTCTATAAAGATTAAATCAGATATCTAAGATGTTTGTGTTTCTTGGATCATATTTCACATTTTGATAAATAATTTTGTTTAAAAATAAACAGAGACACATAAGACCTTGGCTAGTTTTAAAAGCAAGGTTGTTTTTCAGATTTGATCTTAATAAGAAGTTTATTTGTCAAAATTATTTGAATCAAAATCTTCATGTCATATAGATGCTTATGATTTATAGGACATTGTCTGTATAAATTACTTGATAGGGTGAGTTGAATAAATCTACAATTAGTGCACATCACAAACACATTCTCACACTAACACTTAGTCAGAATCATTCTGTTTGAGAAACCTATTATTGAAAGAGTTACTGAAATCAGAAATCAAGGAAAAGGAGATCAAGGAAAAGGCAAAGAAGCAACAAGAGAAGATCATTTATGTGAGGAAACTTTTGGAGTGGAGTAACTCATATAGGTATATCTTTGAACTTAGATTCAGAATCTTTGTGTGCTTGCTTAAATTTTGTAACTTGAATCTTTATTTTAGTTTATTTTTGGTTTGTGCCATGGAGGGTACCATGGATGTTTCCCTTGATTAATGTTTTTACCACGTTAAATTCATGTGCTCATGTCTTTGAACGCTCTTAGTTTCTGTTGTGATTGGTACTACATCTTAGACTTAGTATATGGTTTTTTAATTTCTAAAACCAAAGGTAATGAACTACCAAATCTAGACTACATATTCAAAAACTAAGTTTAAACACATCTTGTGTCGATAATCGAAAAGGGTTTTGTCCAAAAACTTTATTCAGAGTTTTCTCAACTTATAACTTTTTGTTATTAATCTTGTAAACTATTTTTTTAAATGGTATCAGAGCAGGATCATCTTTTGTGATCCTGAAACTTTAGAAATTGTTTTCAAAATTTCTTTTAAAAAGTCCTAAATATGGAAGAAATATTTGAGAGGTCAAGTAAACTCTCCAGACCACCACTCTTTGATGGAAACAACTTTTCATACTATAAAGTACGAATAATTTCTTTCACTCAAGGAACCCTTGGCGATTATGCTTAAGACATGATTGAAATAGGGTATGAACATCCTACTAAGGTTATATCTGAAACTGATCCAACAAGGATTAAGAAACTTCTTAGTGAATTTACTACGACAGAGAAAAAGAAGTCTCTCAATAGTAATAAGGGCAAGAATACCATATTTATGTACATTAATGAACATAAATTTAAAAGAATGCCCATAAGTTCAACTTCTAAAAAGGCATGAGACACTCTTGTCATTGCTCACGAAGGTGATGAAAGTGTTAAGAGAGGAAAAACTCAAATGTTTGTCCAGTAGTATAACAACCTGATAATGGATGACAATGAATCCTTTGACGATTTCCACATTAGGATAACTGATATCTTTACAAAACTTCATGCAAATGGTATAACCTATAGTAGAAACAAAATTATTCAAAAGATTATTAGGTCACTGCCTTCCAAATTTGACAACAAGAGATATGCCATTGAAGAAATGGATGACCCTAATATGACTCCTGAATTTCTTAGTAGTAAACTAAGAATTGTAGAGTTGAAGTGAGATTTCAAGAAGCAATTGACCAGACATAACAATAAACCCACTAGTTTTAATGTTGTGTTTTCATCTAAAATGCATGTTCCTAAAATTAGTCCTTTGACACTGAGTGTATTGATGACTCTGATTTGGATGACCTTGACAATCAAATAGCTCTTATAAGTAAGCATTTAAAAAATATTCTCAAGTTTATAAATGATGTATCCTCTAAACAAGGATAGTCAAATTATCAAGGAAATCAAAATCACAGACATCATGATAGAGACAATGCCAAACACTCCCGTGACAATAAAAGGACCTAAGGAAATAACCGACCTAAGATAGACCCAAAAGATGTAAAATGTCATAGATGTGGTAAAATGGAACATTATGCTAGCAAATGCCCAACTAATTTTAGCAACAATAACAAGGTTTATATGTGTAATACTTGCAACGACTCTAGTGATTTTGATAAAGATGAAACATTGTCAACCCAGAATGATGAGCATTGCATGTCTTTCGTACCAAGATTATATATAATGATGATGATGCATGCTTACCTACTCATGAATCTGTGATGCCTATTGATATTGCTGCTAATACTGCTCCTATTATTGCTGGAAGTAATCTAAGCGTTAGTCAAAGCGTTAATATTACTAATGAATTGAACTTGTGCGCGAGTCCAAAAGAACAAAGTAATGCTTTGGGGGACACTTCACATGACGCATTTAGGGATTCTAATGACGATTTGCCTGATTTGCATGAGTTATACCCGAAAATGGTTAAGAAGAGTGCTCGCCTTGAAAAAAAAGGAAAAATCATTAACTGAGCGTATCAATTTACTTAACGATACCATTAGGAGTATTATTTAAGATTATACTGCCCAATGTATTGCCCATGAGACTGAGATTGAAGAATTTGGCTTAAAAATAAAAGATTTGTCTCAGAAAAATCATGAGTTTGAACAAAAATATAAGGTAACCTTTATTGAACTAGAAGAGTCGAAGAAAAAGGTCTTAAATGTGTTTAAAAAATGCCAACACTTTGAAACCTAAGCTAAATATTATGAGGAAATTGTTGTTGGAAGAAAATTTGACTCTGAAGATAAGTCTGCCTAGATTTTGGAGAAATAGTGCACACCATTAAGATCGAATTTTCTCCCAAAAATGTTTTTTTTATCAAATAAGGCCAAACATGTCAAACTGTTCAAAAAGAGGAATCTAGTCTTAATATCTCCAACACACATGATCAATATAATCAATAGTCTAATTCAAATGGTCAGGCCAAATATGTTTGTCCACCCGTTAGAGACCAAAGACAAAAACTCAAGACCAATGACAATTAGATGATAATACCAAATATAGCCAAACCCATCTTTAAAGACTTTAGTAATAAAGTTAAGGCCTACACCCAACATTATTGTTCTTACTGCAATGTTTTTGGCCACACTTTTGAAGAATGTGTTCAAAAAAAGGATATATACACCAACCTATCTTAACTTTAACTATTTTAAAAAAGGAAGAAATACTTATGTTCTCCCTAGACAGGACACAAACAACTCTAGTTATACAAATAAAAAGTGAGGGTCCAAGACTAAGAAAAAACCATTTAGAAAGACCCAACAAACTTTTTCTAAATCAAAACGCGACAAAACGATTAAAACTCTGCCTATTTGGATTAGAAAAGATGATCCATTACCCCAGCTCAAGTGCAATATTGTCCATTCTTCTTTAAAGGCATAACACACTTCAATTGGCTGGTGTTTAGACTCCGAATGTTCTAAACATATGATCGGGGATGAAATTGAATTGAAAAACAAGATAAACTTCCTCGGAGGTAGTGCCGTGTTTAGAGATGTTGTTTCATCTCAGATCATAGGTAAGGTAACATTTAGTGAGGATGGGATTCCTAATCTAAATGATATTCTCCTAGTTAAAGGCCTCAAAGCTAATCTCTTAAGTATATCTCAATTTTGTGATTCCAATCATACCTTTACCTTTTCAAACACTGATTGCAAAATTATTGATGAAAAAGGAAACTGTATATTGATAGGAAACAAAAGTTAGGAAAACTATTACATGGTAATTCCTAAATCTGAGTCTTTCCATGTTGCCAAGTTAGAGGATTCAGACCTTTGGCACAATAGATTGGGACATACAAATTTTGATAATCTTAAAAGATTAAGCTCCCAAGAAATAGTTAAAGGTTTACCCGAAATAAAAAATTCTTTCAATTTTGTATGTGAACCATGTCAGGAAGGGAAATTAAGTAAATTCCAACATAAGAAATTTCAGGACGTCATGACCACAAAAATTTTAGAACTTATCCATATGGACCTCATGGGTACCTCAAGGAATATTAGTTTCTATGGAAGTAGTTATATCTTAGTTATAGTAGATGACTATATATGATATACTTGGGTTGCATTTATGAAATAAAAATCAGATACCTTCGGTGAATGCTTAAAAATCCTTTTGAAAATAGAGAACGAGAAGGATACCCAAGTGTGTCTTATTAGGAGTCATAGAGGTGGAGAGTTCAAAGACTGGTGTTACTGAATATTGCGTAGCCAATGGCTATAAACACGAGTTTAGTTCTCCCAAAACACCCCAGCAAAATGGCATCGCTAGATGTAAGAATAGAACTTTAAAGAGTTGGATGGGGTTATGCTACACGCTAAAGGTCATCCTAGATATTATTGGGAAGAAGTCGTTCAAACCGCATATCATATCATTAATTGTGTATACCTTAGGAAAAGTTCCAAACAAACCCCTTATGAACTTTGGTTCCACAAAAAGCCAAACCTAAAACATTTTAAAACCTTATAGATTATTTGTTATGTTTGTAAAGGCATAGAACAAGTTTCAAAATTTAACACCCGAGGAGTGAAGGGAATATTTCTTGGTTACTCCCAAATTAGTAAGGCTTTTCTTATTTTAAACTATCGAAACAAAACCATTAAGTTATAATTTAATGTGATTGTAGAAGATACAAGTATAAGGTGTAGTTTCTGTCAATTAGTGCTAGTGAACCAAATTTTACAATCGAACCTTCACAAGACACTGCTTTACTGCCACCCGAGAATCATTTTGTACCCATTTGGGTTTCTAAAGATCATCTAATTGACACTGTAGTGGGTGATCCTTTTGATCCTATTAGAACAATATCCCAACTCTAAAATGTGGCACAGTTTGCATGTTTTGTTTAACATAAGGAACCTAAAAATGTAAATGATGCACTGTCTGACTCATTCTAGATTAATGCTATGCAATAAGAGCTTGTCCAGTTTAAGAGTCATGATGTGTGGTGTCTTGTTCCCAGTCCAAAATATTTGAAGCTTATTAACACATGATGGATTTTGAAAAACAAAACAGATGAAAATGGGTTGGTCATTAGATATAAATCTTGGTTGGTAGCATAAGGTTACTCCAAGATAGAGGGAATTGACTTCGACAAAACTTTTGCACTTGTTACTCGTCATGAGTCAGTTCGTCTCCTCCTTACCATATCATGTCACCTAAAATTAAAATTATTCCAAATGGATGTTGAGTCCGCATTTTCCAACGGAATTTTGACTGAGGAGTTATACGTAGAACAACCCAAAGGGTTTGTTGATCCGTCACACCTAACTACGTATTTAGGCTTGACAAAACCTTATACGGGTTGAACAAGCTCCTAGAGCTTGGTACGAGCGACTGTCTACATTTCTAGTCTCTCATGGATTTGTTCGAGGCGAAAATGATCAAAATTTATTCATTAGGAACGAAGACAAACATGTTTTAATATCACAAGTGTACGTTGACGATATAATATTTAGATCCACTTGCTCTAAACAAGTGAAAAACTTTTTCGATATCATACATGTTTAATTTCAGATGTCACTTATGGGTGAACTTCAATACTTTTTAGGTCTTCAAGTAAAACAATGTAATGATGGCCTGTTTATTACTGAATCCAAATATGCTGTAGAACTTGTCAAAAAATTTGGATTAGAAAAAGCTAAACCTTCTGGAACCCCCATGATTACTTCAATAAAACTATCTAATTATGATAATGGGAAAAATCCTTATCCTATTCTATATCTAAGTATGATAGGGAGTCTCTTATATCTTATTTCTACTAGACCCGACATTTTTTTCACAGTCTGTGTCTGTGCTAGATATCAAAGTAGCCCTAAGGAAACCCACTTATTGTGTGTGAAGAGAATTGTTAAATATGTCTAGGGTACTCTAAAATTTGGTATTTGGTACACCATGGACACAACTAGTTCTATTGTAGGATACACTAATGCCGATTGGTCAGGGTGTTTTGACGATAGAAAGAGCACGTCTCGCGCGTGTTGCTACGTAGGAAATAACCTAGTAGGTTGGTCATGTAAGAAACATAATTGTATTTCTGTATCTAGTGCAGAATCCGAGTACATTGCAATAGGAAGTTGTTTTTCACAACTAATATGGATTGGACAGATGCTTAGAGATTATGGTATCATAACCACGGTGCCATAAATATTTTAAAAAATTCGGTACAACACTCTCGAACTAAGCATATACAAATTCGACATCACTTCATTCATGATCTTGCAGAATCTAAAAACCTCATTATTGAATATCTTAATACTTAAAAACATCTAGATGATATTTTTACCAAACCATTGGATAACATATTATTTGAGTATTTGCAAAAAGCGATAGGTATTATAGTTCTCATATAATTTATGTCACATTTATCATAACCTCGGCGGTTTCATGCTAATAACTTGTTTATGAAGTTTTAGGTCATTGACATCTCTCAAATGAAAAAAAGTAAGCCTCCTAACACTAGTTTATGTTAAAGACCCTTGACTCTGCCATTGGTTATGATATTTTATTTGTGATTGAAATCTTTTTACATTTTCCTGATTTCTTTACTATTTTTTATCCAATTGTATATTTGAGAAAAATTGGGGGAGAAGAACTTTAGTATCTTTGCTACGATTTTTTTCTATTCCTATTCTAACTCCATTAATATGCCATTCAGTTTTTAGTCTTTTACAAGCATTCTTTAGACATGTTATATATCTTGTCCCATTTATTAGGTTATTGGTCTGTATTGTAGTTGAGTGATGTACTTTTTTCATCTTATTTTAGGTTCTAGTATGGGAATGGGTAGTTATATCTTTTGTATAGGACAACTAGGATTTTTCATTTTTCATCCAGGAGTTCAGAATACTCAAGGGAATTTTGTCTCTAATATCCGAAGGGGGAGATTGAGAACAAACTATATAATTGATACTTGAGTCTATATTATATAGGAGTTCCAACCAATTTGGATATCGAGATAAAGTAGGTTAGTTTTTATGAGTTGCTCTATTCCTTAAAGGTTCAAGCAAGAATGAAGAAATCATGTCCAAGAAATCATGAAGATCAACCTAAAGGGAAGTTAATCTTACCTAACCACTTTAGGACACTTACACTACATATTATGGAGTTCACATGTGCATATATTGTTTTAATCACTTTAATAATGTTTGAAAATCAATTTTATTCCATTTTAACATTTTTGAATCATTTTAAATAATTTTTGAAATTATTAAAATTTGGTTTTTAAAAGTATTGATGTTAAAAGTTGAATTATGTAAAAAACTTTATCTTTAAAACTTTTGTTGGGTAGAATCTCAAAGCGGCATAGAATTCTGGTGGTGCAAATTGTATTACTTTTACACTCATTTTATACATGTTATCAGTCATACAGGTGTTGGCACCTAGACGGTTAGATGTGTGTTTTCTCGAAGACACATATGCGAGACGCTATCTCAGCCCTTGATTAATATTTATCAACGGTATGCATATGATCCTAATCAATCCTTGTGAAACTTGTTTGGACCAATCAGTGAACGTTATTTTCACCGCTAAACTACACCATTAGATTTAGAGTCAACTGGTCAAGATCAATCCAAGATGTTTGATTGGCTCAAACGTTCGAGATCCTTCCTAACCCAATATATATAACTTCAAAGTCTCAATCCTTACAGACTTTTGTCATTCGGCCAAATAGAGAGAAAATAAGAGAGTAGAGAGAGAAGATAGAGAAGGGAGAAGAGAGAGGAAAATAAAAGAGAGAAGAGATAGAGAAGAAAACCTAATCTTCGAAAGCTCAATTTCTGAGAGTTCTCCATAAATCCAAACACCAAACCCTTCAATTTTCGTACATCAGAAACCCTAAAACTTGAGAATTAGATCTATTTAGATTTCTGTTAATTAGGTGTTGGTTTTTCTCGAAGTTTCAAAACCTCTTCAAGCCATTGTTTCTCTCATAACTCATCTCATATCGTACATTTAATTTTTTATTCTCTCCTGGATATTTATTTTGTACATCCATTCTGTTTCAAAATATTTTTAAAAACAAACTTCATTTCTTTCAAGGTTAAATCAAATCCCCAAGACGTTTGTGTTTCTTGGATCATATTTCACATTTTGTGAAATAAGGTTGTATAAAAATAAAAAGAGACACATAGGACCTTGGATAGTTTTAAAAGAAAGGTTGTTTTTCAGATTTGATCTTGTCAAAATTATTTGAATCAGAATCTGCATGTCATATAGATGCTTATGATTTATAGGACTTTGTCTATATAAATAACTTGAGAGGGTGAGTTGCATAAATCTGAAATTAGTGCATGTCACAAACACATTCTCACACTAACACTTAGTCACAATCATTATATTTGAGAAACCTAGTATTGAAAGAGGTGCTAAAATCAGAAATCAAGGAAAAGGCAAAGAAGAAACAAGAGAAGATCAGTTCTAGTCAGAAAACCTTTGGAGTGGAGTAGCTCATATAGGTATATCTCTGAACTTAGAATTCGAATCTTTGTATGCTTTCTTATGTGTTGTAACTTGAATCTTTATTTTAGTGTATTTTTGGTTTATGCCTTAGTGGGCACCATGGATGTTTCCCTTGATTAATGGTTTTACCACGTTAAATTCCTGTTTTCTTTTCTTTGAATGTTCTTAAATTCTGTTGTGATTGTTACGGCATCTTGGACTTAGTAGATGTTTTTTTAATTTCTAAAACCAAAGGTAATCAACAACCAAATCTAGAATACATATTCAGAAAACAAGTTTGAACACATCTTGTGTTGATAATCAAAAAGTGTTTTGTCCAAAAAGTTTATTCGTAGTTTACTCAACTTATAACATTTTGTTATTAATCTAGTAAACAGTTTTTTTAGCTCACTGTCTACTAAGAGTATTAAGTGCTGCACGGAGGAATAACTAAAGAATAATCCCATGACAAGTGGTATCAGAGTAAGGCTACTGACTGGATCAATCTTAAAGGATTGATGATGTCATCTTCAAGTTTACAGGAAGTGAATCGGGCACATGATGAAGTTCCTACCAACATGGGGAAGGTAAGGGAAATGTTGAAGGATATGTTGGTAGCAATGGAACAATGACCAGTCAATAATGAATTGACTATGTTTGGTATGGGGGAATAACTTGATGGAGTCTACCAACGACTTGATGGGTTAGAGTTAGAGGATACAGAAATCCACCTTGTTGTAAAGAGTTACTTGAATGACTTAAGGGGAGATCTTTAACGAGAAATTTTCTTTATTCAGGAACAACTAATGGGGGAAGTTGCAAACTGGTGTATTGCCTTTGAGAATGATCTAAATGCCCAATGACAATAGGTTGATGAGGTATGATCCCAAACCCAAGGCATTTTGTTGAGATAGAAATGCAAGGGAAATTGACAAATTCCTAGTGGGGATTGAGTAACATTTTGAAGTAATGACTATAATGAAGGATGTTGCCAAGATATGCATGGCTACACTCTACCTCATCGACACTACTACAATATGTTGGAGGAAGAAATATGGTGATATTGGGAAGGGAAATACCATAATAAACACTTAGGATGACTTGAAACGTGAACTTAAGAAGCAGTTCTGCCCGAAGAATATTGAGGAGGAATTAATCTGGAGATTCCATTGACTAAAGAATATATGAACTATTCGAGAATACGTGACATAATTCACTACTCTCACCTTGTATATTTTGGACTTTATCGATAAGTATTCACTTTTCTTCTTTATGGTTGCACTTAAAGAATGGGATACAAGGGAGATCAAATAGCGAGGTGTACTAGATCTCTCCATGGCTATTACACAAGCATAATCATTTATCGACTATAATGAGAAGAAGGAACCACCTAAGCCCAAGGATAAGATAAGTGGATATACTAAAGGTGAGGGAGAAAAGTCCCAATAAGGGGCTAGTGATGGTGCACGTAAACCACAACTGGGGAAGCCACATAATGGACGAAGGAATCCTTACCGTCCGATTAAAGTCAGTCGCTTCCTACGTGATGGTCCCCACTAGGATATGGATTACCCAAAGAAGAAGGATCTTAATACTTTTAATGTTGAATATGGAGAAAAATAAGGCGAGGGAGATGAAAATAGTGTACATATGGGTTCACTCCGACTCCACAATACAATCAAGACTAAGGATGAGTCGTAAAATGGTAATTCTAATGGGATTATGTTTGTAGAGGTAAAGATAAATGAGATTCCAATAAAAAAAAAATTAGTTGACAGGCAGCCCATAAATTTCTTGCCATAGAAGTAGACAAGAAATAAGAACTCAAAGCTAGCAAGGAAGGAGGAAAAATCAAGGTGGTCAACTTGGAATCTAAACCCATCCTCAGAGTGGCAAAAGGTGTACGTGAAAGCATTAGAGTATGGAATGGTTTGATAGACTTGTCAGTCATGCCTATGGATGATTTGAAGTTGGTCCTTGGAATGTAGTTCCTAAACAATGTAACTGCCTCCCCTCTTCCATTTGCAAATACCATGTGCATCATAGGACGGGGAAATTGTTCTATGGTGCCAGTTGAACATAATACCAAGGTCGAAGCTCAAGCACTTTTAGCCATGAAATTTGAGAAGGGAATTAGGGAAGGTGAGACTAGTTACTGATCCTTTTTATAAGAGTCTTCTCATGACGAGATAGTTGAGCCTTAGCTTATGGGAGTGCTGACCGAAGTCAAATTCATCATTGATCAATATAGGGACCTTATTCCCCTTGATTTTCCTAAGAATCTTCAACTTAGGAGGGAGATAGATTATAAGATTGAGCTAGAATGGGGTTCTGAACCACCTGGAGGAGTCCCTTATCACATGACGCCGCCTGAGCTAAAGGAATTGAGGAGACAACTTAAAGATTTACTTGATGTAGGATATATTCAACCATCCAAGTCCCCATATGTCATACCGATGCTCTTTTTAAATAAAGGTGGCTCTCTACGCATGTGCATAGACTACCAGGACTTGAACAAAGTGACCATCAAGAATAAATATACCATCCCTATGATTGCAAATTTATTTGATCAACTTGGTGGATCACGATATTTCACTAAATTGGACTAGCATTCGGGGTATTATTAAGTAAGGATTGCTAAAGGTAATGATCCCAAGACTACTTGTCTGACTAGGTATGGCGTATTTGAATTCCTTGTAATGCCTTTTGGTCTCATTAATGCACCTAACACATTTTTTACTTTGATGAATCGGTTGTTCCATCGATATTTAGATCGTTTTGTTATTATATACTTGGATGACATAGTGGAATATAACGCTACTTTAAAGGAACATCTGGAACACCTACATTTATTCTTCTAAGTGCTGATGGATGATGTGATTTATATCAAGAAAGAAAAGTGTTCCATTTCCTAAAAGGAAGTATCTTTCCTAAGGTATAAAATCAAGGGTGGAAAGATAATGATTGAGGAAGCTCAGGTAAATTCCATTCACACTTAGGAAATCCTACAAATGTGCCAGAATTGAGATCATTCTTAGGGCATGTCAATTACTATCGGCGATTTATCAAGGGCTACTCAGCTAGGGCAGCCCCTTTGATGGACTCATTGAAGAAAAATTATTCATGGGAATGGACAGGAGTATTTGATGATATAAGTAGGTAGTTATAGAGGAACCCATTCTTAGTCTTCCACACCTCGCCAAGACCTTTAATATTCACACTTATGCTTATGGCTATGCTATATGAGGAGTACTTATTCAGGAGGAACACCCTATTGCCTATGAAAGTCAGAAGTTAAAGGAAATGAAAAGAAGGTACACGGTGCAAGAAAAGGAAATGACAATGGTGATTCACTGTCTCTACACATGGCGACACTACTTATTGGGGACTTCCTTTGTAATCAAGACTGAAAATATTTCCATAAGCTATTTTAAGTTCCAAAATAAGCTCAACCTAAAGCAATGTCGTTGGCAAGATTTCTCGATATTAGATGTCCTGTTTCAACCTTGGTGGATCATATTAAATAAGGTTTGGATCATGTTCCACTAGCTTCAAGTCTTATAATAATGGATCGCGAGGGCAAGACACATCGCTTTTGGATCAATGATGTGTTACTCTTCACTAAAGGTGATTGGAGTTCCAAGGTGGTGAAATTTACGCAAGGAGTTTATAAAGGAATGTTATGATTTAAAGTGGGTTGGTCATCCTAGGATGCATCACCCACTTGCCTTGTTAGGGGATTCTTATTATTGGCCTCGAATGAGGGACGATGTGGAGTTATATGTGCATACTTGTCTCATGTGCCAAAAAAATAAGAATGAAAAACATTGATTTGCCAATTTTCTAGATCCCGTACCAGTTCCCGAAAGACCATGGGAAAGTCTTTCCATGGATTTCAACACTTAGTTGCCTAAGTCGGAAGGATGTGGTGGTATCATTGTGTTGGTGGACAGATTTCCTAGGAATGTCACTTTCATTCCTGCACCAAAAGATTGTACATCAGAAGAAATGATTAAGTTATTATTTAAACATGTGGTAAAGTATTAGGGGATACCACTAGTTATTGTCAGGGATAAAGATCCTTGCTTCACTAGATGATTTGGACTGAGCTTTTTCAGATGGTAGGTTATGACTTAAACTTCTCCACTATCTTTCATTCCTAAACAGATGGAAAAATAGATAGAATCAATTCCTTATTGGATCTCTACTTGAGTAACTATGTGCATGCCAACCAGGGTGATTGGGCCAAACTCCTAGACGTAACATAATTTTCTTATAATTTTCAAATAAGCGAAGCTACACACCAAATTCCCTTTGAAACTGTTACATGAAGACAACTTATCATGTTGAATGCATTGTCATATAGCTGTGATGGGAAGAGCCTGAAGGCATACAAAATCACTAAGGCATGGCAAGAACAAGCGAAAATGGCTAAGGCATGCTTCAAAAGGGCGTTTGAGAAAATGAAGAAATGGGAAGATAAGAAGAAATAACCAATGGAGTATAATGAAAGGACATGGTTATGTTGAAACTCCTTCCCTAAAAATTCAAGTCCCTATGGATGGTACATAAGGGTTTAGTGAGAAAAGTCTTCTATTGACTTCAGTTACCCCCAAAATTGAATATTCAGAATGTCTTTCATTCCATATTTTTAGAACCTTATAACGCAGATTTAAAGGACCCTGAGCGTGGGGTATCAAAGAGGTCACCTTCTTCTATTATCACTTCACTTGATAAGGAGGTTAAAACCATCTTGTCTGACCGATTGATTTGGAAGAGAGTTATGCCTAACAATCAGGAGTACTTTGTCAAGTGGTAAAACCTACCAGGCAATAAGGCAAGCTGGGAGCATGAAGATATATTATGGCAATTTGCAAAACCAATCCAGAGGTATAAGGAAGAAGGTGCAACAAGGGCACAACGAACTTAAGTGGTGGAGGATGTCACGTGCTAAGTACTTTTATTAAAATACAATCCTAAAGGCTCCATCCCCACATTACATTTTTTCAGAATTCTAGATTTCTCTAGGTTGATCTAGTGTAGTATGGAATGGAGTAGGTTATGCTAGATAATTCTATACAAATCTAGAATATTCTTGTATAGAGATGGGAAGATTATAGAGTCTTAAACTAGAATGTTCCTAACTATTAGATTAGTGTCACTTGTATAAATCACAGCAATTGATTGTAAATGTAGTTGCCAATAAATAGGTGGGAGCATATTTTGGCCAAACCATCAAGCAAAGTTGTGAACTCTATTCCTTAAGTGCAATACAAGTATTCACTCAAACTATCTATTTGTGTGCTTTCTTCGTCCTTTTACTACTCTAGTATTACCAAGAGCTAGATTTCTAGGCTTACTTAGTAACTCACCGGATATTAAGAGAACTTAGTTCCCCATGAAAGAATAACTAAAGACTAAACCCATGATAGATGGTATCAGGGCAGGACGAACATATAATTACACGGGGGGCATCGTTCTTCAATCATGGGGTATTGGAGAGTTGATTCTGTTAGAATAGGACCCTTTTTTCGAAAGTGGTTATGGGGGCATCACGTAAACACTTGGTTGCACCATTGAAAAATTGTGGATAAGACAGGACACGAAGGAGCGGTTTGAAATGATCATAGTGAATGGGTGTACAACTATGATGATTCAAACCGTTATGCTTAGCTGGAGTGCTTAGAATTGTGAATTGAAAGGGAGCCTTTAAAAACACCTCTTGAAAGCACATAACATGAATTATGTGGATCAACATGCTTCAGTGTCTCCAGATCATTGAGAGAGAGGCATGCTATGATGCATTCTTAGGTGTAGTCCGATAGCCAAGAGAGAGGCGGACTACAACGAGGTTAGATTCTCCATAAAGGATGCATGCCATGTCGCACACTAATTATCGAACTTGATGAGAAAGTTTATGGAAGATCAAATCAATGGGAATGTGGGAATGTTGGTAGATTGTTTTTCTTAATATTGTGTTTCTATTGTGGCTATAATGAGGGCATCACATAATTTAGGTGTCGAAGAATGTCACGGAGGATAATTTTGGGTCATCTTGAGGAAGCCTTGATAATTATTGTATTGCATATTGGACGTAATTGGGTGACAATGACTTGGAATGGTTCCGTGTAAAGGAAGTGCATGATTATATGTTGGTAGTCTCTTTGGAGTTCAGGCAAGTTGACTGGGATAAGTTGGGGAAACTTATCCCTAGTCTTAGACTTGCCTGTGAGGATGGGACTTAACCATCCTTGCACAAACTGGTCGGGAGCTGGAGCCGTTCCCCTGAAGAGGCTTAGGCAGGCCGAAACCGGCCAATATGTATGCTTTGAAGGCAGTTCATATTAGGCTGAGCCTTGTGACCGAGTGTCCCGGTCTATCACAAGACATTTATCGAGGATAATTCATCCATCTTGTTCTCAACCAAGTGTGGTACAATAACTGTTATGTAAAAAAATTATTCTCGCTCTACACCAATTTTCCATTTAATGATATCTCGGTCATTTTAATTCACAATGGCCATTCAATTATAGTTCAAGGTGAATAGATACACCAAAATAATAGATGTTTCCATGCAAGACAGTTCTCACCATGCAAGGAACCCATAGACCCACCAGCACCTCACCTGGTAAATATTTTCACATTTATTTTTTATTTTTATTCTAGATACACTTAGTAGCCCTATATGATTGTTTTTTTTATCATAGTGTAAGGTATACAATTTCTTTCTTTGTGGTAATGTCTTGCTTAAATTGGATTTTTTTTAGATTGGGTTCACGAATTGGAAAGAATCATAGAAAGAAAACTCACGGACAGTGAAATAACAACATTGCCTGTAAGTTCAATGATTTCTTTGTCTTTGCTTGTTATGATTTCATTTAGGTTTATTATAATCATTTAATCATGTTTTTTGCAGATATATAATGAAAATAATGTCGATCGTCCAAAATTTAAAGAGGGATGCAATCTTCCTATGACTATCACCCTTGGTGATCACTGGGTGTTATTTCACATAACTGCCACTTCGCAGTTACACTTCATCACAATGAGTTAAATAGGAAGGATGAAAATTGAATTGTCATATATATATATATATATATATATATATATATATATATATTCAATGTTCCTTAAAAAGTCCAATTCATATGGAAACGTTCAAGAAGCCACCTAAGGATTACATGATATTGAATTTTGATGCATCATTCTAAAAGGGTCCCTATTACGGTGCATTCATTATACGCAATTACAAAGGAAAAATTAACACATATGTCAAGAATGCCTCTTTCTCTAATAAAAGATTACAATGAAGAGGAGGTTCTTGCGGCAAAATCAGGCCTCATGTTTTCTCAGAATCTTTGCATCAAAAAATTTATTATGCTCGGTGATTCAACTTTCGCTATAAACTACCTAAAAGGGATTTATTTTACACCAATCTTTCAGAGAAATCTGTAAGTTTTTTTGTAATCTTTGCAGAATAACTTTTTTAAATTAAATGTTGTTTACTTATGGGCAATGAAGAAGTCTAGAATATTTGGCTTTTAAGATCCATTTATTGATCGTCGATCAATGGGGAATCCAGCCTAATTTGCGTTCGAGTAAGAATGGATTTGTGAGTTAACTGGACAACGAATAAGTAAGCCTTAATTTATGGTATGTATTAGGTAATAGAGAATCCGTTTAACCATAACCCAATGTTCCTCACTTGGATAATGCATAAATGGAAAACCTTTGTTGATAACCACTTAAATATTAGGTCTCGTAAATGTGAGGTGCTGTAGAGGTCAACTTAACTCAGTGTTCCTCACGTTTGACGTGTGGGCACCACGTAGAATTAGTTTCAAAGTTAACTAAACTGAACTCAATTCAACAACAAAGCATTTTCTTAATTATTTGGGGTGAACTACATGAATCCCATTTTGCTCATTTCAATATCTTCTACTAAACCACCTAATATCATGTCCCCAACATCCCTTCCTGTCATAAGACCACTAGAACATGAGATAGCAGTAGTAGTCATCGGGGTGGGAGTCGCAGACGCAATTAAGGACATGAATAAATATAAATAAGCAATCTAGATGCAGAGATTCATGGGTTGACTTATCCATATCATCTTTCATGTCGTATCAATTCTTGTTTAGGTCGATCTTTCTCCGATGGATAATATTTTTTCGAGATAGGCAGACTTAGACTTGAATGACAAAGGTTTCATATTTTGAATTTTTAATGTCATAGTTCTACTCTCACGACATTGATATTCTTTGAACAATAGTTGCGTTTTTATATCAAGGAAGTTATTTACCTGCTCAACCATATTATTGAGGCTCTTCCAACCAAGTCAATTTAGGTCTACATCTACCCCTTTCATTATTATCAATACTAATTAAATCACTCTTCCTTACGGGGGCATCCATTGGTCTATGATTGATGTGTCCAAACTACCTAAGTTGATTTTCTCTCAATTTATCTACTATAGGAGCTACTTTTACCGTTTCATGAATTTGTTAATTTAGGATTTAATCCTTTGTAGTTTGGCCACAAATCCATCTTAGCATTCACATCCCCATCACACTCATTTTTTGCACATTTTTTAGTTACCCAACACTATGTCCTAGCTATATAACATGATGGGTAATGGTCGTCCTATACAATTTCCCTTTTAACTTCAAATGTATAAGCCTATCACACAATATAATGGTGGAACTTCTCCACTTAACCCAACCTATTTTAATCTTATGAGTAACATCATCACTAATAGCTCCATCTTTTTGTATAATTAAACCTAATTTCTAGGTTTCTCTTGACCCTCTAATTACACCACATCCCTATTTGTCCTTCTATTACTACTAAAATTGCACTCCACATATTCTATTTTAATCCTGAATATTTTAAATCCTCTTGTTTCTAGATTTTCTCTACACAATCCAATTTATAATTAACTTCCGGCTTAGTTTCATCCACTAAAACAATATCATCTGCAATAGCATGCGCCGCGACACCTCATCTTGTATTTTTCGAGTTAATTCATCCATAATAATGAAAATGAGATAAGGACCTAGTGCTGAACCATGGTGCACACCTACAGTAATTGGAAATTCACTACTTTTTCCTCCTCATGTTCTTACTATAGTCATGGCCCCATCATACATATTGTTGATCACATAAATATATCTACGAGTTGTTCGTTTTCTATGTTGAACCCAACATATTATATCTCTTGGTATCCTATCATACACCTTCTCCTAATTTATAAATTTTATATTAAGTTCCTTGTTTTTCTTCCTATACCTCTCTATTAATCTCCTTAATAAATAAATTTCTCCCATTGTTGACCTCCCAAGCATAAACCAAAATCGATTCTCAGATACTGTGGTTTTCAATATCAATCTATATTCAATAACTATATCCCAAAGTTTCATTGTATGACTCATTAACTTAATACCACAATAATTTTGAGAATAATGTATGTTCCCTTCATTTTTATAAATAGGTACAAAAATACTCTTTCTCCATTCATCAGGATTCCTATTAGTCATTATAATTTGAACAACTTTGTATGCCCCCCCCCCTCTTAAACCGTTCATGAAATATAAATCCAAAAACCTCTTATATTATGTTATTTTTATTAACATTTCTTTGTGTTTTTATAATTTTTTATATTTCTCATTCCAGATCTATTTGGTGCCTTATGAAAAACTTCGAATAATTGATGTTTCGACACATGACGAGAGAAGGTAATGCAATCGTTGACATTCTCAGCAGATACAACACACGTGATATAGTTTCATCTTCTGTATGTTGGAACATCATAAAAGCCGACAAACAGGGGGAATGTACTTTCATTACAAAGAAGATTAGATTTTTTCTTCAAAACTTACTAGACTTTATCAACTTAGATAAATAGTCATTTAGAAATTCTAGTACATGTTAGAAATAGTCATTTAGAAATTCTAGTGAAGTGATTTTAGTTGTGTTGTTATGAATTTCTTGTGTTATGGACTTATCTTATTAATTAGTTCCCATGATTAGTAGTGTTCTGCTAAATCAATAAGTGGGGGTGTGGTGGAGGGGTTATGAGTACAAATTTTTCGACCCACTTTGGATGGGCACTTAAATGGTGAATTCATGCAATGATTTTAGTAACACCCCTATGAAATTGATTTTCGAATAAATCTTGCCTTAAGGAAATCCCGTGAACTTACAATGGAGCGATATTTGTTATGTATACCAGACATTAGAAGATTTAACTACAAACAAATACCGATAATTAAAACATTAAAATAAAACAAAACGAAAGAAGGATTACAAGAAATAATAAGAATATTCATTTTTTAAGGAAAGAAAGAAAACAATGATAGGGAGTAATAAAATATGATACGCCTATGATTCAATGCTTCTTACGACATAACTAAAAATATACATTTTTCTTCTGGATGTATCATATTGTTTCATACTATACTAACCACTCTGCATCGCCACTTGATTACAAATAAATACCTAATTCTAACTAAAATGTGTCCATTGACAGTTCATGTGGAATGTCCTCAACCAATGCATAAAAATATCAGAATTTTGTGATAATGACATAATATTAACATCATAGATAAATCTTCGGGTGTAATTGGCCTTGTCATATAATCTTTTAATACCATGATGATAATAATATTGTGTCCTCCATAGCATGTTTGATAAAGAAAATAAATGTAGTATCAAGTATCTCAGCCAAACATTTAAACAAAATCTACTCAGGCGTTGACCACTATATGCCTCCATAGCCTATATAATCCAAGTCTCACTAAACAAGTCAACGAGTAAAGGAATCTAGTCACTTAATTTTCTCGGTAAGGAAAATTGTATACTTTCTCTCTCATATATTCTCCAAACAAAATAAATGAAACATTTTTTTCTTTCACTTCTTTTATCTCTGAAATAGAACTCGCACATACCCTAAATGTCGGACTTTATGTCCTACTCATCTGTTTTGTTCCTTTGGTCGAGCCCTAGAACCGGAATAGAACTCATGCCTGATGTCATCAACTCTTACTAGATATAAGTACATATCAGTATTAACATATTAGCTTTATTCTCCTGCATCAAGCATGAAGCACATCATGCATGAAGTAGGAGGTTAAAGGCTAGCCCAAAGAGCTTGTGTCCTATATGAGGATACTTTATACCTCCGGGCACACAAAGATAATCCTCTGTTAGCACATCTCAGCTTAAATTATTAGAAAGGACAACCTAAAGGTCTCGAGGCAAGAATGCGGTAGAGCATCACGCTCGAGCATCTAATCATCATTTTTAAAGAAAAGTCCCATAGAAATTTATGCCATTACAAAATTACCTTAGACTTCGTGTACATCACGAAAGTTTTGGAACCCCTAGTCATAGAAAGGGTAGTTCCTTAAAAAACACTTAATAAAAACTTGATTTTAAGATCAAAACTCATTGAACATGTCAAAAATAGAGTACTAAGGGTTAACAACATATGGATAGAAAAATGGTCTAATATATTAAACCTCAATGATTATGTATGGTTTGTATGCTTTCAAAAAAAGTAAGAGTTCACAAATGAAAATATATGAAGATTTTATAAGAGCCCAAGGTCTCAATGATGACTTAGAAGCTTGAAGGTTTTAATCCTTAAAAGACGAGGATCCCCTTTAAATTTATAGGGTTAGGGTTTCTATTGGGCTTCCCAAATAGTTTGGATTCCCAAAATGACCGTATGAAATATCTTTAATTAAAATATTCTAGAGTCTCTAAACTTTCTCCCAAAGGATTCTATATCCCCAAATCTAGTTGATATACTCGATTCAATGGTAATGAGGGCTCGATCAGTAGTAGCGTTAGAGCCTCAATTCTATGTATTGTAATTAGAAGATTCTATTAATCATTGAGAGACGGTCTAACAATAACATTGGTTGGAGAGGGATAAACATAAAGTGATTTATTCTAGTAGGAGTAAGGGAGCACACTTGTGACGATGCCCCATTAGCCCAAAAATCAGGAGGTGTAGAGCATACGAGGGAGTGACTGAATGATTTGATGTAGAACTATAACTAAGGGTTTTCCCATATTCTACCTCCTGATTTCACGTTCACTATCAGAAATATATTAATCAACTTAAGGAAACGGGATGTAGTTACTTTTAATTTCTTCAACCAATCTATTGGAGAGTTCTTGGATCCGATAAACTCTTTGCACATTTAATAAAATGACATTAGATCTTCCTCTACTCCAAAACCCACTCCAAATGGAATCGGTTCTTAGTTTGACACCACTACTCAAATGGGTGCCATTGACATTTAATCTAGTCATGATTAGGGTGGTATGACCCACCTAACTAATGCATGTGGTACTTACCCATGACTATGGACATTACAAGGCTGATAATACGCAAATATTACGTATTTCATCTGTCGAACCTATGCATTTTAGCCCCCTCGGGTGCCTTAATCTTTATATCTAATCCTATTAACCATACAACCTCGATTTATATTGTTAAAATGCTATATGACGTATAATTGGGCTTTTGTAGGTATTTAGGTACTAAGAATGGAGTTCGGATGCATTCTGCCCAAGTTTTGTACGAATTCACACGTTCAAGGGCAATCTGGTCAATTCACATTTTGGGAACCTGTCTCGGCATCTACACAGAAGTTGTAGTACTCCTCGTAAGCTTCACGTGGGCATGAACGGTGTGCGATTCCGAGTTCGAATGAAAAAGTTACGGCATTTCTAGAGGACGAGAATTTCATATGCAGCAAAACAGGAGGAAAATAGGAAGCTGCCCTGCTTGATCGATTGATCGATCAAAAGGATCGATCGATCGATCCTTCAGAACATTGCCATGATTTCAGACATCGATCGATCGACCAAAGGGGACGATAGATCAATCCCCTATTTTCTGCAGATATTTTCCTTTTCTTTTCTTTCTACTTTTCTTTTATTCCAACTTACTATATAACCCAATTTTGTGTAATATCAGAATATATTCGGTTTTAATTAGTTTATCCTAGGGTTTGTGAGTTTTGAGAGATTGGCTTCATTTCTCTTTTGGTTAATAACCATATGGGTTGTGTATGTTGAACTTTCCATCTCATTTACCATTAATATACTTATTCTTGCATAATTCTTGCTTTGTAGATTAATTTCCATGCTTTCTTAATTAGATTACTTACTTTATTTATTTCTTTCCTAGTTTAATTAGTTTTAATTTATCTTAATCATTATTTGCCCCTAGATAAATAGGGTCGGTATGTCGTTCCGCTATTTTCGAGCCCCAAGCTCCGAAAATTAAGTTTTGCGTAGAATTGCGTTTAATTGAACTCGCGCGTATTAAAGTCGGATTATTACGCGTTTAACTTTATTTGTCATGGATCTTTAGTGTTTATAGCAATAATACGAATTTAATCCGCGTGCGACCATTTTCCGTTAATTATTTATTCACGCAACTTTGGCTTAAATTCCATATTGTGCGAGGTTTATGATTAATTGATAATGGTCGATTAAATTTCTCTCGAGCCGGAATTCTGACTAATAGTTGTTTCGAGCCATATGGTTTGACGATATCCCGATCCTCTCTTTTACTTTATTTAGACTTAACTTCTCTCTTTTCTTTTATTTACATTCATACATTACCCTTTTACACTTTTATTCCTGAATTAATAAGCCGATTACGAGATATACTAACACTCCATGTGGATTCGATACCCGACTTACCGCTATACTCACCAGTTGAGTGTAGTCATAACTTAGGTTTTTTGTATTGAGGAGGCGAAACAAAAAACAATGACTGTGCACTTACATGCGCACACTTCTTGCGCGCTATCAAAATAGGTCACTAGGCTACTACTGTACTGGGTCATTTTGGCATTTCTGGGACGGATATTATGTTCTATTTTTTATTTTTATTTTTATTTCTCTCTTTTTAATAGTTGTAATGTATTAAGTTGTTTTGTATGGAACTTATGAAATGAGCAATGAGAATGTAGTTTGAGGTTGTTTATTCGATTTTGATGTGTGTGACCTTCCATTTTATAAAATCAAAAAGTTCACCATCAATTTATCTAGTATTTGCACTTCAGCCCCTCTATATTGTTGTGAATTGTGACATAGATTCTGTTAACTTAATACATCGGTATATATTCTTCCTATGCTTTGTACTAACTTGTTTTGCAGATTCATTTGGACTTGTACTTATGGAGATCGGTCCAAATTTGGGTAATATCATTCTTTTCCTATCTTTGTGTTATGTTCTTTAATGGATGCATTGGGGACAATGCAACATTTAAGTTAGGGGGTGTGGGATATTCTATCCATTTCATTGTTTAGTCCTTGAATTTAAGTACAATTTAGTTACAAAGCATGGTTTTGTTAAAAAATTGAAAATTTTTAAAATGATTTTCTTTCTTTTTTCTCCTTTTTTGGGCATTTTTTGCCCTTGTTTCCGATGATAACTTTTAATAATTGCCCGATCCATTAGACAATTCAACGATGCATGTTCTCGATTTTAGAAGTTATTAGACTTTAGTCCTTTAATCATTAATATTATTAATAACTTCATGAATTAAACTTTATCCCTTGAGCACAGGCATTTTTCTTGTTATATTGACTTGGTTTAAGATTTTTATAACCCGGCAATATTTTATTGTATTGTATATACTTACACCGAGTGAGATTAGAGACTTATCTTCATTTATGAGTGTATACATTATTCTTTCCTCTTTAAAAACGTTACAGTCGTTGGCAATCTCTTTATTCTTTCATTGACCGTTCATTAATTGAGTTCATAAATGAAATGTGTTACTTGAGGATGATTTTCATATATTGTTTTGACTCGAGAATTGCGTAAACTTTTTGAAATAATCATAGGCCATATTTGTATATCACCCATATGACCTTGACCTCACCTTTTATATGTTCCCTAGCCAACCCACTTGAGCCTAAATACTAGCCTTTCGCTTTATCACCCAAAATCCCAAAACCAACTCGAAATTGGAGTTATATACCATACATACCCTTCTTTGGATTGTTACATGGGATTGAATGATATTGTTGTTTTGTGGTTGCAATTTGAGCATGAAAAGAGTGAGAGATGAAGAAAGTGTAGTGAAAAAGAGAAGAAAAAGAGAAAGTTGAAAACAAAAGAAAACAAAAGAAAAAAGTGAGAAAAATAAGAAAAGAAAAAGAAAGAGAAATTTGTATATATTGTTTATAGTGTTTCAATAATCCTTGTTACTCTCTCGATTATTATATCTAATGCTAGTTTGGAAATCATTTGTCCAATTTTAAAATTGCCAACTTTTTCCCATTATCCCGAGTTTCATCCCCAAAAACCTTTGAATCCGTATATACATCCCTTTCACTTCGTACCCCGGCATAGCCTACATTACAACCCTATTAAATTCCTATGTGATCTTAAGTAGATGTAATTTAAAAGTTTAAACAGTTTTGATAATCTGTGAAAATGCATTTCGCCTCTTTTATATGTGCGGTATCCTTTCACTGAGATTACAGTTTTTATTTAATATATAGCATTCTTCATTTGTGATATGTGCGCGTCCTACTTTCCCTATACATTTACTCTTTATGCCTGCATGTCCCATGTGTTACCTCCCTGTTTCAAGTGATTTCATTTGATGAGTGTAATGCCCGTGAGGATTGGATATATGCTTGCTTTGATATTTAGTATCCGAGTTATTTAAGTTTTTTCCAAATCATATTTTGCGTGTCCTCACTCCCCTCCCACATGTTAAAGTTTCAATTCATTGAGGTGCACTCGATAATGTTAATAACTATGGACTTTTCATGTGAATTCGTTTGCTATGCTAATGACATGCTGAAATCTTGTTCGTATTTTTGAGTTTGTCGCATTTGATTGGGCATATTTTGAGGAAACTGTATGATGTTTGTGGTTTTCATCCCTGAAAACCCTCACGAGACGACACTCGTCCACTAGGGTAACTTAGGGGTTTAAAGACTTGTTTCATATGCTAAATACAATCGTTCGCCCGTGAAAATGGCCTTATCTTTTTATTGCTTTCTTATCATACTTTTGTACTATCTCTTGTTTTGGTTTACTTGTTGTTCTTGTTGCATACTATTTCATTGCTAGGGACTAGCAATGTGTAAGTTAAGGGGTGTGATAATACGCAAATATTGCGTATTTCATCCGTCGAACCTATGCATTTTACCCCCTCGGGTGCCTTAATCTCTATATTTAAGCCCGTTAACTAGACAACCTCGATTTATATTATTAATATGCTATTTGAGGAATAATTGGGCTTTTGTAGGTATTTAGGTACTAACAATGGAGTTTGAATGCATTCCACTCAAGTTCTGTACACATTCGCACGTTCAAGGGCAATCCGGTTAATTAAAAGTTTGGGAACCTGGCCCGACATCTACATGAAAGTTACAGCCCTCCTCTAAGCTTCGCATGGCCGTGAACGGTGCGCGATTCCGAGTCCAAACGAAGAAGTTAAGGAATTTCGATAGGATGAGAATTTCATATGCACCAAAACAGGAGGAAAATAGGAAGCTGCCCTGCTTGATCTATCGATTGATCAAAAGGATAGATCGATCGATCCTTGATAATCTTTCCATGATTTCATCCATCGTTCGATCGACCAAAGGGGTTGATCGATCGATCCCCTATTTTCTGTAGATATTTTGCATTTCTTTTCTTTTTTCTTTTCTTTTATTCCAACTTACTATATAACCCAATTTTGTGTAATATCAGAATATATTCAGTTTTAATTAGTTTATCCTAGGGTTTGTGGGTTTTGAGAGCTTGGCTTCATTTCCCTTTTGGTTGACAACCATATGGGTTGTGCATGTTGAACTTTCCTTCTCATTTACCATTAATATACTTGTTCTTGCTTAATTCTTGCTTTGTATGTTTTTTCCATGCTTTCTTAATTAGCTTACTTGCTTTATTTCATGCTTTCCCGGTTTAATTATTTGTAATTTAACGTAATCATTATGTGCCCCTAGATAAATAGGGTCGGGATGTCGTTCCGCCATTTTCTGGCCCCGAGCTCTTAAAATTAGTTTTGGTACAGAATTGCGTTTAATTGAACCCGCGTGTATTAAAGTCAGATTATTATGCATTTAACTTTCTTTGTCATGCAACGTTAGTGTTTATTGCGATAATCCAAATTTAATCAGCGTGCGAACATTTTCCGCTGATTTTTTATTCACACAACTTTGGGTTAAATTCCTTGTTGTGCGAGGTTTATGATTAATTGATAATGCTCGATTAAATTTCTCTCGAGCCGAAATTTTGACTAATAGTTGTTTCGATCTGTATGGCTTGACGATATCTCCATCCTCGCTTTTACTTTATTTATACTTAACTTCTCTCTTTTCTTTTATTTACATTCATGCATCACCCTTTTACATTTTTATTCCTGAATTAATAAACTGATTACGAGATATACTAACACTCCATGTGGATTCGATATCCGACTTACCGCTATACTCACCAGTTGAGTGTAATCGTAACTTAGGTTTTTTTATTGAGGCGGCGAAACAGAAAAAAATAGTTAGGGTCTTTACACGCACTACTTTTTGCCCACGATCAAAGGCCTCGACTATCAGTGTCCAAATTTAGTATTTTTCTTTTAACATAAATCCTAAGTAGAACTCCTCGATGAAGCCTATAATACCGTCAGACTAATATCTACCTTTTAAAAAGTATATCTACTAGTTTCATCTTCCTAGTACTAACCTCTCTTCAGCCTCAAATGTACTTTTAGTCCTTCAGGATTTCTCTCGTCCCTCAAGGTTAACACTTCAAAAATTCTAAACAGTTCGATTCTCGGTAGTCATAGGAGGAACAAATCAACTACTTTTATTGAGCTCGCCTTTGTGGATTCTTATTATCCAAAACCATTTTAAGTTCATAGACTAATTCCATCCCATTGTGTTCAACTCACATTCAAACAACCAAACTGTCACTCTTCTTAACTAATCTCACAATCAGACTCAAAGAGCATCAATATTTGTGGGGCCTCATAAAGTATGGGGTTATCTCCCACAAAAGAATTCCTTTGTTTTTATTGTATATGCTTTCACAAGTAGCTGTTTCGTTACTTCACTAGTGACGATTTCTCATCTTTATGTCTCAGTGGACAACTTGAGTTACTAAAGAATCTCTCCATCTGCTGGAGTGTTGCCTACAATATCTTTCGATCACTTGAATTTATAACCTTCACTAATGGTTCTCTCCTTGACTTCCTTATTTAATACGGTCTTTCTATACAACTTTTTTTTTATTTCTCTTCTCCATCGCCCTGGCAAATTTTTGTTTCTCCTTTATTTTTTGTCTATTTTTTGCTGATTTGTTTCTTGCTCCTTGCTCGTCGATGTTAAGGGAAATAACAAGTGACTCACCTCCTTAGCGTTTTTTAACTTCCTTGAGCTATTTCTTCTCTTAGTCACCATCCTATCTACAGGTGGAACCATAGAGGTAAATGTCACAAGGTGATACTTGTTTCATTGCTCCCTTCAACTTTATATGACTTATACTGTCAAATTAAACAGACCCCACTGACACACTTGAGACTTGTAGAAAACTCGCATGTTCATACCGCCAATGGGATCTATTTCACGGATGCCATGTACTCCCCATGTTTTGAAGGTTGTTGAAATAAGGGTCTCTACTTAGATGTCCGGCTAATACAAAATCAGGGGTTGTGATGACACAGATATAATAGTAGCAAACATAAACATAAAACCACTGCACAAAGAGTTATATTTTGATACCACTTCGACATGTGTGCTGTGACAATGTCAATGATTACTAGCCCAAAGAATCCAGGGTGTCTCTTTCACTGTACTTCACTACACTCACAAGAAATTAGAGCAATTCTTTCAATTGATTTCAATATAATTCCATTAGTAGCCAATTACATTTCAGAGCATACAAGGATATTTGAATAAGTTTCCCAATTTAATGTAATAGGTAATCGAACTTGACTACTTATAACTAATATTCTTTCATTCTTTAAGGAGCATTTATGACACAAAACTTAATTTCTTCCAATAATTAGCCTTTTCTACTTGAGTTAATTCAAAAAGTTCAAACAAATAATAAAATCATGGGCACCGTAGTCATGGACACTAATGTTATGTTTGGGAGTTTAGTAGAAATCAGGGAAAAGAAATAATAATTGTTTTTAAAAAGAGAGAAGGGGAGGGAAAAAATTATGACTTTTTCCCCTTTGCATGCGAGTTTATGTGGAGAAAGTCCATTTCCTTTATCTTCATTTGCAAGTTGAGGAGAAAAGTGACTATAGGTACAAATTGTGACTATAGTTTAATTACTACAAATGCAATTTATACACAGTTTAAGTATCATAAACATATCATGAAAGGCTAAAAAAGAAAAAGGTAAAGATTGAATTATGTGGGCCAAAATCAAATGCACTTGAAAAATACAATATAATTGTCCCTTTTCTTAGGGTGGAGGTGTCTACCTCGAAAAGTAACAACATATATACTAAAACTCTAACATCCTCACACTTGCAATTGCCTAACAAAAAGAAGGTAAATTTTATGTGAGAAATGATCATGCATAGAATAAAGAACGTATACCTGAGATTTGTAGTGCAAATCAAAATCCATATCTCAAATGGTAATACCTAAGTATTGTTTCCAAAATATAAGAGTTTTTATGCAAGGACAAAGCTAAGATTTCACCGACGATCATTTTTCACTTATTAACCTCTTTTAAGGGTTGTTTTTTCTGGAGATTTCACCGGAAATCAGTTCTGATCTAAAAACAAAAACCAACAGCACTTGAGGTTAAAGAGAAAGAAAGAAAGACAGAGGTGTAAAAAATCATACAGAAGTAAAAAAAATCATACAGATATACTCGTGGGGTCGATCCGCTTCCACAACAACATATTCATTCTCGTCATTAGCGCCGCCAATTTTGCACCCATGTTTGTGCCCCTTTGAACGAACTCTGACTTCTTTCAAAAAAATGGTGAGGGAGGAAGATACAAAAAAATTTAGGGGTTGTTTTTTCAATTCCCGCCGTCGTAGATTTCACTGCGGATCATATCTGGAAAAAAAACTCCATAACGGCACTTGAGGTTAGAGAGAAAGAAAGAAAGACAGAGGTGTAAAAAATCATACAGAAGTAAAAAAAATCATACAGATATACTCGTGGGGTCGATCCGCTTCCACAACAACATATTCATTCTCGTCATTAGCGCCGCCAATTTTGCACCCATGTTTGTGCCCCTTTGAACGAACTCTGACTTCTTTCAAAAAAATGGTGAGGGAGGAAGATACAAAAAAATTTAGGGGTTGTTCTTTCAATTCCCGCCGTCGGAGATTTCACTGCGGATCATATCTGGAAAAAAAACTCCCTAACGGCACTTGAGGTTAGAGAGAAAGAAAGAAAGACAGAGGTGTAAAAAATCATACAGATTCACTCATTATATCACCTAAACAATTGACTCCAAAACAAAAAAAGAACGTGAGATAATGTATGCCCGAAAATTTACAATAGATCTTAAACACATCATTTTCTCACAACATATTTGGAAAAAAAATGTACCCAAGATCTGAAACACGAAAAGGAATCATAAATCTGAGAGAAAGTATACCTGAGATCCAATTAGATCTGAAAAAAATTAATAAGAAATATTCTCAAAAAACAACATTTACTTTGTTACATGGCAACCTACACATCAAACTCAAAACCCTTTTCTTTGTATCTCAAATCCTAACGTACCTGCAAATTACAAATAATAAAAATCAAATCTAAAAAAAACACAAAATGAAAATAAGAGATGCAAGAGATTTAGAGAGTGGGGCTACCCGTGGATGGGATTCAGAAGAGTTATCAAAGTGAGGAGAGAGAGAGGGATATAGAATGATAGAAGTTCTCCACAGATTTGAATTAAATTGAAAGGATTAGATGGAAAAATATTAATGGTGGTACTTATTACACTTTCCAACATTTCATTGAGCCTTGTTCACATTATTCCAATATCTCAATGACCCTTATGCACATTATTAGATTTAAAACACCCCATTCCAAGTTTCCATGTCATAATCCTAAGTGGTGGCATGGAACTCTCTCACACCTTTAGATCACCCCAAAAAATTCAATCCCAGCTGCTAATTTGTTGAAACTATGCAAACACCCCTCTCTCTTATTATATAGATAATGGAATGTATAGTATTATTGAAAATGAACGAAAAAATTCCTTAAGTATAAGGATGTAGACTATAAAGCACAAACCCAATTATATGTGGTATGTATGATGTTGGATGTCGTCATTTTATCGGTAGTATGTCCGGGATAATTTGGGAAATATTAACTTAAGTGTAAATAACTCTTATTCAGTGTGTTTATATAGCTAACTGCATTCTTATATTGTCATTAGCATTTATCCACCATCTATATCAGGACTTGGTGGTCACACATGAAGCACTACTTTTATAAGAGGGGTGAGACATGTTATGTATGTGACTGATGATGGGAAGAATTCACTTTGAATTAGCTGTACTTTTGCACAATAAAATTTATAAGTTACTTCTTGCACACTTTAGCGCGCTGACCCAAAATTATAAATATTTTTCCCCCAGGTGCTCTTAGACAGGGATAACATGACTATTGACAGATCTGCCTTACAGTCTCACATTGCTTAGAAGATTTCGTATCATTAATTCTAGATGAGGTTGTTACTCTCCTTCAATTATTTTTTTATTTTGGGACTATTGTATGGGCATAAGCCCAACATCTATTTCATTTCTAGTTCGAGACACTTATGAGTATGTTGGGATTAATTTATATTGTGTGGATGTTAGATTCTATCATTGCCTTGGTTATTAATCTAAATGCAGTTTCAATCTCATTCGTGGATTACAAATAAATATTTTATATGGTTTGATGCAGAGAATGATATAGATTGTATAGCAAGACCCATCTTTGGCGTATTGCGTCTGGCCAACCTTTATGTGAGAAAAATATTATCACACATACAATACGATACACATGATTCACCAATTTAGCTACGTTCACAATTCACACTCACTGTCACTATAATCATATTGTTTAAAAACTAAACAATATGTATTACTAGCACTCTAAAAATATGCACTTTTGTATTTTTTTACTCCCAATTACAACACCACTATGAAAATACACTATGTATCTTCTATGCCGAACACATTTTAAGTGTTTTTGTATCTTCTATGCGGTCTCTCAATGCCATCATCTTCCAGGGCATCACTCACATACCATCCTGGGGACCAGCGGTCGGACTCAATATCACCGCATCGCGGCCAGCACATGCA
Organism: Sambucus nigra; assembly: GCA_949130495.1. NCBI lineage: Eukaryota > Viridiplantae > Streptophyta > Magnoliopsida > Dipsacales > Adoxaceae > Sambucus > Sambucus nigra. The sequence continues at coordinate 483,920,883 of OX422223.1, read as the reverse complement.
CACAATGTCTGGGAAGCGATCATAGTTCCTCCCCGGCTATGAGACAAAACATACCCACCACGTCTCACCCCTAATAAAAATCACACAATATCACAATGGACGCTATGACCTACAGAATATCCACACCCTGCTCCTCGAGCCAGGGTGCTCACCCTCATCACGCAACTTCCCAATGATAGCATTAGAGGGGGTATGCTTCACATATATATACACCATCCACACATAGATATACATACATAACTATATCATATAATATATATACTTTAGTCACATAGTATATATATAATCCACATAGTTCCTTAAACAAATATAAACGGCCATAATAGCCAATCACACATAGTGATGACCAATAATCGCAAAGATTTTCATAATTAATAATATTCGAGTATTCACACACTCATGATATTAAACCCAAAAGTATTCCCAAGCATTCATTAAATCCATACCCCATATCTTACACTAAATAAATACGAGGTTCCTTCTTTAATCTCGGGGTTTACTCACCCCCAATACCGTTATCAAGGAGTCCTAATATCATATCTAGAATCCCAGATAATAATCTCCAAAACAATAGTTTATATCTCCCTAAACTTAAAGGAGAAAACCTCAAAAATCTCCTAGAACCAAATCGATTAGGCATGTTCGAATCAATTCGGTAGCCACTGAATCGATTGGTCCTGTCTGAATCGATTCGAAATGGTTCTACTTTCTTACTGTCTAATACCGAATCGATTCAGCTTTGTCCGAATCGATTCGGCTGGTTCGAAATCTCCAAATCTTCTTAGGTTTTATCTATATCACAAAAACCCAAAATTCAATACAATCTCCATTTAAATTATAACTCCAATTTATTTCAATGAACTCCATGTTTTCATAACTCCTCAAGTCCTTTATAGGTCATAACACTCTATTTGATAACCCTTAATATTTATCTCCAAATAATTCTAGCCTTAATTTCTGACTAACGATTTCGATCTCGGATAGCCTTTCATAGAAAAATCATTATAAATAAAAAAAATCAAAAAAATACGCGGTCGATGCCCACGCGATCGTATCGAAAAGATCTACAATTTTTATTTTTTGACCAAGAGGCGAATCGATTCGCCCTGGATGAATCGATTCGGAAAATACGCAGGTCTCTATTCACCGTCTTCTCTAAAAATCCAAACCTCCATTATTCTCCATTTTTGTTGTTTCTAATATCATCCAAAGACTCCATAAACATCTAATATATGTTTGACAACTAACACAATAATTAAATTGAGGTATTAATACATTTTTCTTAAATTTAAACCCTAAACCATAAAAACCTCAACTTATCATTTTAACCCATTTCTTCACTCCATTACATGGATTTAGCACTAGAAATCATTAAGATTTACATTACATCAATACGTAAACTAATATTCAAAATTTAGTAAATTTATTATAAGGGTTCTAACTCAAAATCATATAGTTTACGAACTATAATATGAAATAAATGCACAAAATGAAATAAAGCAAGTATACACTTGCCTGGAGGATGAAATCCGATGACCTCGAGTCGAATCCGACGGAGTTTGGACGAAATGTCCCATTTTTCTCTTCTTTTCTACTCTTGCTTTCTTTCTATCTTTCTTTCTTTATTACTCTCTGTTGTCTCTTATAAGAGAGAAAAGGGTTTATCCTTTGATAAACCCAAAAATGACTCGTTTACTTAATTATGAGTCCCTACGGGTCCAAAAATTCCTGAAACTCAATTTCTTCCCCCGGATACTCTATTCAGACTATCTCGGCCATTCCGAGACCAACCGAGCAATCGAAATTTTCATCTGAGGTACTTGACCACAATTCACTATTTTAACCCAATACATCTCAATGCGGGTTTTTCTATTAAAATATTCTTCTCTGTCGCTTTACCCGACAATGACATATAATTGAAATATTCCAACTCATTTACTTAATCCCAAAAGTAAAATATAACACCCATAAAAAATCATCTAATCCTTGCAAACTCCAAAAATTACTATTCACGATAATTCTTAAATTCCCAGATTACTTTTAATTATTAAATTTCATTTCCCATAAAAGTGCGGGATATTACACTTACACCCCCATCCCCCTAAAAAAAAACTAAACCAAATAAACCTTAAAATTTTAATACCTCAAAAGATTGGCAACGAAAAAGTAGATGTGGTCCTTTTTGGAATATATAAAAATTAGGTGGACTAAATGAAAATGTACAATAAACAATAATTGTCGCTTAATAAATATTATTATTAAAAAAGTATAATTTTTTCGCATTTCAACCGTATGATGCTGGATTTAGTCGTCCTAAAATAATATATTTATGCTGTAACTTTAAATATAAATAATTTTTATTCATGTGTTCGTATAAACATGTGTCCTAGGTTTATTGAAAATTTTGTGCTAGTGTAAATCATCATATCGAATCACGTCATTCCATGTTCGTGTTCATGCTTAGTAAGAGACAATTGTTGTAAGTTGATAAGAATAGGTGCATCCCTAGGGAACTCTAAACCATTGAAGTTTTGTGTGTGTGTGTGTGTTTATGTTATGGGGGGCGTAATCGACCACACATCCAGTAGTCCTAGTAGCGACCACGATTCAAGAGAATAAGCATGGTTGAGGACGATCATCCGAAATATCAGAATTAAGTACAATCGATCAAGCTCTAACTCCTATCTAACGTCATGGAGGCCCAACCCACCTAGTTTATTTATTTTCTCCATAAATGTAACCATTACCCCCGAAAAAAAGGGCATATAAGTTTGTTCTCAAGAGATGATCTATAAAAAAGAGAGCAACACTCGTGGACATAGACACATTGTCAAACCATATACATGTTATTCTTGTGAGTGATTGTGCATGTTGTTTTATTCGACCTTGATAGTGTTGACTTTTTACCAGTGATTTTATCACCTACAATACACAAATACACACACACATGCACACACATAATGTTTATTTAAATCATAAATGGATTACTGTGAGGTTTGGAAAGAGAAGGTTAGATGAAATCATTTCATAAGGCTAAAGGTTAAAGGTTAAAAGACATAATTATTTAGTGTGAATTAGTGTAATTAAGTTCCATAATCAAATTTAACAAAGATTTTCAAATCAATATCCCTTATGCTTTATTTCATTACCCTTATTTACCATGGAAATGAGAGATTTTCCCAATATTATGTATGTTTGTTAGTCTTTATTTTCCATGAATTTTTAATGGTTTACGATGCTCACATGCACATTGTCATTCTTTTTTGACTTCTATTGAAATAATTAATATTTCATGCATTTGTTTCGTTAAAATATTAGGAGTTTTCTTATTTTGTTAAAATTTATGGTTTGTTATAATTAAATATTATGATTTTTTATGTTGTTAAAATCTGCGCATTTTTTTATAAAACAATTTCTTTATTTATAAATATAGTGTTTGTTTTCGTTATAATAACGGAATATTTTTTAAATATAGCTTGATTATTTTTTTGGTAAAATATAGAGAATTTTTGTGTTGGTAAACTTTGCATTTTTCTTGATATTTTTAAACTAGTGTTTTTTTTGGTTAAAATATATTAATAAAATATATGGTTTGTTTTTGCCAAAATGTTGGGGTTTTATATAATATTTTTTTACATCATATATTTTTCATATCAATTAACAAAATGGTCCTCAAACATTTTTAATACACATTTAGTCCAAGCCTTTTTTATTTTCTTCCAAAAAATCCCTCAAACACCCATTTAACCAATATTCTCTTATTTTTAAAGGGTCGCGCTAGTGGTACCCCACCCTTCAAACAGTTGTTGTACCACACTGTGTGTGTATCTTGGAGTGCAAGTTCTTGAGTTCATAGCCATAAATATTTGATGGAATTTGATTATAGTTGGGCATATAGACTTTGTAAACAAAATTTGTTAAATCAACATGCCATGTGTCTTTGATAAGAAAAATTGCAGTTGAAATTCGATTATAGTTGGACATATTTCGGGTATAACACCCATAAAAAAAAATTTCTAACAAATTAGAGTGTTGAAATGCAAGGGGTAAAATAGTTCCCTACATGTTCTGCATGATTTTTTTCAAATTAAATTTGGGGACGTAAAGGTCCCCTTTGAATAACTATTGTGTATATGAAGCTATGTATTGAAACCCATAATATTGATTTCGAATGTTAGCATTAACTTAATACATTAAGCTTTTTAATTTTGTTATTTTTACTATATGATTATAAAACACCTCTGTGTCACATGCTAAGTATCTGCATTAAAATACAATCCCAAAGGCTCCATCCCTACACTACATTTCTCTGGAGTCTTCTAGATTCTCTTGGTTGTTCTAGTGTAGTATGGAATAAAGTAGTTTATGCTAGATAATTCTGTAGAGATATAGAATATTCTTGCATGGAGTTGGAAAGTTTCTTGGCTCTTAAGCTAGAATGTTCCTAACCGTTAGATTAGTGACACTTGTATAGATCATAGCTACTGATTATAAATGTAGTTGCTTATAAATAAGTGGGAGCCTCATTTTTCAAAACCACCAAGCAACGTTTTAAACTCTCCTCGTTAAATGAAAGGCAAGTATTCATTCAAACACCCTCTTTGTGTGCTCTCTTCATCCTTCTAATACTCTAGTACTACCAAGAGCTAGATTGTTAGGCTTATTTATTAACTCACGAGAACAGAATATATAATTGACTTACTTGAGTCTATATTATATAGGAATTCCAACTAGGTTGGATATCGAGACAAAGTAGGTTAGTTTTTATGAGTTTCTCTATCTCTTAAAGGTTCAAGTAAGAATGAATAAATATACTCAAAGAAATCATCAAGATCAACCTAAAAGGAAGTTAATCTTACCTAACAACTTTAGGACACTTACACTACACATTATTGAGTTCACATTTGTATATATTGTTTTAATCAAAACAATGTTTAAAAATCAGTTTAATTACATTATAACATTTTTGAATCATTTTAAATAATATTTGAAATTATTAAAATTTGGTTTTCAAAAGTATTGGGGATAAAAGTTGAATTATGCAAAGTGTTTTTTATCTTTAAAACATGTGTTGGTTAGAATCGCAACGCGGCATTGAATTCTGGGGGTGCAAATTGTATTACTTTTACACACTTTTTATACCTCTTATCAGTCGTACATGTGTTGGCACCTAGACGATTAGATTTTTGTTTTCTCTACGACACATACGCGAGATGCTATATGAGTCCTTGATTGATCTTTATCAATGGTTCGCCACTGAGTTACATCGTTAGATTTAGACTCAACCGGTAAAGATCAATCCAAGCCATTCGATTGCCTCAGACGTTCGAGATCCTTAGTAACCCAATATATAAACCTTCGAAGTCTCAAACCTTAAAGACTTTTGGCATTCGCCCAAATAGAGAGAAAATAAAATTTTAGAGAGAGAAGAGAGATAATGGAGAAGAGAGAGGAAAATAAATGAGAGAAAAGAGAGGAAAATAAATGAGAGAAAAGAGAGAGAAAATAATCCCTAATCTTCGAAAGCTCAACCTCCGAGAGTTCTCCATAAATCCAAACACCAAAACTTCAATTTTCGTACATCAAAAACATTAAAACATAAGAATTGGATCTATTTACATTTCTATGAATTAGGTGCTAGTTTTTCTTTATGTTTGAAGACATATTCAAGCCATTACTTCTCTCATAACTCATCTATAAGAAATTCGTAGGTTTCTCGGTTGAAACTTGAGTTTTTCTAAAAAGAGAATATATAACATTTAATTTTTTGTTCTCTTTTGGATCTTTAGTTTGTAGATCCATTATGTTTCAAACGATTTTGAAAAATAAACTTCATTTCTATAAAGATTAAATCAGATACCTAAGATGTTTGTGTTTCTTGGATCATATTTCACATTTTGATAAATAATTTTGTTTAAAAATAAACAGAGACACATAAGACCTTGTCTAGTTTTAAAAGCAAGGTTGTTTTTCAGATTTGATCTTAATAAGAAGTTTATTTGTCAAAATTATTTGAATCAAAATCTTCATGTCATATAGATGCTTATGATTTATAGGACATTGTCTATATAAATTACATGATAGGGTGAGTTGAATAAATCTACAATTAGTGCACATCACAAACACATTCTCACTCTAACACTTAGTCAGAATCATTCTGTTTGAGAAACCTATTATTGAAAGAGTTACTGAAATCAGAAATCAAGGAAAAGGAGATCAAGGAAAAGGCAAAGAAGCAACAAGAGAAGATCATTTATGTGAGGAAACTTTTGGAGTGGAGTAACTCATATAGGTATATCTTTGAACTTAGATTCAGAATCTTTGTGTGCTTGCTTAAATGTTGTAACTTGGATCTTTATTTTAGTTTATTTTTGGTTTGTGCCATGGAGGGTACCATGGATGTTTCCCTTGATTAATGTTTTTACCACGTTAAATTCGTGTGCTCATGTCTTTGAACGCTCTTAGTTTCTGTTGTGATTGGTACTACATCTTAGACTTAGTATATGGTTTTTTAATTTCTAAAACCAAAGGTAATGAACTACCAAATCTAGACTACATATTCAAAAAATAAGTTTAAACACATCTTGTGTCGATAATCGAAAAGGGTTTTGTCCAAAAAATTTATTCAGAGTTTTCTCAACTTATAACTTTTTGTTATTAATCTTGTAAACTATTTTTTTAAATGGTATCAGAGCAGGATCATCTTTTGTGATCCTGAAACTTTAGAAATTGTTTTCAAAATTTCTTTTAAAAAGTCCTAAATATGGAAGAAATATTTGAGAGGTCAAGTAAACTCTCCAGACCACCACTCTTTGATGGAAACAACTTTTCATACTATAAAGTACGAATAATTTCTTTCAGTCAAGGAACCCTAGGCGATTATGCTTAGGACATGATTGAAATAGGGTATGAACATCCTACTAAGGTTATATCTGAAACTGATCCAACAAGGATTAAGAAACTTCTTAGTGAATTTACTACGACAGAGAAAAAGAAGTCTCTCAATAGTAATAAGGGCAAGAATACCATATTTATGTACATTAATGAACATAAATTTAAAAGAATGCCCATAAGTTCAACTTCTAAAAAGGCATGAGACACTCTTGTCATTGCTCACGAAGGTGATGAAAGTGTTAAGAGAGGAAAAACTCAAATGTTTGTCCAGTAGTATAACAACCTGATAATGGATGACAATGAATCCTTTGACGATTTCCACATTAGGATAACTGATATCTTTACAACACTTCATGCAAATGGTATAACCTATAGTAGAAACAAAATTATTCAAAAGATTATTAGGTCACTGCCTTCCAAATTTGACAACAAGAGATATGCCATTGAAGAAATGGATGACCCTAATATGACTCTTGAATTTCTTAGTAGTAAACTAAGAATTGTAGAGTTGAAGTGAGATTTCAAGAAGCAACTGACCAGACATAACAATAAACCCACTAGTTTTAATGTTGTGTTTTCATCTAAAATGCATGTTCCTAAAATTAGTCCTTTGACACTGAGTGTATTGATGACTCTGATCTGGATGACCTTGACAATCAAATAGCTCTTATAAGTAAGCATTTCAAAAATATTCTCAAGTTTATAAATGATGTAGCCTCTAAACAAGGAAAGTCAAATTATCAAGGAAATCAAAATCACAGACATCATGATAGAGACAATGCCAAACACTCCCGTGACAATAAAAGGACCTAAGGAAATAACCGACCTAAGATAGACCCAAAAGATGTAAAATGTCATAGATGTGGTAAAATGGAACATTATGCTAGCAAATGCCCAACTAATTTTAACAACAATAACAAGGCTTATATGTGTAATACTTGCAACGACTCTAGTGATTTTGATAAAGATGAAACACAGTCAACCCAGAATGATGAGCATTGCATGTCTTTCGTACCAAGATTATATATAATGATGATGATGCATGCTTACCTACTCATGAATCTGTGATGCCTATTGATATTGCTGCTAATACTGCTCCTATTATTGCTGGAAGTAATCTAAGCGTTAGTCAAAGCGTTAATATTACTAATGAATTGAACTTGTGCGCGAGTCCAAAAGAACAAAGTAATGCTTTGGGGGACACTTCACATGACGCATTTAGCGATTCTAATGATGATTTGCCTGATTTGCATGAGTTATACCCGAAAATGGTTAAGAAGAGTGCTCGCCTTGAAAAAAAAGGAAAAATCATTAACTGAGCGTATCAATTTACTTAACGATACCATTAGGAAGAATATTTAAGATTATACTGCCCAATGTATTGCCCATGAGACTGAGATTGAAGAATTTGGCTTAAAAATAAAAGATTTGTCTCAGAAAAATCATGAGTTTGAACAAAAATATAAGGTAACCTTTATTGAACTAGAAGAGTCGAAGAAAAAGGTCTTAAATGTGTTTAAAAAATGTCAACACTTTGAAACATAAGCTAAATATTATGAAGAAATTGTTGTTGGAAGAAAATTTGACTCTGAAGATAAGTCTGCCTAGATTTTGGAGAAATAGTGCACACCATTAAGATCGAATTTTCTCCCGAAAATGTTTTTTTTATCAAATAAGGCCAAACATGTCAAACTGTTCAAAAAGAGGAATCTAGTCTTAATATCTCCAACACACATGATCAATATAATCAATAGTCTAATTCAAATGGTCAGGCCAAATATGTTTGTCCACCCGTTAGAGACCAAAGACAAAAACTCAAGACCAATGACAATTAGATGATAATACCAAATATAGCCAAACCCATCTTTAAAGACTTTAGTAATAAAGTTAAGGCCTACACCCAACAGTACTGTTCTTACTGCGATGTTTTTGGCCACACTTTTGAAGAATGTGTTCAAAAAAAGGATATATACACCAACCTATCTTAACTTTAACTATTTTAAAAAAGGAAGAAATACTTATGTTCTCCCTAGACAGGACACAAACAACTCTAGTTATACGAATAAAAAGTGAGGGTCCAAGACTAAGAAAAAACCATTTAGAAAGACCCAACAAACTTTTTCTAAATCAAAACGCGACAAAACGATTAAAACTCTGCCTATTTGGATTAGAAAAGATGATCTATTACCCCAGCTCAAGTGCAATATTGTCCATTCTTCTTTAAAGGCATAACACACTTCAATTGGCTGGTGTTTAGACTCCGAATGTTCTAAACATATGATCGGGGATGAAATTGAATTGAAAAACAAGATAAACTTCCTCGGAGGTAGTGCCGTGTTTAGAGATGTTGTTTCATCTCAGATCATAGGTAAGGTAACATTGAGTGAGGATGGGATTCCTAATCTAAATGATATTCTCCTAGTTAAAGGCCTCAAAGCTAATCTCTTAAGTATATCTCAATTTTGTGATTCCAATCATACCTTTACCTTTTCAAACACTGATTGCAAAATTATTGATGAAAAAGGAAACTGTATATTGATAGGAAACAAAAGTTAGGAAAACTATTACATGGTAATTCCTAAGTCTGAGTCTTTCCATGTTGCCAAGTTAGAGGATTCAGACCTTTGGCACAATAGATTGGGACATACAAATTTTGATAATCTTAAAAGATTAAGCTCCCAAGAAATAGTTAAAGGTTTACCCAAAATAAAAAATTCTTTCAATTCTGTATGTGAACCATATCAGGAAGGGAAAATAAGTAAATTCCAACATTAGAAATTTCAGGACGTCATGACCACAAAAACATTAGAACTTATCCATATGGACCTCATGGGTACCTCAAGGAATATTAGTTTTTATGGAAGTAGTTATATCTTAGTTATAGTAGATGACTATATATGATATACTTGGGTTGCATTTATGAAATAAAAATCAGATACCTTCGGTGAATGCTTAAAAATCCTTTTGAAAATAGAGAACGAGAAGGATACCCAAGTGTGTCTTATTAGGAGTCATAGAGGTGGAGAGTTCAAAGACTGGTGTTACTGAATATTGCGTAGCCAATGGCTATAAACACGAGTCTAGTTCTCCCAAAACACCCCAGCAAAATGGCATCGCTAGATGTAAGAATAGAACTTTAAAGAGTTGAATGGGGTTATGCTACACGCTAAAGGTCATCCTAGATATTATTGGGAAGAAGTCGTTCAAACCGCATATCATATCATTAATTGTGTATACCTTAGGAAAAGTTCCAAACAAACCCCTTATGAACTTTGGTTCCACAAAAAGCCAAACCTAAAACATTTTAAAACCTTATAGATTATTTGTTATGTTTGTAAAGACATAGAACAAGTTTCAAAATTTAACACCCGAGGAGTGAAGGGAATATTTCTTGGTTACTCCCAAATTAGTAAGGCTTTTCTTATTTTAAGCTATCGAAACAAAACCATTAAGTAATAATTTAATGTGATTTTAGAAGATACAAGTATAAGGTGTAGTTTTTGTCAATTAGTGCTAGTGAACCAAATTTTACAATCGAACCTTCACAAGACACTGCTTTACTGCCACCCGAGAATCATTTTGTACCCATTTGGGTTTCTAAAGATCATCTAATTGACACTGTAGTTGGTGATCCTTTTGATCCTATTAGAACAATATCCCAACTCTAAAATGTGGCACAGTTTGCATGTTTTGTTTAACATAAGGAACCTAAAAATGTAAATGATGCACTGTCTGACTCATTCTAGATTAATGCTATGCAATAAGAGCTTGTCCAGTTTAAGAGTCATGATGTGTGGTGTCTTGTTCCCAGTCCAAAATATTTGAACCTTATTAACACATGATGGATTTTGAAAAACAAAACAGATGAAAATGGGTTGGTCATTAGATATAAATCTTGGTTGGTAGCATAAGGTTACTCCAAGATAGAGGGAATTGACTTCGACAAAACTTTTGCACTTGTTACTCGTCATGAGTCAGTTCGTCTCCTCCTTACCATATCATGTCACCTAAAATTCAAATTATTCCAAATGGATGTTAAGTCCGCATTTTCCAATGGAATTTTGACTGAGGAGTTATACGTAGAACAACCCAAAGGGTTTGTTGATCCATCACACCTAACTACGTATTTAGGCTTGACAAAACCTTATACGGGTTGAACAAGCTCCTAGAGCTTGGTACGAGCGACTGTCTACATTTCTAGTCTCTCATGGATTTGTTCGAGGCGAAAATGATCAAAATTTATTCATTAGGAACGAAGACAAACATGTTTTAATATCACAAGTGTACGTTGACGATATAATATTTAGATCCACTTGCTCTAAACAAGTGAAAAACGTTTTCGATATCATACATGTTAACTTTCAGATGTCACTTATGGGTGAACTTCAATACTTTTTAGGTCTTCAAGTAAAACAATGTAATGATGGCCTGTTTATTACTGAATCCAAATATGCTGTAGAACTTGTCGAAAAATTTGGATTAGAAAAAGCTAAACCTTCTAGAACCCCCATGATTACTTCAATAAAACTATCTAATTATGATAATGGGAAAAATGCTTATCCTACTCTATATCTAAGTATGATAGGGAGTCTCTTATATCTTATTTCTACTAGACCCGACATTTTTTTCACAGTCTGTGTCTGTGCTAGATATCAAAGTAGCCCTAAGGAAACCCACTTATTGTGTGTGAAGAGAATTGTTAAATATGTCTAGGGTACTCTAAAATTTGGTATTTGGTACACCATGGACACAACTAGTTCTATTGTAGGATACACTAATGCCGATTGGTCAGGGTGTTTTGACGATAGAAAGAGCACGTCTCGCGCGTGTTGCTACGTAGGAAATAACCTAGTAGGTTGGTCATGTAAGAAACATAATTGTATTTCTGTATCTAGTGCAGAATCCGAGTACATTGCAGTAGGAAGTTGTTTTTCACAACTAATATGGATTGGACAGATGCTTAGAGATTATGGTATCATAACCACGGTGCCATAAATATTTTAAAAAATTCGGTACAACACTCTCGAACTAAGCATATACAAATTCGACATCACTTCATTCATGATCTTGTAGAATCTAAAAACCTCATTATTGAATATCTTAATACTTAAAAACATCTAGATGATCTTTTTACCAAACCATTGGATAACATATTATTTGAGTATTTGCGAAAAGCGATAGGTATTATAGTTCTCCTATAATTTCTGTCACATTTATCATAACCTCGGAGGTTTCATGCTAATAACTTGTTTATGAAGTTTTAGGTCATTGACATCTCTCAAATGAAAAAAATAAGCCTCCTAACACTAGTTTATGTAGAAGACCCTTGACTCTGCCATTGGTTATGATATTTTATTTGTGATTGAAATCTTTTTACATTTTCCTGATTTCTTTACTATTTTTTATCCAATTGCATATTTGAGAAAAATTGGGGGAGAAGAACTTTAGTACCTTTGCTACGATTTTTTTCTATTCCTATTCTAACTCCATTAATATGCCATTCAGTTTTTAGTCTTTTACAAGCATTCTTTAGACATGTTATATATCTTGTCCCATTTATTAGGTTATTGGTATGTATTGTAGTTGAGTGATGTACTTTTTTCATATTATTTTAGGTTCTAGTATGGGAATGGGTAGTTATATCTTTTGTATAGGACAACTAGGATTTTTCATTTTTCATCCAGGAGTTCAGAATACTCAAGGGAATTTTGTCTTTAATATCCGAAGGGGGAGATTGAGAACAAACTATATAATTGATACTTGAGTCTATATTATATAGGAGTTCCAACCAATTTGGATATCGAGATAAAGTAGGTTAGTTTTTATGAGTTGATCTATTCCTTAAAGGTTCAAGCAAGAATGAAGAAATCATGTCCAAGAAATCATGAAGATCAACCTAAAGGGAAGTTAATCTTACCTAACCACTTTAGGACACTTACATTACATATTATGGAGTTCACATGTGCATATATTGTTTTAATCACTTTAATAATGTTTGAAAATCAATTTTATTCCATTTTAACATTTTTGAATCATTTTAAATAATTTTTGAAATTATTAAAATTTGGTTTTTAAAAGTATTGATGTTAAAAGTTGAATTATGCGAAAAACTTTATCTTTAAAACTTTTGTTGGGTAGAATATCAAAGAGCATAGAATTCTGGTGGTGCAAATTGTATTACTTTTACACTCATTTTATACATGTTATCAGTCGTACACGTGTTGGCACCTAGACGGTTAGATGTGTGTTTTCTCGAAGACACATATGCGAGACGCTATCTCAGCCCTTGATTAATATTTATCAACGGTATGCATATGATCCTAATCAATCCTTGTGAAACTTGTTTGGACCAATCAGTGAACGTTATTTTCACCGCTAAACTACACCATTAGATTTAGAGTCAACTGGTCAAGATCAATCCAAGATGTTTGATTGCCTCAAATGTTCGAGATCCTTCCTAACCCAATATATATAACTTCAAAGTCTCAATCCTTACAGACTTTTGTCATTCGGCCAAATAGAGAGAAAATAAGAGAGTAGAGAGAGAACATAGAGAAGGGAGAAGAGAGAGGAAAATAAAAGAGAGAAGAGATAGAGAAGAAAACCTAATCTTCGAAAGCTCAATTACTGAGAGTTCTCCATAAATCCAAACACCAAAACCTTCAACTTTCGTACATCAGAAACCCTAAAACTTGAGAATTAGATCTATTTAGATTTCTGTTAATTAGGTGTTGGTTTTTCTCGAAGTTTCAAAACCTCTTCAAGCCATTGTTTCTCTCATAACTCATCTCATATCGTACATTTAATTTTTTATTCTCTCCTGGATATTTATTTTGTACATCCATTCTGTTTCAAAATATTTTTAAAAACAAACTTCATTTCTTTCAAGGTTAAATCAGATCCCCAAGATGTTTGTGTTTCTTGGATCATATTTCACATTTTGTGAAATAAGGTTGTATAAAAATAAAAAGAGACACATAGGACCTTGGCTAGTTTTAAAAGAAAGGTTGTTTTTCAGATTTGATCTTGTCAAAATTATTTGAATCAGAATCTGCATGTCATATAGATGCTTATGATTTATAGGACTTTGTCTATATTAATAACTTGAGAGGGTGAGTTGCATAAATCTGAAATTAGTGCACGTCACAAACACATTCTCACACTAACACTTAGTCACAATCATTATATTTGAGAAACCTAGTATTGAAAGAGGTGCTGAAATCAGAAATCAATGAAAAGGCAAAGAAGAAACAAGAGAAGATCAGTTCTAGTCAGAAAACCTTTGGAGTGGAGTAGCTCATATAGGTATATCTCTGAACTTAGAATTCGAATCTTTGTATGCTTTCTTATGTGTTGTAACTTGAATCTTTATTTTAGTGTATTTTTGATTTATGCCTTAGAGATCACCATGGATGTTTCCCTTGATTAATGGTTTTACCACGTTAAATTCCTATTTTCGTTTCTTTGAATGTTCTTAAATTCTGTTGTGATTGTTACGGCATCTTGGACTTAGTAGATGTTTTTTTAATTTCTAAAACCAAAGGTAATCAACAACCAAATCTAGAATACATATTCAGAAAACAAGTTTGAACACATCTTGTGTTGATAATCAAAAAGTGTTTTGTCCAAAAAGTTTATTCGTAGTTTACTCAACTTATAACATTTTGTTCTTAATCTAGTAAACAGTTTTTTTAGCTCACTGTCTACTAAGAGTATTAAGTGTTGCACGAAGGAATAACTAAAGAATAATCCCATGACAAATGGTATCAGAGTAAGGCTGGTGACTGGATCAATCTTAAAGGATTGATGATGTCATCTTCAAGTTTACAGGAAGTGAATCGGGCACATGATGAAGTTCCTACCAACATAGGGAAGGTAAGGGAAATGTTGAAGGATATGTTGGTAGCAATGGAACAATGACCAGTCAATAATGAATTGACTATGTTTGGTATGGGGGAATAACTTGATGGAGTCTACCAACGACTTGATGGGTTAGAGTTAGAGGATACAGAAATCCACCTTGTTGTAAAGAGTTACTTGAATGACTTAAGGGGAGATCTTTAACGAGAAATTTTATTTATTCAGGAACAACTAATGGGGGAAGTTGCAAACTGGTGTATTGCCTTTGAGAATGATCTAAATGCCCAATGACAATAGGTTGATGAGGTATGATCCCAAGCCCATGGCATTTTGTTGAGATAGAAATGCAAGGGAAATTGACAAATTCCTAGTGGGCATTGAGTAACATTTTGAAGTAATGACTATAACGAAGGATGTTGCCAAGATATGCATGGCTACACTCTACCTCATCGACAATACTACAATATATTGGAGGAAGAAATATGGTGATATTGGGAAGGGAACTACCATAATAAACACTTAGGATGACTTGAAACGTGAACTTAAGAAGCAGTTCTGCCTGAAGAATGTTGAGGAAGAATTAATCCGGAGATTCCATTGACTAAAGAATATATGAACTATTCGAGAATACGTGACATAATTCACTATTCTCACCTTGTATATTTTGGACTTTATCGATAAGGATTCACTTTTCTTCTTTATGGTTGCACTTAAAGAATGGGATACAAGGGAGATCAAATAGCGAGGTGTACTAGATCTCTCCATGGCTATTACACAAGCATAATCATTTATCGACTATAATGAGAAGAAGGAACCACCTAAGCCCAAGGATAAGATAAGTGGATATACTAAAGGTGAGGGAGAAAAGTCCCAATAAGGGGCTAGTGATGGTGCACGTAAACCACAACTGGGGAAGCCACATAATGGACGAAGGAATCCTTACCGTCCGATTAAAGTCAGTCGCTTCCTACGTGATGGTCCACACTAGGATATGGATTACCCAAAGAAGAAGGATCTTAATACTTTGAATGTTGAATATGGAGAAAAATAAGGCGAGGGAGATGAAAATAGTGTACATATGGGTTCACTCCGACTCCACAATACAATCAAGACTAAGGATGAGTCGTAAAATGGTAATTCTAATGGGATTATGTTTGTAGAGGTAAAGATAAATGAGATTCCAATAAATAAAAAATAGTTGACAGGCAGCCTATAAATTTCTTACCATAGAAGTAGACAAGAAATAAGAACTCAAAGCTAGCAAGGAAGGAGGACAAATCAAGGTGGTCAACTTGGAATCTAAACCCATCCTCAGAGTGGCAAAAGGTGTACGTGAAAGCATTAGAGTATGGAATAGTTTGATAGACTTGTGAGTCATGCCTATGGATGATTTGAAGTTGGTCCTTGGAATGTAGTTCCTAAACAATGTAACTGCCTCCCCTCTTCCATTTGCAAATACCATGTGCATCATAGGACGGGGAAATTATTCTATGGTGCCAGTTGAACATAATACCAAGGTCGAAGCTCAAGCACTTTTAGCCATGAAATTTGAGAAGGGAATTAGGGAAGGTGAGACTAGTTACTGATCCTTTTTATAAGAGTCTTCTCATGACGAGATAGTTGAGCCTTAGCTTATGGGAGTGCTGACCGAAGTCAAATTCATCATTGATCAATATAGGGACCTTATTCCCCTTGATTTTCCTAAGAATCTTCAACTTAGGAGGGAGATAGATTATAAGATTGAGCTAGAATGGGGTTCTGAACCCCCTGGAGGAGTCCCTTATCACATGACGCCGCCTGAGCTAAAGGAATTGAGGAGACAACTTAAAGATTTACTTGATGTAGGATATATTCAACCATCCAAGTCCCCATATGTCATACCGATGCTCTTTTTAAATAAAGGTGGCTCTCTACGCATGTGCATAGACTACCAGGACTTGAACAAAGTGACCATCAAGAATAAATATACCATCCCTATGATTGCAAATTTATTTGATCAACTTGATGGATCACGATATTTCACTAAATTGGACTAGCATTCGGGGTATTATTAAGTAAGGATTGCTAAAGGTAATGATCCCAAGACTACTTGTCTGACTAGGTATGGCGTATTTGAATTCCTTGTAATGCCTTTTGGTCTCATTAATGCACCTAACACATTTTTTACTTTGATGAATCGGTTGTTCCATCGATATTTAGATCGTTTTGTTATTATATACTTGGATGACATAGTGGAATATAACGCTACTTTAGAGGAACATCTGGAACACCTACATTTATTCTTCTAAGTGCTGATGGATGATGTGATTTATATCAAGAAAGAAAAGTGTTCCATTTCCTAAAAGGAAGTATCTTTCCTAAGGTATAAAATCAAGGGTGGAAAGATAATGATTGAGGAAGCTAAGGTAAATTCCATTCACACTTAGGAAATCCTACAAATGTGCCAGAATTGAGATCATTCTTAGGGCATGTCAATTACTATCGGCGATTTATCAAGGGCTACTCAGCTAGGGCAGCCCCTTTGATGGACTCATTGAAGAAAAATTATTCATGGGAATGGACAGGGGTATTTGATGATATAAGTAGGTAGTTATAGAGGAACCCATTGTTAGTCTTCCACACCTCGCCAAGACCTTTAATATTCACACTTATGCTTATGGCTATGCTATATGAGGAGTACTTATTCAGGAGGAACACCCTATTGCCTATGAAAGTCAGAAGTTAAAGGAAACGAAAAGAAGGTACACGGTGCAAGAAAAGGAAATGACAATGGTGATTCACTGTCTCCACACATGGCGACACTACTTATTGGGGACTTCCTTTGTAATCAAGACTGAAAATATTTCCATAAGCTATTTTAAGTTCCAAAATAAGCTCAACCTAAAGCAATATCATTGGCAAGATTTCTCGATATTAGATGTCCTCTTTCAACCTTGGTGGATCATATTAAATAAGGTTTGGATCATGTTCCACTAGCTTCAAGTCTTATAATAATGGATCGCGAGGGCAAGACACATCGCTTTTGGATCAATGATGTGTTACTCTTCACTAAAGGTGATTGGAGTTCCAAGGTGGTGAAATTTACGCAAGGAGTTTATAAAGGAATGTTATGATTTAAAGTGGGTTGGTCATCCTAGGATGCATCACCCACTTGCCTTGTTAGGGGATTCTTATTATTGGCCTCGAATGCGGGACGATGTGGAGTTATATGTGCATACTTGTCTCATGTGCCAACAAAATAAGAATGAAAAACATTGATTTGCCAATTTTCTAGATCCCGTACCAGTTCCCGAAAGACCATGGGAAAGTCTTTCCATGGATTTCAACACTTAGTTGCCTAAGTCGGAAGGATGTGGTGGTATCATTGTGTTGGTGGATAGATTTTCTAAGAATGTCACTTTCATTCCTGCACCAAAAGATTGTACATCAGAAGAAATGATTAAGTTATTATTTAAACATGTGGTAAAGTATTAGGGGATACCACTAGTTATTGTCAAGGATAAAGATCCTTGCTTCACTAGATGATTTTGGACTGAGCTTTTTCAGATGGTAGGTTATGACTTAAACTTCTCCACTATCTTTCATCCCTAAACAGATGGAAAAATAGAGAGAATCAATTCCTTATTGGATCTCTACTTGAGTAACTATGTGCATGCCAACCAGGGTGATTGGGCCAAACTCCTAGATGTAACATAATTTTCTTATAATTTTCAAATAAGCGAAGCTACAAACCAAATTCCCTTTGAAACTGTTACATGAAGACAACTTATCATGTTGAATGCATTGTCATATAGCTGTGGTGGGAAGAGCCTGAAGGCATACAAAATCACTAAGGCATGGCAAGAACAAGCGAAAATGGCTAAGGCATGCTTCAAAAGGGCGTTTGAGAAAATGAAGAAATGGCAAGATAAGAAGAAATAACCAATGGAGTATAATGAAATGACATGGTTATGTTGAAACTCCTTCCCTAAAAATTCAAGTCCCTACAGATGGTACATAAGGGTTTAGTGAGAAAAGTTTTCTATTGACTTCAGTTACCCCCAAAATTGAATATTCAGAATGTCTTTCATGCCATATTTTTAGAACCTTATAACGCAGATTTAAAGGACCCTGAGCGTGGGGTATCAAAGAGGTCACCTTCTTCTATTATCACTTCACTTGATAAGGAGGTTAAAACCATCTTGTCCGACCGATTGATTTGGAAGAGAGTTATGCCTAACAATCAGGAGTACTTTGTCAAGTGGTAAAACCTACCAGGCAATAAGGCAAGCTAGGAGCATGAAGATATATTATGGCAATTTTCAAAACCAATACAGAGGTATAAGGAAGAAGGTGCAACAAGGGCACAACGAACTTAAGTGGTGGAGGATGTCACGTGCTAAGTATTTTCATTAAAATACAATCCTAAAGGCTCCATCCCCACACTACATTTTTTCAGAATTCTAGATTTCTCTAGGTTGATCTAGTGTAGTATGGAATGGAGTAGGTTATGCTAGATAATTCTATACAAATCTAGAATATTCTTGTATAGAGATGGGAAGATTATAGACTCTTAAGCTAGAATGTTCCTAACTATTAGATTAGTGTCACTTGTATAAATCACAGCAATTGATTGTAAATGTAGTTGCCAATAAATAGGTGGGAGCATATTTTGGCCAAACCATCAAGCAAAGTTGTGAACTCTATTCCTTAAGTGCAATACAAGTATTCACTCAAACTATCTATTTGTGTGCTTTCTTCGTCCTTTTACTACTCTAGTATTACCAAGAGCTAGATTTCTAGGCTTACTTAGTAACTCACCGGATATTAAGAGAACTTAGTTCCCCATGAAAGAATAACTAAAGACTAAACCCATGATAGATGGTATCAGGGCAGGACGAACATATAATTACACGGGGTGCATCGTTCATCAGTCATGGGGTATTGGAGAGTTGATGCTGTTAGAATAGGACCCTTTTTTCGAAAGTGGTTATGGGGGCATCATGTAAACACTTGGTTGCACCATTGAAAAATTGTGGATAAGACAGGACACGAAGGAGCGGTTCGAAATGATTATAGTGAATGGGTGTACAACTATGATGATTCAAACCGTTATGCTTAGATGGAGTGCTTAGAATTGTGAATTGAAAGGGAGCCTTTAAAAACACCTCTTGAAAGCACATAACATGAATTATGTTGATCAACATGCTTCGTTGTCTCCAGATCATTGAGAGAGAGGCATGCTATGATGCATTCTTAGGTGTAGTCCGATAGCCGAGAGAGAGGCGGACTACAACGAGGTTAGATTCTCCATAAAGGATGCATGCCATGTCGCACACTAATTATCGAACTTGATGAGAAAGTTTATGGAAGATCAAATCAATGGGAATGTGGGAATGTTGGTAGATTGTTTTTCTTAATATTGTGTTGCTATTGCGGCTATAACGAGGGCATCACATAATTTAGGTGTCGAAGAATGTCACGGAGGATAATTTTGGGTCATCTTGAGGAAGCCTTGATAATTATTGTATTGTATATTGGACATAATTGGGTGACAATGACTTGGAATGGTTCCGTGTAAAGGAAGTGCATGATTATATGTTGGTAGTCTCTTTGGAGTTCAGGCAAGTTGACTTGGATAAGTTGGGGAAACTTATCGCTAGTCTTAGACTTGCCTGTGAGGATGGGACTTAACCATCCTTGCACAAACTGGTCAGGAGATGGAGCCGTTCCCCTGAAGAGGCTTAGGCAGGCCGAAACCGGCCAATATGTATGCTTTGAAGGCAGTTCATATTAGGCTGAGCCTTGTGACCGAGTGTCCCGGTCTATCACAAGACATTTATCGAGGATAATTCATCCATCTTGTTCTCAGCCAAGTGTGGTACAATAACTGTTATGTAAAAAAATTATTCTCACTCTACACCAATTTTCCATTTAATGATATCTCGGTCATTTTAATTGACAATGGCCATTCAATTATAGTTCAAGGTGAATAGAGACACCAAAATAATAGATGTTTCCCTGCAAGACAGTTCTCACCATGCAAGGAACCCATAGACCCACCAGCACCTCACCTAGTAAATATTTTCACATTTATTTTTTATTTTTATTCTAGATACACTTAGTAGCCCTATATGATTGTTTTTTTTATCATAGTGTAAGTTATACAATTTCTTTCTTTGTGGTAATGTCTTGCTTAAATTGGATTTTTTTTAGATTGGGTTCACGAATTGGAAAGAATCATAGAAAGAAAACTCACGGACAGTGAAATAACAACACTGCCTGTAAGTTCAATGATTTCTTTGTCTTTGCTTGTTATCATTTCATTTAGGTTTATTATAATCATTTAATCATGTTTTTTGCAGATATATAATGAAAATAATGTCGATCGTCCAAAATTTAAAGAGGGATGCAATCTTCCTATGACTATCACCCTTGGTGATCACTGGGTGTTATTTCACATAACTCCCACTTCGCAGTTACACTTCATCACAATGAGTTAAATAGGAAGGATGAAAATCGAATTGTCATATATATATATATATATATATATATATATATATATATATATATATATATTCAATGTTCCTTAAAAAGTCCAATTCATATGGAAACGTTCAAGAAGCCACCTAAGGATTACGTGATATTGAATTTTGATGCATCATTCTAAAAGGGTCCTTATTACGGTGCATTCATTATACGCAATTACAAAGGAAAAATTAACACATATGTCGAGAATGCCCTCTTTCTCTAATAAAAGATTACAATGAAGAGGAGGTTCTTGCGGCAAAATCAGGCCTCATGTTTTCTCAGAATCTTTGCATCAAAAAATTTATTATGCTCGGTGATTCGAGTTTCGCTATAAACTTCCTAAAAGGGATTTGTTTTACACCAATCTTTCAGAGAAATCTGTAAGTTTTTTTGTAATCTTTGCAGAATAACTTTTTTAAATTAAATGTTGTTTACTTATGGGCAATGAAGAAGTCTAGAATATTTGGCTTTTAAAATCCATTTATTGATCGTCGATCAATGGGGAATCCAGCCTAATTTTCGTTCGAGTAAGAATGGATTTGTGAGTTAACTGGACAACGAATAAGTAAGCCTTAATTTATGGTATGTATTAGGTAATAAAGAATCCGTTTAACCATAACCCAATGTTCCTCACTTGGATAATGCATAAATGTAAAACCTTTGTTGATAACCAATTAAATATTAGGTCTCGTAAATGTGAGGTGCTGTAGAGGTCAACTTAACTCAGTGTTCCTCACGTTTGACGTGTGGGCACCACGTAGAATTAGTTTCAAAGTTAACTAAACTGAACTCAATTCAACAACAAAGCATTTTCCTAATTATTTGGGGTGAACTACATGAATCCCATTTTGTTCATTTCAATATCTTCTACTAAACCACCTAATATCATGTCCCCAACATCCCTTCCTGTCATAAGACCACTAGCACATGAGATAGTAGTAGTAGTCATAGGGGTGGGAGTCGCAGACGCAATTAAGGACATGAATAAATATAAATAAGCAATCTAGATGCAGAGATTCATGGGTTGACTTATCCATATCATCTTTCATGTCGTATCAATTCTTGTTTAGGTCGATCTTTCTCCGATGGATAATATTTTTTCGAGATAGGCAGACTTAGACTTGAATGACAAAGGTTTCATAATTTGAATTTTTAATGTCATAGTTCTACTCTCACGACATTGATATTCTTTGAACAATAGTTGCGTTTTTAAATCAAGGAAGTTATTTACCCTCTCAACCATAATATCGGGGCTCTTCCAACCAAGTCAATTTAGTTCTACATCTACCCCTTTCATTATTATCAATACTAATTAAATCACTCTTCCTTACGGGGGCATCCATTGGTCTCTGATTGATGTGTCCAAACTACCTAAGTTGATTTTCTCTCAATTTATCTACTATAGGAGCTACTTTTACCGTTTTATGAATTTGTTAATTTAGGATTTAATCCTTTCTAGTTTTACCACAAATCCATCTTAGCATTCACATCCCCATCACACTCATTTTTTGCACATTTTTTAGTTACCCAACACTATGTCCTAGCTATATAACATGATGGGTAATGGTCGTCCTATACAATTTCCCTTTTAACTTCAAATGTATAAGCCTATCACACAATATAATGGTGGAACTTCTCCACTTAACCCAACCTATTTTAATCCTATGAGTAACATCATCACTAATATCTCCATCTTTTTGTATAATTAAACCTAATTTCTAGGTTTCTCTTTACCCTCTAATTACACCACAACCCTATTTGTCCTTCTATTACTATTAAAATTTCCCTCCACATATTCTATTTTAATCCTGAATATTTTAAATCCTCTTGTTTCTAGATTTTCTCTACACAATCCAATTTAGAATTAACTTCCGGCTTAGTTTCGTCCACTAAAACAATATCATCTGCAATAGCATGCGGTGCGACACCTCATCTTGTATTTTTCGAGTTAATTCATCCATAATAATGAAAATGAGATAAGGACCTAGTGCTGAACCATGGTGCACACCTACAGTAATTGGAAATTCACTACTTTTTCCTCCTCATGTTTTTACTATAGTCATGGCCCCATCATACATATTGTTGATCACATAAATATATCTACGAGTTGTTCGTTTTCTATGTTGAACCCACCATATTATATCTCTTGGTATCCTATCATACACCTTCTCCTAATTTATAAATTTTATATTAAGTTCCTTGTTTTTCTTCCTATACCTCTCTATTAATCTCCTTAATAAATAAATTTCTCCCATTGTTGACCTCCCAAGCATAAACCAAAATCGATTCTCCGATACTGTGGTTTTCAATATCACTGTATATTCAATCACTCAATCCCAAAGTTTCATTGTATGACTCATTAACTTAATACCACAATAATTTGGAGAATAATGTATGTTCCCTTTATTTTTATAAATAGATACAAAAATACTCTTTCTCCATTCATCAGGATTCCTATTAGTCATTATAATTTGAACAACTTTGTATGTCCCCCCCCCCCCCCACTCTTCAACCGTTCATGAAATATAAATCCAAAAACCTCTTATCTTATGTTATTTTTATTAACATTTCTTTGTGTTTTTATAATTTTTTATATTGCTCATTGCAGATCTATTTGGTGCCTTATGAAAGACTTCGAATAATTGATGTTTCGACACATGACGAGAGAAGGTAATGCAATCATTGACATCCTCAGCAGATACAACACACGTGATATAGTTTCATCTTCTGTATGTTGGAACATCATAAAAGCCGACAAACAGGGGGAATGTACTTTCATTACAAAGAAGATTAGATTTTTTCTTCAAAACTTACTAGACTTTATGAACTTAGATAAATAGTCATTTAGAAATTCTAGTACATGTTAGAAATAGTCATTTAGAAATTCTAGTGAAGTGATTTTAGTTGTGTTGTTATGAATTTCTTGTGTTATGGACTTATCTTTTTAATTAGTTCCCATGATTAGTAGTGTTCTGCTAAATAAATAAGTGGGGGTGTGGTGGAGGGGTTGTGAGTACAAATTTTTCGACCCACTTTGGATGGGCACTTAAATGGTGAATTCATGCAATGATTTTAGTAACACCCCTATGAAATTGATTTTCGAATAAATCTTGCCTTAAGGAAATCCCGTGAACTTACAATGGAGCGATATTTGTTATGTATACCTGACATTAGAAGATTTAACTACAAACAAATACCGATAATTAAAACATTAAAATAAAACAAAACGAAAGAAGGATTACAAGAAATAATAAGAATATTCATTTTTTAAGGAAAGAAAGAAAACAATGATAGGGAGTAATAAAATATGATACGCCTATGATTCAATGCTTCTTACGACATAACTAAAAATATACATTTTTCTTCTGGATATATCATATTATTTCATACTATACTAACCACTCTGCATCGCCACTTGATTACAAATAAATACCTAATTCTAACTAAAATGTGTCCATTGACAGTTCATGTGCAATGTCCTCAACCAATGCATAAAAATATCAGAATTTTGTGATAATGACATAATATTAACATCATAGATAAATCTCCGGGTATAATTGGCCTTGTCATATAATCTTTTAATACCATGATGATAAAAATATTGTGTCCTCCATAGCATGTTTGATAAAGAAAATAAATGTAGTATCAAGTATCTCAGACAAACATTTAAACAAAATCTACTCAGGCGTTGACCACTATATGCCTCCATAGCCTATATAATCCAAGTCTCACTAAACAAGTCAACGAGTAAAGGAATCTAGTCACTTAATTTTATCGGTAAGGAAAATTGTATACTTTCTCTCTCATATATTCTCCAAACAAAAGAAATGAAACATTTTTTTCTTTCACTTCTTTTATCTCTGAAATAGAACTCGCACATACCCTAAGTGTCGGACTTTATGTCCTACTCATCTGTTTTGTTCCTTTGGTCGAGCCCTAGAACCGGAATAGAACTCATGCCTGATGTCATCAACTCTTACTATATATATGTACATATCAGTATTAACATATTAGCTTTATTCTCCTGCATCAAGCACGAAGCACATCATGCATGAAGTAGGAGGTTAAAGGCTAGCCCAAAGAGTTTGTGTCCTATATGAGGATACTTTATACCTCCGGGCGCACAAAGATAATCCTCTGTTAGCACATCTCAGCTTAAATTATTCGAAAGGACAACCTAAAGGTATCAAGGCAGGAATGCGGTAGAGCATCACGCTCGAGCATCTAATCATCATTTTTAAAGAAAAGTCCCATAGAAATTTATGTCATTACAAAATTACCTTAGACTTCGTGTACATCACGTAAGTTTTGGAACCCCTAGTCATAGAAAGGGTAGTTCCTTAAAAAACACTTAATAAAAACTTGATTTTAAGATCAAAACTCATTGAACATGTCAAAAATAGAGTACTAAGGGTTAACAACATATGGATAGAAAAATGGTCTAATATATTAAACCTCAATGATTATGTATGGTTTGTATGCTTTCAAAAAAACTAAGAGTTCACAAATGAAAATATATGAAGATTTTATAAGAGCCCAAGGTCTCAATGATGACTTAGAAGCTTGAAGGTTTTAATCCTTAAACGACGAGGATCCCCTTTAAATTTATAGGGTTAGGGTTTCTATTGGGCTTCCCAAATAGTTCGGATTCCCAAAATGACCATATGAAATATCTTTAATTAAAATATTCTAGAGTCTCTAAAATTTCTCCCAAAGGATTCTATATCCCCAAATCTAGTTGATATACTCGATTCAATGATAATGAGGGCTCGATCAGTAGTAGCGTTAGAGCCTCAATTCTATGTATTGTAATTAGCAGATTCTATTAATCATTGAGAGACGGTATAACAATACCATTGGTTGGAGAGGGATAAACATAAAGTGATTTATTCTAGTAGGAGTAAGGGAGCACACTCGTGACGATGCCCCATTAGCCCAAAAATCAGGAGGTGTAGAGCATACGAGGGAGTGACTAAATGATTTGATGTAGAACTATAACTAAGGGTTTTCCCATATTCTACCTCCTGATTTCACGTTCACTATCAGAAATATATTAATCAACTTAAGGAAACGGGATGTAGTTACTTTTAATTTCTTCAACCAATCTATTGGAGAGTTCTTGGATCTGATAAACTCTTTGCACATTTAATAAAATGACATTAGATCTTCCTCTACTCCAAAACCCACTCCAGATGGAATCGGTTCTTAGTTTGACACCACTACTCAAATGGGTGCCATTGACATTTAATATAGTCATGATTAGGTCGGTATGACCCACCTAACTAATGCATGTGGTACTTACCCATGACTATGGACATTACAAGGCTGATAATACGCAAATATTACGTATTTCATCTGTCGAACCTATGTATTTTAGCCCCCTCGGGTGCCTTAATCGTTATATCTAATCCTATTAACCATACAACCTCGATTTATATTGTTAAAATGCTATATGACGTATAATTGGGATTTTGTAGGTATTTAGGTACTAAGAATGGAGTTCGGATGCATTCTGCCCAAGTTTTGTACGAATTCACACGTTCAAGGGCAATTTGGTCAATTCACATTTTGGGAACCTGTCTCGGCATCTACACAGAAGTTGTAGTACTCCTCGTAAGCTTCACGTGGGCATGAACGGTGCGCGATTCCGAGTTCGAACGAAAAAGTTACGGCATTTCTAGAGGACGAGAATTTCATATGCAGCAAAACAGGAGGAAAATAGGAAGCTGCCCTGCTTGATCGATTGATCGATCAAAAGGATCGATCGATCGATCCTTCAGAACATTGCCACGATTTCAGACATCGATCGATCGACCAAAGGGGACAATCGATCAATCCCCTATTTTCTGCAGATATTTTCCTTTTCTTTTCTTTCTACTTTTCTTTTATTCCAACTTACTATATAACCCAATTTTGTGTAATATCAGAATATATTCGGTTTTAATTAGTTTATCCTAGGGTTTGTGGGTTTTGAGAGCTTGGATTCATTTCTCTTTTGGTTAATAACCATATGGGTTGTGTATGTTGAACTTTCCATCTCATTTACCATTAATATACTTATTCTTGCTTAATTCTTGCTTTGTAGATTAATTTCCATGCTTTCTTAATTAGATTACTTACTTTATTTCTTTCTTTCCTAGTTTAATTAGTTTTAATTTATCTTAATCATTATGTGCCCCTAGATAAATAGGGTCGGTATGTCGTTCCGCTATTTTCGAGCCCCAAGCTCCGAAAATTAAGTTTTGCGTAGAATTGCGTTTAATTGAACTCGCGCGTATTAAAGTCGGATTATTACGCGTTTAACTTTATTTGTCATGGATCTTTAGTGTTTATAGTGATAATACGAATTTAATCCGCGTGCGACCATTTTCCGTTAATTATTTATTCACGCAACTTTGGCTTAAATTCCATATTGTGCGAGGTTTATGATTAATTGATAATGGTCGATTAAATTTCTCTCGAGCCGGAATTCTGACTAATAGTTGTTTCGAGCCATATGGTTTGACGATATCCCGATCCTCTCTTTTACTTTATTTAGACTTAACTTCTCTCTTTTCTTTTATTTACATTCATACATTACCCTTTTACACTTTTATTCCTGAATTAATAAGCCGATTACGAGATATACTAACACTCCATGTGGATTCGATACCCGATTTACCGCTATACTCACCAGTTGAGTGTAGTCATAACTTAGGTTTTTTTTATTGAGGAGACAAAACAAAAAACAACGACTGTGCACTTACATGCGCACACTTCTTGCGCGCTATCAAAATAGGTCACTAGGCTACTACTGTACTGGGTCATTTTGCCATTTCTGGGACGGATATTATGTTCTATTTTTTATTTTTATTTTTATTTCTCTCTTTTTAATAGTTGTAATGTATTAAGTTGTTTTGTATGGAACTTATGAAATGAGCAATGAGAATGTAGTTTGAGGTTGTTTATTCGATTTTGATGTGTGTGACCTTCCATTTTATAAAATCAAAAAGTTCACCATCAATATATCTAGTATTTGCACTTCAGCCCCTCTATATTGTTGTGAATTGTGACATAGATTCTGTTAACTTAATACATCGGTATATATTCTTCCTATGCTTTGTACTAACTTGTTTTGCAGATTCATTTGGACTTGTACTTATGGAGATCGGTCCAAATTTGGGTAATATCATTCTTTTCCTATCTTTGTGTTATGTTCTTTAATGGATGCATTGGGGACAATGCAACATTTAAGTTAGGGGGTGTGGGATATTCTATCCATTTCATTGTTTAGTCCTTGAATTTAAGTACAATTTAGTTACAAAGCATGGTTTTGTTAAAAAATTGAAAATTTTTAAAATGATTTTCTTTCTTTTTTCTCCTTTTTTGGGCATTTTTTGCCCTTGTTTCCGATGATAACTTTTAATAATTGCCCGATCCATTAGACAATTCAACGATGCATGTTCTCGATTTTAGAAGTTATTAGACTTTAGTCCTTTAATCATTAATATTATGAATAACTTCATGAATTAAACTTTATCCCTTGAGCACATGCATTTTTCTTGTTATATTGATTTGGTTTAAGATTTTTATAACCCGGTAATATTTTATTGTATTGTATATACTTACACCGAGTGAGATTAGAGACTTATCTTCATTTATGAGTGTATAAAAACGTTACAGTCGTTGGCAATCTCTTTATTCTTTCATTGACCGTTCATTAATTGAGTTCATAAATGAAATGTGTTACTTGAGGATGATTTTCATATATTGTTTTGACTCGAGAATTGCGTAAACTTTTTGAAATAATCATAGGCCATCTTTGTATATCACCCATATGACCTTGACCTCACCTTTTATATGTTCCCTAGCCAACCCACTTGAGCCTAAATACTAGCCTTTCGCTTTATCACCCAAAATCCCAAAACCAACTCGAAATTGGAGTTATATACCATACATACCCTTCTTTGGATTGTTACATGGGATTGAATGATATTGTTGTTTTGTGGTTGCAATTTGAGCATGAAAAGAGTGAGAGATGAAGAAAGTGTAGTGAAAAAGAGAAGAAAAAGAGAAAGTTGAAAACAAAAGAAAAAAGTGAGAAAAATAAGAAAAGAAAAAGAAAGAGAAATTTGTATATATTGTTTATAGTGTTTCAATAATCCTTGTTACTCACTCGATTATTATATCTAATGCTAGTTTGGAAATCATTTGTCCAATTTTAAAATTGCCCACTTTTTCCCATTATCCCGAGTTTCATCCCCAAAAACCTTTGAATCCGTATATACATCCCTTTCACTTCGTACCCCGGCATAGCCTACATTACAACCCTATTAAATTCCTATGTGATCTTAAGTAGATGTAATTTAAAAGTTTAAATAGTTTTGATAATCTGTGAAAATGCATTTCGCCTCTTTTATATGTGCGGTATCCTTTCACTGAGATTACAGTTTTTATTTAATATATAGCATTCTTCATTTGTGATATGTGCGCGTCCTACTTTCCCTATACATTTACTCTTTATGCCTGCATGTCCCGTGTGTTACCTCCCTGTTTCAAGTGAATTCATTTGATGAGTGTAATGCCCGTGAGGATTGGATATATGCTTGCTTTGATATTTAGTATCCGAGTTATTTAAGTTTTTTCCAAATCATATTTTGCGTGTCCTCATTCCCCTCCCACATGTTAAAGTTTCAATTCATTGAGGTGCACTCGATAATGTTAATAACTATGGACTTTTCATGTGAATTCGTTTGCTATGCTAATGACATGCTGAAATCTTGTTCGTATTTTTGAGTTTGTCGCATTTGATTGGGCATATTTTGAGGAAACTGTATGATGTTTGTGGTTTTCATCCCTGAAAACCCTCACGAGACGACACTCGTCCACTAGGGTAACTTAGGGGTTTAACGACTTATTTCATATGCTAAATACAATCGTTCGCCCGTGAAAATGGCCTTATCTTTTTATTGCTTTCTTATCATACTTTTGTACTATCTCTTGTTTTGGTTTACTTGTTGTTCTTGTTGCATACTATTTCATTGCTAGGGACTAGCAATGTGTAAGTTAGGGGGTGTGATAATACGCAAATATTGCGTATTTCATCCGTCGAACCTATGCATTTTAGCCCCCTCGGGTGCCTTAATCTCTATATTTAAGCCCGTTAACTAGACAACATCGATTTATATTATTAATATGCTATTTGAGGAATAATTGGGCTTTTGTAGGTATTGAGGTACTAACAATGGAGTTCGAACGCATTCCACTCAAGTTCTGTACACATTCACACGTTCAAGGGCAATCCGGTCAATTAAAAGTTTGGGAACCTGGCCCGACATCTACATGAAAGCTACAGCCCTCCTTTAAGCTTCGCATGGCCGTGAACGGTGCGCGATTCCGAGTCCAAACGAAGAAGTTAAGGAATTTCGAGAGGATGAGAATTTCATATGCACCAAAACAGGAGGAAAATAGGAAGCTGCCCTGCTTGATCTATCGATTGATCAAAAGGATAGATCGATCGATCCTTCATAATCTTTCCATGATTTCATCCATCGATCGATCGACCAAAGGGGTTGATCGATCGATCCCTTATTTTCTGTAGATATTTTCCATTTCTTTTCTTTTTTCTTTTCTTTTATTCCAACTTACTATATAACCCAATTTTGTGTAATATCATAATATATTCAGATTTAATTAGTTTATCCTAGGGTTTGTGGGTTTTGAGAGCTTGGCTTCATTTCCCTTTTGGTTGACAACCATATGGGTTGTGCATGTTGAACTTTCCTTCTCATTTACCATTAATATACTTGTTCTTGCTTAATTCTTGCTTTGTAGGTTAATTTCCATGCTTTCTTAATTAGCTTACTTGCTTTATTTCATGCTTTCCCAGTTTAATTATTTGTAATTTAACGTAATCATTATGTGCCCCTAGATAAATAGGGTCGGGATGTCGTTTCGCCATTTTCTGGCCCCGAGCTCTTAAAATTAGTTTTGGTGCAGAATTGCGTTTAATTGAACCCACGTGTATTAAAGTTGGATTATTATGCATTTAACTTTCTTTGTCATGCAACGTTAGTGTTTATTGCGATAATCCAAATTTAATCAGCGTGCGAACATTTTCCGCTGATTTTTTATTCACACAACTTTGGGTTAAATTCCTTGTTGTGCGAGGTTTATGATTAATTGATAATGCTCGATTAAATTTCTCTCGAGCCGAAATTTTGACTAATAGTTGTTTCGATCTGTATGGCTTGACGATATCTCCATCCTCGCTTTTACTTTATTTATACTTAACTTCTCTCTTTTCTTTTATTTACATTCATGCATCACCCTTTTACATTTTTATTCCTGAATTAATAAACTGATTACGAGATATACTAACACTCCATGTGGATTCGATATCCGACTTACCGCTATACTCACCAGTTGAGTGTAATTGTAACTTAGGTTTTTTTATTGAGGCGGCGAAACACAAAAAAATAGTTAGGGTCTTTACACGCACTACTTTTTGCCCACGATCAAAGGCCTCGACTATCAGTGTCCAAATTTAGTATTTTTCTTTTAACATAAATCCTAAGTAGAACTCCTCGATGAAGCCTATAATACCGTCACACTAATATCTACCTTTTAAAAAGTATATCTACTAGTTTCATCTTCCTATTACTAACCTCTCTTCAGCCTCAAATGTACTTTTAGTCCTTCAGGGTTTCTCTCGTCCCTCAAGGTAAACACTTCAAAAATTCTAAACAGTTCGATTCTCGGTAGTCATAGGAGGAACAAATCAACTACTTTTATTGAGCTCGCCTTTGTGGATTCTTATTATCCAAAACCATTTTAAGTTCATAGACTAATTCCACCCCATTGTGTTCAACTCACATTCAAACAACCAAGCTGTCACTCTTCTTAACTAATCTCATAATCAGACTCAAAGAGCATCAATATTTGTGGGGCCTCATAAAGTATGGGGTTATCTCCCACAAAAGAATTCCTTTGTTTTTATTGTATATGCTTTCACAAGTAGATGTTTTGTTACTTCACTAGTGACGATTTCTCATCTTTATGTCTCAGCGGACAACTTGAGTTACTAAAGAATCTCTCCATCTGCTGGAGTGTTGCCTACAATATCTTTCGATCAATTGAATTTATAACCTTCACTAATGTTCCTCTCCTTGACTTCCTTATTTAATACGGTCTTTCTATACAACTTTTTTTTTTATTTCTCTTCTCCATCGCCCTGGCAAATTTTTGTTTCTCCTTTATTTTTTGTCTATTTTTTGGTGATTTGTTTCTTGCTCCTTGCTCGTCGATGTTAAGGGAAATAACAAGTGACTCACCTCCTTAGCGTTTTTTAACTTCCTTGAGCTATTTCTTCTCTTAGTCACCATCCTATCTACAGGTGGAACCATAGAGGTAAATATCACAAGGTGATACTTGTTTCATTGCTCCCTTCAACTTTATTTGACTTATACTGTCAAATTAAACAGACCCCACTGACACACTTGAGACTTGTAGAAAACTCGCATGTTCATACCGCCAATGTGGAGAAAGTCCATTTCCTTTATCTTCATTTCCTTTATCTTCATTTGCAAGTTGAGGAGAAAAGTGACTATAGGTACAAATTGTGACTATAGTTTAACTACTACAAATGCACTTTATACACAGTTTAAGTATCATAAACATATCATGAAAGGCTAAAAAAGAAAAAGGTAAAGATTGAATTATGTGGGCCAAAATCAAATGCACTTGAAAAATACAATATAATTGTCCCTTTTCTTAGGGTGGAGGTGTCTACCTCGAAAAGTAACAACATATATACTAAAACTCTAACATCCTCACACTTGCGATTGCCTAACAAAAAGAACGTAAATTTTATGTGAGAAATGATCATGCATAGAATAAAGAACGTATACATGAGATTTGTAGTGCAAATCAAAATCCATATCTCAAACGGTAATACCTAAGTATTGTTTCCAAAATATAAGAGTTTTTATGCAAGGACAAAGCGAACATTTCACCGACGATCATTTTTCACTTATTAACCTCTTTTAAGGGTTGTTTTTTCTGGAGATTTCACCGAAAATCAGTTCTGATCTAAAAACAAAAACCAACAGCACTTGAGGTTAAAGAGAAAGAAAGAAAGACAGAGGTGTAAAAAATCATACAGAAGTAAAAAAAATCATACAGATATACTCGTGGGGTCGATCCGCTTCCACAACAACATATTCATTCTCGTCATTAGCGCCGCCGATTTTGCACCCATGTCTGTGCCCCTTTGAAGGAACTCTGACTTCTTTCAAAAAAATGGTGAGGGAGGAAGATAGAAAAAATTTTAGGGGTTGTTTTTTCAATTCCCACCGTCGGAGATTTCACTGCGGATCATATCTGGAAAAAAAAATCCCTAACGGCACTTGAGGTTAGAGAGAAAGAAAGAAAGACAGAGGTGTAAAAAATCATACAGATTCACTCATTATATCACCTAAACAATTGACTCCAAAACAAAAAAAGAACGTGAGATAATGTATGCCCGAAAATTTACAATAGATCTTAAACACATCATTTTCTCACAACATATTTGGAAAAAAAATGTACCCCAGATCTGAAACCCGAAAAGGAATCATAAATCTGAGAGAAAGTATACCTGAGATCCAATTAGATCTGAAAAAAATTAATAAGAAAAATTCTCAGAAAACAACATTTACTTTGTTACATGGCAACCTACACATCAAACTCAAAACCCTTTTCTTTGTATCTCAAATCCTAACGTACCTGCAAATTACAAATAATAAAAATCAAATCTAAAAAAAAACACAAAATGAAAATAAGAGATGCAAGAGATTTAGAGAGTAGGGCTACCCGTGGATGGGATTCAGAAGAGTTATCAAAGTGAGGAGAGAGAGAGGGATATAGAATGATAGAAGTTCTCCACAGATTTGAATTAAATTGAAAGGATTAGATGGAAAAATATTAATGGTGGTACTTATTACACTTTCCAACATTTCATTGAGCCTTGTTCACATTATTCCAATATCTCATTGACCTTTATGCACATTATTAGATTTAAAACACCCCATTCCAAGTTTCCATGTCATAATCCTAAGTGGTGGCATGGAACTCTCTCACACCTTTAGATCACCCCAAAAAATTCAATCCCAGCTGCTAATTTGTTGGCACTATGCAAACACTACTCTCTCTTATTATATAGATAATGGAATGTATATTATTATTGAAAATGAACGAAAAAATTCCTTAAGTATAAGGATGTAGACTATAAAGCACAAACCCAATTATATGTGGTTTGTATGATGTTGGATGTCGTCATTTTATCGGTAGTATGTCCGGGATAATTTGGGAAATATTAACTTAAGTGTAAATAACTCTTATTCAATGTGTTTATATAGCTAACTGCATTCTTATATTGTCATTAGCATTTATCCACCATCTATATCAGGACTTGGTGGTCACACATGAAGCACTACTTTTATAAGAGGGGTGAGACATGTTATGTATGTGACTGACGATGGGAAGAATTCACTTTGAATTAGCTGTACTTTTGCACAATAAAATTTATAAGTTACTTCTTGCACACTTTAGCGCGCTGACCCAAAATTATAAATATTTTTCCCCCAGGTGCTCTTAGACAGGGATAACATGACTGTTGACAGATCTGCCTTACAGTCTCACATTGCTTAGAAGATTTCGTATCATTAATTCTAGATGAGGTTGTTACTCTCCTTCAATTATTTTTTTTATTTTGGAACTATTGTATGGGAATAAGCCCAACATCTATTTCATTTCTAGTTCGAGACACTTATGAGTATGTTGGGATTAATTTATATTGTGTGGATGTTAGATTATATCATTGCCTTGGTTATTAATCTAAATGCAGTTTCAATCTCATTCGTGGTTTACAAATAAATATTTTATATGGTTTGATGCAGAGAATGATATAGATTGTATAGCAAAACCCATCTTTGGCGTATTGCGTCTGGCCAACCTTTATGTGAGAAAAATATTATCACACATACAATACGATACACATGATTCACCAATTTAGCTACGTTCACAATTCACACTCACTGTCACTATAATCATATTGTTTAAAAACTAAACAATATGTATTACTAGCACTCTAAAAATATGCACTTTTGTATTTTTTTACTCCCAATTACAACACCACTATGAAAATACACTATGTATCTTCTATGCCGAACACATTTTAAGTATTTTTGTATCTTCTATGCGGTCTCTCAATGCTATCATCTTCCAGGGCATCACTCACATACCATCCTGGGGACCAGCGGTCGAACTCAATATCACCGACATCGCGGCCAGCACATGCACACAATGTCTGGGAAGCGATCATAGTTCCTCCCCGGCTATGAGACAAAACATACCCACCACGTCTCACCCCTAATAAAAATCACACAATATCACAATGGACGCTATGACCTACAGAATATCCACACCCTGCTCCTCGAGCCAGGGTGCTCACCCTCATCACGCAACTTCCCAATGATAGCATTAGAGGGGGTATGCTTCACATATATATACACCATCCACACATAGATATACATACATAACTGTATCATATAATATATATACTTTAGTCACATAGTATCTATATAATCCTCATAGTTCCTTAAACAAATATAAACAGCCATAACAACGAATCACACGTAGTGATGACCAATAATCGCAAAGATTTTCATAATTAATAATATTCGAGTATTCACACACTCATGATATTAAACCCAAAAGTATTCCCAAGCATTCATTAAATCCATACCCCATATCTTACACTAAATAAATCCGAGGTTCCTTCTTTCATCTCGGGGTTTACTCACCCCCAATACCGTTATCAAGGAGTCCTAATATCATATCTAGAATCCCAGATAATAATCTCCAAAACAATAGTTTATATCTCCCTAAACTTAAAAGAGAAAACCTCAAAAATCTCCTAGAACCGAATCGATTAGGCCTGTTCGAATCAATTCGGTAGCCACTGAATCGATTCGTCCTGTCTGAATCGATTCGAAATGGTTCTACTTTCTTACTGTCTAATACCGAATCGATTCAGCTTTGTCCGAATCGATTCGGCTGGTTCGAAATCTCCAAATCTTCTTAGGTTTTATCTATATCACAAAAACCCAAAATTCAATACAATCTCCATTTAAATTATAACTCCGATTTATTTCAATGAACCCAAAGTTTTCATAACTCCTCAAGTCCTTTATAGGTCATAACACTCTATTTGATAACCCTTAATATTTATCTCCAAATAATTCTAGCCTTAATTTCTGACTAACGATTTCGATCTCGGATAGCCTTTCATAGAAAAATCATTATAAATAAATAAAGATCAGAAAAATACGCGGTCGATGCCCACGCGATCGTATCGAAAAGATCTACAATTTTTATTTTTTGACCAAGAGGAGAATCGATTCGCCCTGGATGAATCGATTGGGAAAAGACGCAGGTCTCTATTCACCGTCTTCTCTAAAAATCCAAACCTCCATTATTCTCCATTTTTGTTGTTTCTAATATCATCCAAAGACTCCATAAACATCTAATATATGTTTGACAACTAACACAATAATTAAATTGAGGTATTAATACATTTTTCTTAAATTTAAACCCTAAACCATAAAAACCCCAACTTATCATTTTAACCCATTTCTTCACTCCATTACATGGATTTTGCACTAGAAATCATTAAGATTTACATTACATCAATACGTAAACTAATATTCAAAATTTAGTAAATTTATTTTAAGGGTTCTAACTCAAAATCATATAGTTTACGAACTATAATATGAAATAAATGAACAAAATGAAATAAAGCAAGTATACACTTGCCTGGAGGATGAAATCCGATGACCTCGAGTCGAATCCGACGGAGTTTGGACTAAATCTCCCATTTTTCTCTTCTTTTCTACTCTTGCTTTCTTTCTATCTTTCTTTCTTTATTACTCTATGTTGTCTCTTATAAGAGAGAAAAGGGTTTATCCTTTGATAAACCCAAAAATGACTCGTTTACTTAATTATGAGTCCCTACGGGTCCAAAAATTCTTGAAACTCAATTTCTTCCCCCGGATACTCTATTCAGACTATCTCGGCCATTCCGAGACCAACCGAGCAATCGAAATTTTCATCTGAGGTACTTGACCACAATTCACTATTTTAACCCAATACATCTCAATGCGGGTTTTTCTATTAAAATATTCTTCTCTGTCGCTTTATCCGACAATGACATATAATTGAAATATTCCAACTCATTTACTTAATCCCAAAAGTAAAATATAACACCCATAAAAAATCATCTAATCCTTGCAAACTCCAAAAATTACTATTCACGATAATTCTTAAATTCCCAAATTACTTTTAATTATTAAATTTCATTTCCCATAAAAGTGCGGGATATTACACTTACACCCCCACCCCCCTAAAAAAAACTAAACCAAATAAACCTTAAAATTTTAATACCTCAAAAGATTGGCAACGAAAAAGTAGATGTGGTCCTTTTTGGAATATATAAAAATTAGGGGGACTAAATGAAAATGTACAATAAACAATAATTATCGCTTGATAAATATTATTATTAAAAAAGTATAATTTTTTCGCATTTCAACCGTATGATGCTCGATTTAGTCGTCCTAAAAAAATATATTTATGCTGTAACTTTAAATATAAATAATTTTTATTCATGTGTTCGTATAAACATGTGTCCTAGGTTTATTGAAAATTTTGTGCTAGTGTAAATCATCATATCGAATCACGTCATTCCATGTTCGTGTTCATGCTTAGTAAGAGACAATTGTTGTAAGTTGATAAGAATAGGTGCATCCCTAGGGAACTCTAAACCATTGAAGTTTTGTGTGTGTGTGTGTGTTTGTGTTATGGGGGCGTAATCGACCACACATCCAGTAGTCCTAGTAGCGACCACGATTCAAGAGAATAAGCATGGTTGAGGACGATCATCCGAAATATCAGAATTAAGTACAATCGATCAAGCTCTAACTCCTATCTAACGTCATGGAGGCCCAACCCACCTAGTTTATTTATTTTCTCCATAAATGTAACCATTACCCCCGAAAAAAAGGGCATATAAGTTTGTTCTCAAGAGATGATCTATAAAAAAGAGATCAACACTCGTGGACATAGACACATTGTCAAACCACATACATGTTATTCTTGTGCGTGATTGTGCATGTTGTTTTATTCGACTTTGATAGTGTTGACTTTTTACCAGTGATTTTATCACCTACAATACACAAATACACACACACATGCACACACATAATGTTTATTTAAATCATAAATGGATTACTGTGAGGTTTGGAAAGAGAAGGTTAGATGAAATCATTTCATAAGGCTAAAGGTTAAAAGACATAATTATTTAGTGTGAATTAGTGTAATTAAGTTCCATAATCAAATTTAACAAAGATTTTCAAATCAATATCCCTTATGCTTTATTTCATTACCCTTATTTACCATGGAAATGAGAGATTTTCCCAATATTATGTATGTTTGTTAGTCTTTATCTTCCATGAATTTTTAATGGTTTACGATGCTCACATTCACATTGTCATTCTTTTTTGACTTCTATTGAAATAATTAATTTTTCATGCATTTGTTTCGTTAAAATATTAGGAGTTTTCTTATTTTGTTAAAATTTATGGTTTGTTATAATTAAATATTATGATTTTTTATGTTGTTAAAATCTGCGCATTTTTTTATAAAACAATTTTTTTATTTATAAATATAGTGTTTGTTTTCGTTATAATATCGGAATATTTTTTAAATATAGCTTGATTTTTTTTTTGGTAAAATATAGAGAATTTTTGTGTTGTTAAAATTTGCATTTTTCTTGATATTTTTAAGCTAGTGTTTTTTTTGGTTAAAATATATTAATAAAATATATGGTTTGTTTTTGCCAAAATGTTGGGGTTTTATATAATATTTTTTTACGTCATATATTTTTCATATCAATTAACAAAATGTTCCTCAAACATTTTTAATACACATTTAGTCCAAGCCTTTTTTATTTTCTTCCAAAAAATCCCTCAAACACCCATTTAACCAATATTCTCTTATTTTTAAAGGGTCGCGCTAGTGGTACCCCACCCTTCAAACAGTTGTTGTACCACACTGTGTGTGTATCTTGGAGTGCAAGTTCTTGAGTTCATAGCCATAAATATTTGATGGAATTCGATTATAGTTGGGCATATAGACTTTGTAAACAAAATTTGTTAAATCAACATGCCATGTGTCTTTGATAAGAAAAATTGCAGTTGAAATTCGATTATAGTTGGACATATTTCGGGTATAACACCCATAAAAAAAGT
The DNA here is from genome assembly GCA_949130495.1 of Sambucus nigra. Taxonomy (NCBI): domain Eukaryota; kingdom Viridiplantae; phylum Streptophyta; class Magnoliopsida; order Dipsacales; family Adoxaceae; genus Sambucus; species Sambucus nigra. The sequence goes on along the minus strand of OX422223.1, from coordinate 483,881,296 downwards.
TTTCTAACAAATTAGAGTGTTGAAATGCAAGGGGTAAAATAGTTCCCTACATGTTCTGCATGATTTTTTTCAAATTAAATTTGGGGACGTAAAGGTCCCCTTTGAATAACTATTGTGTATATGAAGCTATGTTTTGAAACCCATAATATTGATTTCGAATGTTAGCATTAACTTAATACATTAAGCTTTTTAATTTTGTTATTTTTACTATATGATTATAAAACACCTCTGTGTCACATGCTAAGTATCTGCATTAAAATACAATCCCAAAGGCTCCATCCCTACACTACATTTCTCTGGAGTCTTCTAGATTCTCTTGGTTGTTCTAGTGTAGTATGGAATAAAGTAGTTTATGCTAGATAACTCTGTAGAGATATAGAATATTCTTGCATGGAGTTGGGAAGTTTATTGGCTCTTAAGCTAGAATGTTCCTAACCGTTAGATTAGTGACACTTGTATAGATCATAGCTACTGATTATAAATGTAGTTGCTTATAAATAGGTGGGAGCCTCATTTTTCAAAACCACCAAGCAACGTTTTAAACTCTCCTCGTTAAATGAAAGGCAAGTATTCATTCAAACACCCTCTTTTTGTGCTCTCTTCATCCTTTTAATACTCTAGTACTACCAAGAGCTAGATTGTTAGGCTTATTTATTAACTCACGAGAACAGAATATATAATTGACTTACTTGAGTCTATATTATATAGGAATTCCAACTAGGTTGGATATCGAGACAAAGTAGGTTAGTTTTTATGAGTTTCTCTATCTCTTAAAGGTTCAAGTAAGAATGAATAAATATACTCAAAGAAATCATCAAGATCAACCTAAAAGGAAGTTAATCTTACCTAACAACTTTAGGACACTTACACTACACATTATTGAGTTCACATTTGTATATATTGTTTTAATCAAAACAATGTTTAAAAATCAGTTTAATTACATTATAACATTTTTGAATCATTTTAAATAATATTTGAAATTATTAAAATTTGGTTTTCAAAAGTATTGGGGATAAAAGTTGAATTATGCAAAGTGTTTTTTATCTTTAAAACATGTGTTGGTTAGAATCGCAACGCGGCATTGAATTCTGGGGGTGCAAATTGTATTACTTTTACACACGTTTTATACCTCTTATCAGTCGTACATGTGTTGGAACCTAGACGATTAGATTTTTGTTTTCTCTACAACACATACGCGAGATGCTATATGAGCCCTTGATTGATCTTTATCAATGGTTCGCCACTGAGTTACATCGTTAGATTTAGACTCAACTGGTTAAGATCAATCCAAGCCATTCGATTGCCTCAGACGTTCGAGATCCTTAGTAACTCAATATATAAACCTTCGAAGTCTCAAACCTTAAAGACTTTTGGCATTCGCCCAAATAGAGAGAAAATAAAATTTTAGAGAGAGAAGAGAGATAATGGAGAAGAGAGAGGAAAATAAATGAGAGAAAAGAGAGAGAAAATAATCCCTAATCTTCGAAAGCTCAACCTCCAAGAGTTCTCCATAAATCCAAACACCAAAACTTCAATTTTCGTACATCAAAAACATTAAAACATAAGAATTGGATCTATTTACATTTCTATGAATTAGGTGCTAGTTTTTCTTTATGTTTGAAGACATATTCAAGCCATTACTTCTCTCATAACTCATCTCTAAGAAATTCTTAGGTTTCTCGGTTGAAACTTGAGTTTTTCTAAAAAGAGAATATATAACATTTAATTTTTTGTTCTCTTTTGGATCTTTAGTTTGTAGATCCATTATGTTTCAAAAGATTTTGAAAAATAAACTTCATTTCTATAAAGATTAAATCAGATACCTAAGATGTTTGTCTTTCTTGGATCATATTTCACATTTTGATAAATAATTTTGTTTAAAAATAAACAGAGACACATAAGACCTTGTCTAGTTTTGAAAGCAAGGTTGTTTTTCAGATTTGATCTTAATAAGAAGTTTATTTGTCAAAATTATTTGAATCAAAATCTTCATGTCATATAGACGCTTATGATTTATAGGACATTGTCTGTATAAATTACATGATAGGGTGAGTTGAATAAATCTACAATTAGTGCACATCACAAACACATTCTCACACTAACACTTAGTCAGAATCATTCTGTTTGAGAAACCTATTATTGAAAGAGTTACTGAAATCAGAAATCAAGGAAAAGGAGATCAAGGAAAAGGCAAAGAAGCAACAAGAGAAGATCATTTATGTGAGGAAACTTTTGGAGTGGAGTAACTCATATAGGTATATCTTTGAACTTAGATTCAGAATCTTTGTGTGCTTGCTTAAATGTTGTAACTTGAATCTTTATTTTAGTTTATTTTTGGTTTGTGCCATGGAGGATACCATGGATGTTTCCCTTGATTAATGTTTTTACCACGTTGAATTCATGTGCTCATGTCTTTGAACGCTCTTAGTTTCTGTTTTGATTGGTACTACATCTTAGACTTAGAATATGGTTTTTTAATTTCTAAAACCAAAGGTAATGAACTACCAAATCTAGACTACATATTCAAAAAATAAGTTTAAACACATCTTGTGTCGATAATCGAAAAGGGTTTTGTCCAAAAACTTTATTCAGAGTTTTCTCAACTTATAACTTTTTGTTATTAATCTTGTAAACTATTTTTTTAAATGGTATCAGAGCAGGATCATCTTTTGTGATCCTGAAACTTTAGAAATTGTTTTCAAAATTTCTTTTAAAAAGTCCTAAATATGGAAGAAATATTTGAGAGGTCAAGTAAACTCTCCAGACCACCACTCTTTGATGGAAACAACTTTTCATACTATAAAGTACGAATAATTTCTTTCACTCAAGGAACCCTTGGCGATTATGCTTAGGACATGATTGAAATAGGGTATGAACATCCTACTAAGGTTATATCTGAAACTGATCCAACAAGGATTAAGAAACTTCTTAGTGAATTTACTACGACAGAGAAAAAGAAGTCTCTCAATAGTAATAAGGGCAAGAATACCATATTTATGTACATTAATGAACATAAATTTAAAAGAATGCCCATAAGTTCAATTTCTAAAAAGGCATGAGACACTCTTGTCATTGCTCACGAAGGTGATGAAAGTGTTAAGAGAGGAAAAACTCAAATGTTTGTCCAGTAGTATAACAACCTGATAATGGATGACAATGAATCCTTTGACGATTTCCACATTAGGATAACTGATATCTTTATAAAACATCATGCAAATGGTATAACCTATAGTAGAAACAAAATTATTCAAAACATTATTAGGTCACTGCCTTCCAAATTTGACAACAAGAGATATGCCATTGAAGAAATGGATGACCCTAATATGACTCTTGAATTTCTTAGTAGTAAACTAAGAATTGTAGAGTTGAAGTGAGATTTCAAGAAGCAACTGACCAGACATAACAATAAACCCACTAGTTTTAATGTTGTGTTTTCATCTAAAATGCATGTTCCTAAAATTAGTCCTTTGACACTGAGTGTATTGATGACTCTGATTTGGATGACCTTGACAATCAAATAGCTCTTATAAGTAAGCATTTCAAAAATATTCTCAAGTTTATAAATGATGTAGCCTCTAAACAAGGAAAGTCAAATTATCAAGGAAATCAAAATCACAGACATCATGATAGAGACAATGCCAAACACTCCCGTGACCATAAAAGGACCTAAGGAAATAACCGACCTAAGATAGACCCAAAAGATGTAAAATGTCATAGATGTGGTAAAATGGAACATTATGCTAGCAAATGCCCAACTAATTTTAGCAACAATAACAAGGCTTATATGTGTAATACTTGCAACGACTCTAGTGATTTTGATAAAGATGAAACATAGTCAACCCAGAATGATGAGCATTGCATGTCTTTCGTACCAAGATTATATATAATGATGATGATGCATGCTTACCTACTCATGAATCTGTGATGCCTATTGATATTGCTGCTAATACTGCTCCTATTATTGCTCGAAGTAATCTAAGCGTTAGTCAAAGCGTTAATATTACTAATGAATTGAACTTGTGCGCGAGTCCCAAAGAACAAAGTAATGCTTTGGGGGACACTTCACATGACGCATTTAGCGATTCTAATGATGATTTGCCTGATTTGCATGAGTTATACCCGAAAATGGTTAAGAAGAGTGCTCGCCTTGAAAAAAAAGGAAAAATCATTAACTGAGCGTATCAATTTACTTAACGATACCATTAGGAAGAATATTTAAGATTATACTGCCCAATGTATTGCCCATGAGACTGAGATTGAAGAATTTGGCTTAAAAATAAAAGATTTGTCTTAGAAAAATCATGAGTTTGAACAAAAATATAAGGTAACCTTTATTGAACTAGAAGAGTCGAAGAAAAAGGTCTTAAATGTCTTTAAAAAATGTCAACACTTTGAAACATAAGCTAAATATTATGAGGAAATTGTTGTTGGAAGAAAATTTGACTCTGAAGATAAGTCTGCCTAGATTTTGGAGAAATAGTGCACACCATTAAGATCGAATTTTCTCCCGAAAATGTTTTTTTTATCAAATAAGGCCAAACATGTCAAACTGTTCAAAAAGAGGAATCTAGTCTTAATATCTCAACACACATGATCAATATAATCAATAGTCTAATTCAAATGGTCAGGCCAAATATGTTTGTCCACCCGTTAGAGACCAAAGACAAAAACTCAAGACCAATGACAATTAGATGATAATACCAAATATAGCCAAACCCATCTTTAAAGACTTTAGTAATAAAGTTAAGGCCTACACCCAACAGTACTGTTCTTACTGCGATGTTTTTGGCCACACTTTTGAAGAATGTGTTCAAAAAAAGGATATATACACCAACCTATCTTAACTTTAACTATTTTAAAAAAGGAAGAAATACTTATGTTCTCCCTAGACAGGACACAAACAACTCTAGTTATACAAATAAAAAGTGAGGGTCCAAGACTAAGAAAAAACCATTTAGAAAGACCCAACAAACTTTTTCTAAATCAAAACGCGACAAAATGATTAAAACTCTGCCTATTTGGATTAGAAAAGATGATCTATTACCCCAGCTCAAGTGCAATATTGTCCATTCTTCTTTAAAGGCATAACACACTTCAATTGGCTGGTGTTTAGACTCCGAATGTTCTAAACATATGATCGGGGATGAAATTGAATTGAAAAACAAGATAAACTTCCTCGGAGGTAGTGCCGTGTTTAGAGATGTTGTTTCATCTCAGATCATAGGTAAGGTAACATTGAGTGAGGATGGGATTCCTAATCTAAATGATATTCTCCTAGTTAAAGGCCTCAAAGCTAATCTCTTAAGTATATCTCAATTTTGTGATTCCAATCATACCTTTACCTTTTCAAACACTGATTGCAAAATTATTGATGAAAAAGGAAACTGTATATTGATAGGAAACAAAAGTTAGGAAAACTATTACATGGTAATTCCTAAGTCTGAGTCTTTCCATGTTGCCAAGTTAGAGGATTCAGACCTTTGGCACAATAGATTGGGACATACAAATTTTGATAATCTTAAAAGATTAAGCTCCCAAGAAATAGTTAAAGGTTTACCCGAAATAAAAAATTCTTTCAATTCTGTATGTGAACCATGTCAGGAAGGGAAAATAAGTAAATTCCAACATTAGAAATTTCAGGACGTCATGACCACAAAAACTTTAGAACTTATCCATATGGACCTCATGGGTACCTCAAGGAATATTAGTTTCTATGGAAGTAGTTATATCTTAGTTATAGTAGATGACTATATATGATATACTTGGGTTGCATTTATGAAATAAAAATCAGATACCTTCGATGAATGCTTAAAAATCCTTTTGAAAATAGAGAACGAGAAGGATACCCAAGTGTGTCTTATTAGGAGTCATAGAGGTGGAGAGTTCAAAGACTGGTGTTACTGAATATTGCGTAGCCAATGGCTATAAACACGAGTTTAGTTCTCCCAAAACACCCCAGCAAAATGGCATCGCTAGATGTAAGAATATAACTTTAAAGAGTTGGATGGGGTTATGCTACACGCTAAAGGTCATCCTAGATATTATTGGGAAGAAGTCGTTCAAACCGCATATCATATCATTAATTGTGTATACCTTAGGAAAAGTTCCAAACAAACCCCTTATGAACTTTGGTTCCACAAAAAGCCAAACCTAAAACATTTTTAAACCTTATAGATTATTTGTTATGTTTGTAAAGACATAGAACAAGTTTCAAAATTTAACACCCGAGGAGTGAAGGGAATATTTCTTGGTTACTCCCAAATTAGTAAGGTTTCTCTTATTTTAAACTATCGAAAAAAAACCATTAAGTAATAATTTAATGTGATTGTAGAAGATACAAGTATAAGGTGTAGTTTCTGTCAATTAGTGCTAGTGAACCAAATTTTACAATCGAACCTTCACAAGACACTGCTTTACTGCCACCCGAGAATCATTTTGTAACCATTTGGGTTTCTAAAGATCATCTAATTGACACTGTAGTTGGTGATCCTTTTGATCCTATTAGAACAATATCCCAACTCTAAAATGTGGCACAGTTTGCATGTTTTGTTTAACATAAGGAACCTAAAAATGTAAATGATGCACTGTCTGACTCATTTTAGATTAATGCTATGCAATAAGAGCTTGTCCAGTTTAAGAGTCATGATGTGTGGTGTCTTGTTCCCAGTCCAAAATATTTGAAGCTTATTAACACATGATGGATTTTGAAAAACAAAACAGATGAAAATGGGTTGGTCATTAGATATAAATCTTGGTTGGTAGCATAAGGTTACTCCAAGATAGAGGGAATTGACTTCGACAAAACTTTTGCACTTGTTACTCGTCATGAGTCAGTTCGTCTCCTCCTTACCATATCATGTCACCTAAAATTCAAATTATTCCAAATGGATGTTAAGTCCGCATTTTCCAATGGAATTTTGACTGAGGAGTTATACGTAGAACAACCCAAAGGGTTTGTTGATCAATCACACCTAACTATGTATTTAGGCTTGACCAAACCTTATACGGGTTGAACAAGCTCCTAGAGCTTGGTACGAGCGACTGTCTACATTTCTAGTCTCTCATGGATTTGTTCGAGGCGAAAATGATCAAAATTTATTCATTAGGAATGAAGACAAACATGTTTTAATATCACAAGTGTACATTGACGATATAATATTCAGATCCACTTGCTCTAAACAAGTGAAAAACTTTTTCGATATCATACATGTTAACTTTCAGATGTCACTTATGGGTGAACTTCAATACTTTTTAGGTCTTCAAGTAAAACAATGTAATGATGGCCTGTTTATTACTGAATCCAAATATGCTGTAGAACTTGTCGAAAAATTTGGATTAGAAAAAGCTAAACCCTCTGGAACCCCCATGATTACTTCAATAAAACTATCTAATTATGATAATGGGAAAAATGCTTATCCTACTCTATATCTAAGTATGATAGGGAGTCTCTTATATCTTATTTCTACTAGACCCGGCATTTTTTTCACAGTCTGTGTCTGTGCTAGATATCAAAGTAGCCCTAAGGAAACCCACTTATTGTGTGTGAAGAGAATTGTTAAATATGTCTAGGGTACTCTAAAATTTGGTATTTGGTACACCATGGACACAACTAGTTCTATTGTAGGATACACTAATGCCGATTGGTCTGGGTGTTTTGACGATAGAAAGAGCACGTCTCGCGCGTGTTGCTACGTAGGAAATAACCTAGTAGGTTGGTCATGTAAGAAACATAATTGTATTTCTGTATCTAGTGCAGAATCCGAGTACATTGCAGTAGGAAGTTGTTTTTCACAACTAATATGGATTGGACAGATGCTTAGAGATTATGGTATCATAATCACGGTGCCATAAATAGTTTAAAAAATTCGGTACAACACTCTCGAACTAAGCATATACAAATTCGACATCACTTCATTCATAATCTTGTAGAATCTAAAAACCTCATTATTGAATATCTTAATACTTAAAAACATCTAGATGATCTTTTTACCAAACCATTGGATAACATATTATTTGAGTATTTGCGAAAAGCGATAGGTATTATAGTTCTCATATAATTTCTGTCACATTTATCATAACCTCGGCGGTTTCATGCTAATAACTTGTTTATGAAGTTTTAGGTCATTGACATCTCTCAAATGAAAAAAATAAGCCTCCTAACACTAGTTTATGTAGAAGACCCTTGACTCTGCCATTGGTTATGATATTTTATTTGTGATTGAAATCTTTTTACATTTTCCTGATTTCTTTACTATTTTTTATCCAATTGTATATTTGAGAAAAATTGGGGGAGAAGAACTTTAGTATCTTTGCTACGATTTTTTTCTATTCCTATTCAAACTCCATTAATATGCCATTCAGTTTTTAGTCTTTTACAAGCATTCTTTAGACATGTTATATATCTTGTCCCATTTATTAGGTTATTGGTCTGTATTGTAGTTGAGTGATGTACTTTTTTCATCTTATTTTAGGTTCTAGTATGGGAATGGGTAGTTATATCTTTTGTATAGGACAACTAGGATTTTTCATTTTTCATCCAGGAGTTCAGAATACTCAAGGGAATTTTGTCTCTAATATCAGAAGGGGGAGATTGAGAACAAACTATATAATTGATACTTGAGTCTATATTATATAGGAGTTCCAACCAATTTGGATATCGAGATAAAGTAGGTTAGTTTTTATGAGTTGATCTATTCCTTAAAGGTTCAAGCAAGAATGAAGAAATCATGTCCAAGAAATCATGAAGATCAACCTAAAGGGAAGTTAATCTTACCTAACCACTTTAGGACACTTACATTACATATTATGGAGTTCACATGTGCATATATTGTTTTAATCACTTTAATAATGTTTGAAAATCAATTTTATTCCATTTTAACATTTTTGAATCATTTTAAATAATTTTTGAAATTATTAAAATTTGGTTTTTAAAAGTATTGATGTTAAAAGTTGAAGTATGTAAAAAACTTTATCTTTAAAACTTTTGTTGGGTAGAATCTCAAAGAGGCATAGAATTCTGGTGGTGCAAATTGTATTACTTTTACACTCATTTTATACATGTTATCAGTCGTACACGTGTTGGCACCTAGACGGTTAGATGTGTGTTTTCTCGAAGACACATATGCGAGACGCTATCTCAGCCCTTGATTAATATTTATCAACGGTATGCATATGATCCTAATCAATCCTTGTGAAACTTGTTTGGACCAATCAGTGAACGTTATTTTCACCGCTAAACTACACCATTAGATTTAGAGTCAACTGGTCAAGATCAATCCAAGATGTTTGATTGCCTCAAATGTTCGAGATCCTTCCTAACCCAATATATATAACTTCAAAGTCTCAATCCTTATAGACTTTTGTCATTCGGCCAAATAGAGAGAAAATAAGAGAGTAGAGAGAGAAGATAGAGAAGTGAGAAGAGAGAGGAAAATAAAAGAGAGAAGAGATAGAGAAGAAAACCTAATCTTCGAAAGATCAATTTCTGAGAGTTCTCCATAAATCCAAACACCAAAACCTTCAACTTTCGTACATCAGAAACCCTAAAACTTGAGAATTAGATCTATTTAGATTTCTGTTAATTAGGTGTTGGTTTTTCTCGAAGTTTCAAAACCTCTTCAAGCCATTGTTTCTCTCATAACTCATCTCATATCGTACATTTAATTTTTTATTCTCTCCTGGATATTTATTTTGTACATCCATTATGTTTCAAAATATTTTTAAAAACAAACTTCATTTCTTTCAAGGTTAAATCAGATCCCCAAGATGTTTGTGTTTCTTGGATCATATTTCACATTTTGTGAAATAAGGTTGTATAAAAATAAAAAGAGACACATAGGACCTTGGCTAGTTTTAAAAGAAAGGTTGTTTTTCAGATTTGATCTTGTCAAAATTATTTGAATCAGAATCTGCATGTCATATAGATGCTTATGATTTATAGGACTTTGTCTATATAAATAACTTGAGAGGGTGAGTTGCATAAATCTGAAATTAGTGCACGTCACAAACACATTCTCACACTAACACTTAGTCACAATCATTATATTTGAGAAACCTAGTATTGAAAGAGGTGCTGAAATCAGAAATCAAGGAAAAGGCAAAGAAGAAACAAGAGAAGATCAGTTCTAGTCAGAAAACCTTTGGAGTGGAGTAGCTCATATAGGTATATCTCTGAACTTAGAATTCGAATCTTTGTATGCTTTCTTATGTGTTGTAACTTGAATCTTTATTTTAGTGTATTTTTGGTTTATGCCTTGGAGATCACCATGGATGTTTCCCTTGATTAATGGGTTTACCACGTTAATTTCCTGTTTTCTTTTCTTTGAATGTTCTTAAATTTTGTTGTGATTGTTACGGCATCTTGGACTTAGTAGGTGTTTTTTTAATTTCTAAAACCAAAAGTAATCAACAACCAAATCTAGAATACATATTTAGAAAACAAGTTTGAAAACATCTTGTGTTGATAATCAAAAAGTGTTTTGTCCAAAAAGTTTATTCGTAGTTTACTCAACTTATAACATTTTGTTATTAATCTAGTAAACAGTTTTTTTAGCTCACTGTCTACTAAGAGTATTAAGTGCTGCACGGAGGAATAACTAAAGAATAATCCCATGACAAGTGGTATCAGAGTAAGGCTGGTGACTGGATCAATCTTAAAGGATTGATGATGTCATCTTCAAGTTTACAGGAAGTGAATCGGGCACATGATGAAGTTCCTACCAACATGGGGAAGGTAAGGGAAATGTTGAAGGATATGTTGGTAGCAATGGAACAATGACCAGTCAATAATGAATTGACTATGTTTGGTATGGGGGAATAACTTGATGGAGTCTACCAACGATTTGATGGGTTAGAGTTAGAGGATACAGAAATCCACCTTGTTGTAAAGAGTTACTTGAATGACTTAAGGGGAGATCTTTAACGAGAAATTTTCTTTATTCAGGAACAACTAATGGGGGAAGTTGCAAACTGGTGTATTGCCTTTGAGAATGATCTAAATGCCCAATGACAATAGGTTGATGAGGTATGATCCCAAGCCCATGGCATTTTGTTGAGATAGAAATGCAAGGGAAATTGACAAATTCCTAGTGGGCATTGAGTAACATTTTGAAGTAATGACTATAACGAAGGATGTTGCCAAGATATGCATGGCTACACTCTACCTCATCGACACTACTACAATATGTTGGAGGAAGAAATACGGTGATATTGGGAAGGGAACTACCATAATAAACACTTAGGTTGACTTGAAACGTGAACTTAAGAAGCAGTTCTGCCCGAAGAATGTTGAGGAGGAATTAATCCGGAGATTCCATTGACTAAAGAATATATGAACTATTCGAGAATACGTGACATAATTCACTATTCTCACCTTGTATATTTTGGACTTTATCGATAAGGATTCACTTTTCTTCTTTATGGTTGCACTTAAAGAATGGGATACAAGGGAGATCAAATAGCGAGGTGTACTAGATCTCTCCATGGCTATTACACAAGCATAATCATTTATCGACTATAATGAGAAGAAGGAACCACCTAAGCCCAAGGATAAGATAAGTGGATATACTAAAGGTGAGGGAGAAAAGTCCCAATAAGGGGCTAGTGATGGTGCACGTAAACCACAACTGGGGAAGCCACATAATAGACGAAGGAATCCTTACCGTCCGATTAAAGTCAGTCGCTTCCTACGTGATGGTCCACACTAGGATATGGATTACCCAAAGAAGAAGGATCTTAATACTTTGAATGTTGAATATGGAGAAAAATAAGGCGAGGGAGATGAAAATAGTGTACATATGGGTTCACTCCGACTCCACAATACAATCAAGACTAAGGATGAGTCGTAAAATGGTAATTCTAATGGGATTATGTATGTAGAGGTAAAGATAAATGAGATTCCAATAAAAAAAAATTAGTTGACAGGCAGCCCATAAATTTCTTGCCATAGAAGTAGACAAGAAATAAGAACTCAAAGCTAGCAAGGAAGGAGGACAAATCAAGGTGGTCAATTTGGAATCTAAACCCATCCTCAGAGTGGCAAAAGGTGTACGTGAAAGCATTAGAGTATGGAATAGTTTGATAGACTTGTCAGTCATGCCTATGGATGATTTGAAGTTGGTCCTTGGAATGTAGTTCCTAAACAATGTAACTGCCTCCCCTCTTCCATTTGCAAATACCATGTGCATCATAGGACGGGGAAATTGTTCTATGGTGCCAGTTGAACATAATACCAAGGTCGAAGCTCAAGCACTTTAAGCCATGAAATTTGAGAAGGGAATTAGGGAAGGTGAGACTAGTTACTGATCCTTTTTATAAGAGTCTTCTCATGACGAGATAGTTGAGCCTTAGCTTATGGGAGTGCTGACCAAAGTCAAAGTCATCCTTGATTAATATAGGGACCTTATTCCCCTTGATTTTTCTAAGAATCTTCAACTTAGGAGGGAGATAGATTATAAGATTGAGCTAGAATGGGGTTCTGAACCACCTGGAGGAGTCCCTTATCACATGACGCCGCCTGAGCTAAAGGAATTGAGGAGACAACTTAAAGATTTACTTGATGTAGGATATATTCAACCATCCAAGTCCCCATATGTCATACCGATGCTCTTTTTAAATAAAGGTGGCTCTCTACGCATGTGCATAGACTACCAGGACTTGAACAAAGTGACCATCAAGAATAAATATACCATCCCTATGATTGCAAATTTATTTGATCAACTTGGTGGATCACGATATTTCACTAAATTGGACTAGCATTCGGGGTATTATTAAGTAAGGATTGCTAAAGGTAATGATCCCAAGACTACTTGTCTGACTAGGTATGGCGTATTTGAATTCCTTGTAATGCCTTTTGGTCTCATTAATGCACCTAACACATTTTTTACTTTGATGAATCGGTTGTTCCATCGATATTTAGATCGTTTTGTTATTATATACTTGGATGACATAGTGGAATATAACGCTACTTTAGAGGAACATCTGGAACACCTACATTTATTCTTCTAAGTGCTGATGGATGATGTGATTTATATCAAGAAAGAAAAGTGTTCCATTTCCTAAAAGGAAGTATCTTTCCTAAGGAATAAAATCAAGGGTGGAAAGATAATGATTGAGGAAGCTAAGGTAAATTCCATTCACACTTAGGAAATCCTACAAATGTGCCAGAATTGAGATCATTCTTAGGGCATGTCAATTACTATCGGCGATTTATCAAGGGCTACTCAGCTAGGGCAGCCCCTTTGATGGACTCATTGAAGAAAAATTATTCATGGGAATGGACAGGGGTATTTGATGATATAAGTAGGTAGTTATAGAGGAACCCATTCTTAGTCTTCCACACCTCGCCAAGACCTTTAATATTCACACTTATGCTTATGGCTATGCTATATGAAGAGTACTTATTCAGGAGGAACACCCTATTGCCTATGAAAGTCAGAAGTTAAAGGAAACGAAAAGAAGGTACACGGTGCAAGAAAAGGAAATGACAATGGTGATTCACTGTCTCCACACATGGCGACACTACTTATTGGGGACTTCCTTTGTAATCAAGACTGAAAATATTTCCATAAGCTATTTTAAGTTCCAAAATAAGCTCAACCTAAAGCAATGTCGTTGGCAAGATTTCTCGATATTAGATGTCCTCTTTCAACCTTGGTGGATCATATTAAATAAGGTTTGGATCATGTTCCACTAGCTTCAAGTCTTATAATAATGGATCGCGAGGGCAAGACACATCGCTTTTGGATCAATGATGTGTTACTCTTCACTAAAGGTGATTGGAGTTCCAAGGTGGTGAAATTTACGCAAGGAGTTTATAAAGGAATGTTATGATTTAAAGTGGGTTGGTCATCCTAGGATGCATCACCCACTTGCCTTGTTAGGGGATTCTTATTATTGGCCTCGAATGCGGGACGCTGTGGAGTTATATGTGCATACTTGTCTCATGTGCCAACAAAATAAGAATGAAAAACATTGATTTGCCAATTTTCTAGATCCCGTACCAGTTCCCGAAAGACCATGGGAAAGTCTTTCCATGGATTTCAACACTTAGTTGCCTAAGTCGGAAGGATGTGGTGGTATCATTGTGTTGGTGGAAAGATTTTCTAAGAATGTCACTTTCATTCCTACACCAAAAGATTGTACATCAGAAGAAATGATTAAGTTATTATTTAAACATGTGGTAAAGTATTAGGGGATACCACTAGTTATTGTCAAGGATAAAGATCCTTGCTTCACTAGATGATTTTGGACTGAGCTTTTTCAGATGGTAGGTTATGACTTAAACTTCTCCACTATCTTTCATCCCTAAACAGATGGAAAAATAGAGAGAATCAATTCCTTATTGGATCTCTACTTGAGTAACTATGTGCATGCCAACCAGGGTGATTGGGCCAAAGCCCTAGATGTAACATAATTTTCAAATAAGCGAAGCTACAAACCAAATTCCCTTTGAAACTGTTACATGAATACAACTTATCATGTTGAATGCATTGTCATATAGCTGTGGTGGGAAGAGCCTGAAGGCATACAAAATCACTAAGGCATGGCAAGAACAAGCGAAAATGGCTAAGGCATGCTTCAAAAGGGCGTTTGAGAAAATGAAGAAATGGGAAGATAAGAAGAAATAACCAATGGAGTATAATGAAAGGAAATGGTTATGTTGAAACTCCTTCCCTAAAAATTCAAGTCCCTACGGATGGTACATAAGGGTTTAGTGAGAAAAGTCTTCTATTGACTTCAGTTACCCCCAAAATTGAATATTCAGAATGTCTTTCATGCCATATTTTTAGAACCTTATAACGCAGATTTAAAGGACCCTGAGCGTGGGGTATCAAAGAGGTCACCTTCTTCTATTATCACTTCACTTGATAAGGAGGTTAAAACCATCTTGTCTGACCGATTTATTTGGAAGAGAGTTATGCCTAACAATCAGGAGTACTTTGTCAAGTGGTAAAACCTACCAGGCAATAAGGCAAGCTAGGAGCATGAAGATATATTATGGAAATTTTCAAAACCAATACAGAGGTATAAGGAAGAAGGTGAAACAAGGGCACAACGAACTTAAGTGGTGGAGGATGTCAGGTGCTAAGTATTTTCATTAAAATACAATCCTAAAGGCTCCATCCCCACACTACATTTTTTCAGAATTCTAGATTTCTCTAGGTTGATCTAGTGTAGTATGGAATGGAGTAGGTTATGCTAGATAATTCTATACAAATCTAGAATATTCTTGTATAGAGATGAGAAGATTATAGACTCTTAAGCTAGAATGTTCCTAACTATTAGATTAGTGTCACTTGTATAAATCACAGCAATTGATTATAAATGTAGTTGCCAATAAATAGGTGGGAGCATATTTTGGCCAAACCATCAAGCAAAGTTGTGAACTCTATTCCTTAAGTGCAATACAAGTATTCACTCAAACTATCTATTTGTGTGCTTTCTTCGTCCTTTTACTACTCTAGTATTACCAAGAGCTTGATTTCTAGGCTTACTTAGTAACTCACCGGATATTAAGAGAACTTAGTTCCCCATGAAAGAATAATTAAAGACTAAACCAATGATAGATGGTATCAGGGCAGGACGAACATATAATTACACGGGGTGCATCGTTCATCAATCATGGGGTATTGGAGAGTTGATGATGTTAGAATAGGACCCTTTTTTCGAAAGTGGTTATGGGGGCATCATGTAAACACTTGGTTGCACCATTGAAAATTTGTGGATAAGACAGGACACGAAGGAGCGGTTCGAAATGATTATAGTGAATGGGTGTACAACTATGATGATTCAAACCGTTATGCTTAGCTGGAGTGCTTAGAATTGTGAATTGAAAGGGAGCCTTTAAAAACACCTCTTGAAAGCACATAACATGAATTATGTGGATCAACATGCTTCGGTGTCTCCAGATCATTGAGAGAGAGGCATGCTATGATGCATTCATAGGTGTAGTCCGATAGCCGAGAGAGAGGCGGACTACACGAGGTTAGATTCTCCATAAAGGATGCATGCCATGTCACACACTAATTATTGAACTTGATGAGAAAGTTTATGGAAGATCAAATCAATGGGAATGTGGGAATGTTGGTAGATTGTTTTTCTTAATATTGTGTTGCTATTGCGGCTATAACGAGGGCATCACATAATTTAGGTGTCGAAGAATGTCACGGAGGATAATTTTGGGTCATCTTGAGGAAGCCTTGATAATTATTGTATTGCATATTGGACGTAATTGGGTGACAATGACTTGGAATGGTTCCGTGTAAAGGAAGTGCATGATTATATGTTGGTAGTCTCTTTGGAGTTCAGGCAAGTTGACTGGGATAAGTTGGGGAAACTTATCCCTAGTCTTAGACTTGCCTGTGAGGATGGGACTTAACCATCCTTGCACAAACTGGTCGGGAGCTGGAGCCGTTCCCCTGAAGAGGCTTAGGCAGGCCGAAACCGACCAATATGTATGCTTTGAAGGCAGTTCATATTAGGCTTTGAAGGCAGTTCAATTATAGTTCAAGGTGAATAGAGACACCAAAATAATAGATGTTTCCATGCAAGACAGTTCTCACCACGCAAGGAACCCATAGACCCACCAACACCTCACCTGGTAAATATTTTCACATTTATTTTTTATTTTTATTCTAGATACACTTAGTAGCCCTATATGATTGTTTTTTTTTATCATAGTGTAAGTTATACAATTTCTTTCTTTGTGGTAATGTCTTGCTTAAATTGGATTTTTTTTAGATTGGGTTCACGAATTGGAAAGAATCATAGAAAGAAACTCACGGACAGTGAAATAACAACATTGCCTGTAAGTTCAATGATTTCTTTGTCTTTGCTTGTTATGATTTCATTTAGGTTTATTATAATCATTTAATCATGTTTTTTGCAGATATATAATGAAAATAATGTCGATCGTCCAAAATTTAAAGAGGGATGCAATCTTCCTATGACTATCACCCTTGGTGATCACTGGGTGTTATTTCACATAACTCCCACTTCGCAGTTACACTTCATCACAATGAGTAAAATAGGAAGGATGAAAATCGAATTGTCATATATATATATATATATATATATATATATATATATATATATATATATATATATATATATATATATATATATTCAATGTTCCTTAAAAAGTCCAATTCATATGGAAACGTTCAAGAAGCCACCTAAGGATTACATGATATTGAATTTTGATGCATCATTCTAAAAGGGTCCCTATTACGGTGCATTCATTATATGCAATTACAAAGGAAAAATTAACACATATGTCGAGAATGCCCTCTTTCTCTAATAAAAGATTACAATGAAGAGGAGGTTCTTGCGGCAAAATCAGGCCTCATGTTTTCTCAGAATCTTTGCATCAAAAAATTTATTATGCTCGGTGATTCGAGTTTCGCTATAAACTTCCTAAAAGGGATTTGTTTTACACCAATCTTTCAGAGAAATCTGTAAGTTTTTTTGTAATCTTTGCAGAATAACTTTTTTAAATTAAATGTTGTTTACTTATGGGCAATGAAGAAGTCTAGAATATTTGGCTTTTAAAATCCATTTATTGATCGTCGATCAATGGGGAATCCAGCCTAATTTTCGTTCGAGTAAGAATGGATTTGTGAGTTAACTGGACAACGAATAAGTAAGCCTTAATTTATGGTATGTATTAGGTAATAAAGAATCCGTTTAACCATAACCCAATGTTCCTCACTTGGATAATGCATAAATGTAAAACCTTTGTTGATAACCAATTAAATATTAGGTCTCGTAAATATGAGGTGCTGTAGAGGTCAACTTAACTCAGTGTTCCTCACGTTTGACGTGTGGGCACCACGTAGAATTAGTTTCAAAGTTAACTAAACTGAACTCAATTCAACAACAAAGCATTTTCCTAATTATTTGGGGTGAACTACATGAATCCCATTTTGTTCATTTCAATATCTTCTACTAAACCACCTAATATCATGTCCCCAACATCCCTTCCTGTCATAAGACCACTAGCACATGAGATAGTAGTAGTAGTCATAGGGGTGGGAGTCGCAGACGCAATTAAGGACATGAATAAATATAAATAAGCAATCTAGATGCAGAGATTCATGGGTTGACTTATCCATATCATCTTTCATGTCGTATCAATTCTTGTTTAGGTCGATCTTTCTCCGATGGATAATATTTTTTCGAGATAGGCAGACTTAGACTTGAATGACAAAGGTTTCATAATTGGAATTTTTAATGTCATAGTTCTACTCTCACGACATTGATATACCTCTCTATTAATCTCCTTAATAAATAAATTTCTCCCATTGTTGACCTCCCAAGCATAAACCAAAATCGATTCTCAGATACTGTTGTTTTCAATATCACTCTATATTCAATCACTCTATCCCAGAGTTTCATTGTATGACTCATTAACTTAATACCACAATAATTTGGAGAATAATGTATGTTCCCTTTATTTTTATAAATAGATACAAAAATACTCGTTCTCCATTCATCAGGATTCCTATTAGTCATTATAATTTGAACAACTTTGTATGTCCCCCCCCCCCCCCCCCCCTCTTCAACCGTTCATGAAATATAAATCCAAAAACCACTTATATTATGTTATTTTTATTAACATTTATTTGTGTTTTTATAATTTTTTATATTGCTCATTGCAGATCTATTTGGTGCCTTATGAAAGACTTCGAATAATTGATGTTTCGACACATGACGAGAGAAGGTAATGCAATCATTGACATCCTCAGCAGATACAACACACGTGATATAGTTTCATCTTCTGTATGTTGGAACATCATAAAAGCCGACAAACAGGGGGAATGTACTTTCATTACAAAGAAGATTAGATTTTTTCTTCAAAACTTACTAGACTTTATGAACTTAGATAAATAGTCATTTAGAAATTCTAGTACATGTTAGAAATAGTCATTTAGAAATTCTAGTGAAGTGATTTTAGTTGTGTTGTTATGAATTTCTTGTGTTATGGACTTATCTTTTTAATTAGTTCCCATGATTAGTAGTGTTCTGCTAAATAAATAAGTGGGGGTGTGGTGGAGGGGTTGTGAGTACAAATTTTTCGACCCACTTTGGATGGGCACTTAAATGGTGAATTCATGCAATGATTTTAGTAACACCCCTATGAAATTGATTTTCGAATAAATCTTGCCTTAAGGAAATCCCGTGAACTTACAATGGAGCGATATTTGTTATGTATACCTGACATTAGAAGATTTAACTACAAACAAATACCGATAATTAAAACATTAAAATAAAACAAAACGAAAGAAGGATTACAAGAAATAATACGAATATTCATTTTTTAAGGAAAGAAAGAAAACAATGATAGGGAGTAATAAAATATGATACGCCTATAATTCAATGCTTCTTACGACATAACTAAAAATATACATTTTTCTTCTGGATATATCATATTATTTCATACTATACTAACCACTCTGCATCGCCACTTGATTACAAATAAATACCTAATTCTAACTAAAATGTGTCCATTGACAGTTCATGTGCAATGTCCTCAACCAATGCATAAAAATATCAGAATTTTGTGATAATGACATAATATTAACATCATAGATAAATCTCCGGGTATAATTGGCCTTGTCATATAATCTTTTAATACCATGATTATAAAAATATTGTGTCCTCCATAGCATGTTTGATAAAGAAAATAAATGTAGTATCAAGTATCTCAGCCAAACATTTAAACAAAATCTACTCAGGCGTTGACCACTATATGCCTCCATAGCCTATATAATCCAAGTCTCACTAAACAAGTCAACGAGTAAAGGAATCTAGTCACTTAATTTTATCGGTAAGGAAAATTGTATACTTTCTCTCTCATATATTCTCCAAACAAAAGAAATGAAACATTTTTTCTTTCACTTCTTTTATCTCTGAAATAGAACTCGCGCATACCCTAAGTGTCGGACTTTATGTCCTACTCATCTGTTTTTTTCCTTTCGTCGAGCCCTAGAACCGGAATAGAACTCATGCCTGATGTCATAAACTCTTACTATATATAAGTACATATCAGTATTAACATATTAGCTTTATTCTCCTGCATCAAGCACGAAGCACATCATGCATGAAGTAGGAGGTTAAAGGCTAGCCCAAAGAGTTTGTGTCCTATATGAGGATATTTTATACCTCCGGGCACAAAAAGATAATCCTCTGTTAGCACATCTCAGCTTAAATTATTCGAAAGGACAACCTAAAGGTATCGAGGCAGGAATGCGGTAGAGCATCACGCTCGAGCATCTAATCATCATTTTTAAAGAAAAGTCCCATAGAAATTTATGTCATTACTAAATTACCTTAGACTTCGTGTACATCACGTAAGTTTTGGAACCTCTAGTCATAGAAAGGGTAGTTCCTTAAAAAACACTTAATAAAATCTTGATTTTAAGATCAAAACTCATTGAACATGTCAAAAATAGAGTACTAAGGGTTAAAAACATATGGATAGAAAAATGGTCTAATATATTAAACCTCAATGATTATGTATGGTTTGTATGCTTTCAAAAAAACTAAGAGTTCACAAATGAAAATATATGAAGATTTTATAAGAGCCCAAGGTCTCAATGATGACTTAGAAGCTTGAAGGTTTTAATCCTTAAACGACGAGGATCCCCTTTAAAATTATAGGGTTAGGGTTTCTATTGGGCTTCCCAAATAGTTTGGATTCCCAAAATGACCATATGAAATATCTTTAATTAAAATATTCTAGAGTCTCTAAACTTTCTCCCAAAGGATTCTATATCCCCAAATCTAGTTGATATACTCGATTCAATGATAATGAGGGCTCGATCAGTAGTAGCGTTAGAGCCTCAATTCTATGTATTGTAATTAGAAGATTCTATTAATCATTGAGAGACGGTATAACAATAACATTGGTTGGAGAGGGATAAACATAAAGTGATTTATTCTAGTAGGAGTAAGGGAGCACACTCGTGACGATGCCCCATTAGCCCAAAAATCAGGAGGTGTAGAGCATACGAGGGAGTGACTGAATGATTTGATGTAGAACTATAACTAAGGGTTTTCCCATATTCTACCTCCTGATTTCACGTTCACTATCAGAAATATATTAATCAACTTAAGGAAACGGGATGTAGTTACTTTTAATTTCTTCAACCAATCTATTGGAGAGTTCTTGGATCCGATAAACTCTTTTCTTTCTACTTTTCTTTTATTCCAACTTACTATATAACCCAATTTTGTGTAATATCAGAATATATTCGGTTTTAATTAGTTTATCCTAGGGTTTGTGGGTTTTGAGAGCTTGGCTTCATTTCTCTTTTGTTTAATAACCATATGGGTTGTGTATGTTGAACTTTCCATCTCATTTACCATTAATATACTTATTCTTGCTTAATTCTTGCTTTGTAGATTAATTTCCATGATTTCTTAATTAGATTACTTACTTTATTTCTTTCTTTCCTAGTTTAATTAGTTTTAATTTATCTTAATCATTATGTGCCCCTAGATAAATAGGGTCGGTATGTCGTTCCGCTATTTTCGAGCCCCAAGCTCCGAAAATTAAGTTTTGCGTAGAATTGCGTTTAATTGAACTCGCGTGTATTAAAGTCGGATTATTACGCGTTTAACTTTATTTGTCATGGATCTTTAGTGTTTATAGTGATAATACGAATTTAATCCGCGTGCGACCATTTTCCGTTAATTATTTATTCACGCAACTTTGTCTTAAATTCCATATTGTGCGAGGTTTATGATTAATTGATAATGGTCGATTAAATTTCTCTCGAGCCGGAATTCTGACTAATAGTTGTTTCGACCCATATGGTTTTGACGATATCCCGATCCTCTCTTTTACTTTATTTAGACTTAACTTCTCTCTTTTCTTTTATTTACATTCATACATTACCCTTTTACACTTTTATTCCTGAATTAATAAGCCGATTACGAGATATACTAACACTCCATGTGGATTCGATACCCGACTTACCGCTATACTCGCCAGTTGAGTGTAGTCATAACTTAGGTTTTTTGTATTGAGGAGGCGAAACAAAAAACAACAACTGTGCACTTACATGAGCACACTTCTTGCGCGCTATCAAAATAGGTCACTAGGCTACTACTGTACTGGGTCATTTTGGCATTTCTGGGACGTATATTATGTTCTATTTTTTATTTTATTTTTATTTCTCTCTTTTTAATAGTTGTAATGTATTAAGTTTTTTTGTATGGAACTTATGAAATGAGCAATGAGAATGTAGTTTGAGGTTCTTTATTCGATTTTGATGTGTGTGACCTTCCATTTTATAAAATCAAAAAGTTCACCATCAATTTATCTAGTATTTGCACTTCAGCCCCTCTATATTGTTGTGAATTGTGACATAGATTCTGTTAACTTAATACATCGGTATATATTCTTCCTATGCTTTGTACTAACTTGTTTTGCAGATTCATTTGGACTTGTACTTATGGAGATCGGTCCAAATTTGGGTAATATCATTCTTTTCCTATCTTTGTGTTATGTTCTTTAATGGATGCATTGGGGACAATGCAACATTTAAGTTAGGGGGTGTGGGATATTCTATCCATTTCATTGTTTAGTCCTTGAATTTAAGTACAATTTAGTTACAAAGCATGGTTTTGTTAAAAAATTGAAAATTTTTAAAATGATTTTCTTTCTTTTTTCTCCTTTTTTGGGCATTTTTTGCCCTTGTTTCCGATGATAACTTTTAATAATTGCCCGATCCATTAGACAATTCAACGATGCATGTTCTCGATTTTAGAAGTTATTAGACTTTAGTCCTTTAATCATTAATATTATGAATAACTTCATGAATTAAACTTTATCCCTTGAGCACATGCATTTTTCTTGTTATATTGATTTGGTTTAAGATTTTTATAACCCTGTAATATTTTATTGTATTGTATATACTTACACCGAGTGAGATTAGAGACTTATCTTCATTTATGAGTGTATAAAAACGTTACAGTCGTTGGCAATCTCTTTATTCTTTCATTGACCGTTCATTAATTGAGTTCATAAATGAAATGTGTTACTTGAGGATGATTTTCATATATTCTTTTGACTCGAGAATTGCGTAAACTTTTTGAAATAATCATAGGCCATCTTTGTATATCACCCATATGACCTTGACCTCACCTTTTATATGTTCCCTAGCCAACCCACTTGAGCCTAAATACTAGCCTTTCGCTTTATCACCCAAAATCCCAAAACCAACTCGAAATTGGAGTTATATACCATACATACCCTTCTTTGGATTGTTACATGGGATTGAATGATATTGTTGTTTTGTGGTTGCAATTTGAGCATGAAAAGAGTGAGAGATGAAGAAACTGTAGTGAAAAAGAGAAGAAAAAGAGAAAGTTGAAAACAAAAGAAAAAAGTGAGAAAAATAAGAAAAGAAAAAGAAAGAGAAATTTGTATATATTGTTTATAGTGTTTCAATAATCCTTGTTACTCTCTCGATTATTATATCTAATGCTAGTTTGGAAATCATTTGTCCAATTTTAAAATTGCCCACTTTTTCCCATTATCCCGAGTTTCATCCCCAAAAACCTTTGAATCCGTATATACATCCCTTTCACTTCGTACCCCGGCATAGCCTACATTACAACCCTATTAAATTCCTATGTGATCTTAAGTACATGTAATTTAAAAGTTTAAATAGTTTTGATAATCTGTGAAAATGCATTTCGCCTCTTTTATATGTGCGGTATCCTTTCACTGAGATTACAGTTTTTATTTAATATATAGCATTCTTCATTTGTGATATGTGCGCGTCCTACTTTCCCTATACATTTACTCTTTATGCCTGCATGTCCCGTGTGTTACCTCCCTGTTTCAAGTGAATTCATTTGATGAGTGTAATGCCCGTGAGGATTGGATATATGCTTGCTTTGATATTTAGTATCCGAGTTATTTAAGTTTTTTCCAAATCATATTTTGCGTGTCCTCATTCCCCTCCCACATGTTAAAGTTTCAATTCATTGAGGTGCACTCGATAATGTTAATAACTATGGACTTTTCATGTGAATTCGTTTGCTATGCTAATGACATGCTGAAATCTTGTTCGTATTTTTGAGTTTGTCGCATTTGATTGGGCATATTTTGAGGAAACTGTATGATGTTTGTGGTTTTCATCCCTGAAAACCCTCACGAGACGACACTCGTCCACTAGGGTAACTTAGGGGTTTAACGACTTATTTCATATGCTAAATACAATCGTTCGCCCGTGAAAATGGCCTTATCTTTTTATTGCTTTCTTATCATACTTTTGTACTATCTCTTGTTTTGGTTTACTTGTTGTTCTTGTTGCATACAATTTCATTGCTAGGGACTAGCAATGTGTAAGTTAGGGGGTGTGATAATACGCAAATATTGCATATTTCATCCGTCGAACCTATGCATTTTAGCCCCCTCGGGTGCCTTAATCTCTATATTTAAGCCCGTTAACTAGACAACCTCGATTTATATTATTAATATGCTATTTGAGGAATAATTGGGCTTTTGTAGGTATTTAGGTACTAACAATGGAGTTCGAACGCATTCCACTCAAGTTCTGTACACATTCGCACGTTCAAGGGCAATCCGGTCAATTAAAAGTTTGGGAACCTGGCCCGACATCTACATGAAAGCTACAGCCCTCCTTTAAGCTTCGCATGGCCGTGAACGGTGCGCGATTCCGAGTCCAAACGAAGAAGTTAAGGAATTTCGAGAGGATGAGAATTTCATATGCACCAAAACAGGAGGAAAATAGGAAGCTGCCCTGCTTGATCTATCGATTGATCAAAAGGATAGATCGATCGATCCTTCATAATCTTTCCATGATTTCATCCATCGATCGATCGACCAAAGGGGTTGATCGATCGATCCCCTATTTTCTGTAGATATTTTCCATTTCTTTTCTTTTTTCTTTTCTTTTATTCCAACTTACTATATAACCCAATTTTGTGTAATATCAGAATATATTCAGATTTAATTAGTTTATCCTAGGGTTTGTGGGTTTTGAGAGCTTGGCTTCATTTCCCTTTTGGTTGACAACCATATGGGTTGTGCATGTTGAACTTTCCTTCTCATTTACCATTAATATACTTGTTCTTGCTTAATTCTTGCTTTGTAGGTTAATTTCCATGCTTTCTTAATTAGCTTACTTGCTTTATTTCATGCTTTCCCAGTTTAATTATTTGTAATTTAATGTAATCATTATGTGCCCCTAGATAAATAGGGTCAGGATGTCGTTTCGCCATTTTCTGGCCCCGAGCTCTTAAAATTAGTTTTGGTGCAGAATTGCGTTTAATTGAACCCACGTGTATTAAAGTCGGATTATTATGCATTTAACTTTCTTTGTCATGCAACGTTAGTGTTTATTGCGATAATCCAAATTTAATCAGCGTGCGAACATTTTCCGCTGATTTTTTATTCACACAACTTTGGGTTAAATTCCTTGTTGTGCGAGGTTTATGATTAATTGATAATGCTCGATTAAATTTCACTCGAGCCGAAATTTTGACTAATAGTTGTTTCGATCTGTATGGCTTGACGATATCTCCATCCTCGCTTTTACTTTATTTATACTTAACTTCTCTCTTTTCTTTTATTTACATTCATGCATCACCCTTTTACATTTTTATTCCTGAATTAATAAACTGATTACGAGATATACTAACACTCCATGTGGATTCGATATCCGACTTACCGCTATACTCACTAGTTGAGTGTAATCGTAACTTAGGTTTTTTTATTGAGGCGGCGAAACACAAAAAAATAGTTAGGGTCTTTACACGCACTACTTTTTGCCCACGATCAAAGGCCTCGACTATCAGTGTCCAAATTTAGTATTTTTCTTTTAACATAAATCCTAAGTAGGACTCCTCGATGAAGCCTATAATACCGTCAGACTAATATCTACCTTTTAAAAAGTATATCTACTAGTTTCATCTTCCTAGTACTAACCTCTCTTCAGCCTCAAATGTACTTTTAGTCCTTCAGGGTTTCTCTCGTCCCTCAAGGTTAACACTTCAAAAATTCTAAACAGTTCGATTCTCGGTAGTCATAGGAGGAACAAATCAACTACTTTTATTGAGCTCGCCTTTGTGGATTCTTATTATCCAAAACCATTTTAAGTTCATAGACTAATTCCATCCCATTGTGTTCAACTCACATTCAAACAACCAAACTGTCACTCTTCTTAACTAATCTCACAATCAGACTCAAAGAGCATCAATATTTGTGGGGCCTCATAAAGTATGGGGTTATCTCCCACAAAAGAATTCCTTTGTTTTTATTGTATATGCTTTCACAAGTAGCTGTTTCGTTACTTCACTAGTGACGATTTCTCATCTTTATGTCTCAGCGGACAACTTGAGTTACTAAAGAATCTCTCCATCTGCTGGAGTGTTGCCTACAATATCTTTCGATCACTTGAATTTATAACCTTCACTAATGGTCCTCTCCTTGACTTCCTTATTTAATACGGTCTTTCTATACAACTTTTTTTTTTATTTCTCTTCTCCATCGCCCTGGCAAATTTTTGTTTCTCCTTTATTTTTTGTCTATTTTTCGGTGATTTGTTTCTTGCTCCTTGCTCGTCGATGTTAAGGGAAATAACAAGTGACTCACCTCCTTAGCGTTTTTTAACTTCCTTGAGCTATTTCTTCTCTTAGTCACCATCCTATCTACAGGTGGAACCATAGAGGTAAATGTCACAAGGTGATACTTGTTTCATTGCTCCCTTCAACTTTATTTGACTTATACTATCAAATTAAACAGACCCCACTGACACACTTGAGACTTGTAGAAAACTCGCATGTTCATACCGCCAATGGGATCTATTTCACGGATGCCATGTACTCCCCATGTTTTGAAGGTTGTTGAAATAAGGGTCTCTACTTAGATGTCCGGCTAATACAAAAACAGGGGTTGTGATGACACAGATATAATAGTAGCAAACATAAACATAAAACCACTGCACAAAGAGTTATATTTTGATACCACTTCGACATGTGTGCTGTGACAATGTCAATGATTACTAGCCCAAAGAATCCAGGGTGTCTCTTTCACTGTACTTCACTACACTCACAAGAAATTAGAGCAATTCTTTCAATTGATTTCAATATAATTCCATTAATAGCCAATTACATTTCAGAGCATACAAGGATATTTGAATAAGTTTCCCAATTTAATGTAATAGGTAATCGAACTTGACTACTTATAACTAATATTCTTTCATTCTTTAAGGAGCATTTATGACACAAAACTTAATTTCTTCCAATAATTAGCCTTTTCTACTTGAGTTAATTCAAAAAGTTCAAACAAATAATAAAATCATGGGTACCATAGTCATGGACACTAATGTTATGTTTGGGAGTTTAGTAGAAATCAGGGAAAAGAAATAATAATTGTTTTTAAAAAGAGAGAAGGGGAGGGAAAAAATTATGACTTTTTCCCCTTTGCATGCGAGTTTATGTGGAGAAAGTCCATTTCCTTTATCTTCATTTGCAAGTTGAGGAGAAAAGTGACTATAGGTACAAATTGTGACTATAGTTTAATTACTACAAATGCACTTTATACACAGTTTAAGTATCATAAACATATCATGAAAGGCTAAAAAAGAAAAAGGTAAAGATTGAATTATGTGGGCCAAAATCAAATGCACTTGAAAAATACAATATAATTGTCCCTTTTCTTAGGGTGGAGGTGTCTACCTCGAAAAGTAACAACATATATACTAAAACTCTAACATCCTCACACTTGCGATTGCCTAACAAAAAGAACGTAAATTTTATGTGAGAAATGATCATGCATAGAATAAAGAACCTATACCTGAGATTTGTAGTGCAAATCAAAATCCATATCTCAAACGGTAATACCTAAGTATTGTTTCCAAAATATAAGAGTTTTTATGCAAGGACAAAGCGAAGATTTCACCGACGATCATTTTTCACTTATTAACCTCTTTTAAGGGTTGTTTTTTCTTGAGATTTCACCGAAAATCAGTTCTGAGCTAAAAACAAAAACCAACAGCACTTGAGGTTAAAGAGAAAGAAAGAAAGACAGAGGTGTAAAAAATCATACAGAAGTAAAAAAAATCATACAGATATACTCGTGGGGTCGATCCGCTTCCACAACAACATATTCATTCTCGTCATTAGCGCCGCCGATTTTGCACCCATGTCTGTGCCCCCTTTGAACGAACTCTGACTTCTTTCAAAAAAATGGTGAGGGAGGAAGATACAAAAAATTTTAGGGGTTGTTTTTTCAATTCCCGCCGTCGGAAATTTCACTGCGGATCATATCTGGAAAAAAAACTCCCTAACGGCACTTGAGGTTAGAGAGAAAGAAAGAAAGACAGAGGTGTAAAAAATCATACAGATTCACTCATTATATCACCTAAACAATTTACTCCAAAACAAAAAAAGAACGTGAGATAATGTATGCCCGAAAATTTACAATAGATCTTAAACACATCATTTTCTCACAACATGTTTGGAAAAAAAATGTACCCCAGATCTGAAACTCGAAAAGGAATCATAAATCTGAGAGAAAGTATACCTGAGATCCAATTAGATCTGAAAAAAATTAATAAGAAATATTCTCAGAAAACAACATTTACTTTGTTACATGGCAACCTACACATCAAACTCAAAACCCTTTTCTTTGTATCTCAAATCCTAACGTACCTGCAAATTACAAATAATAAAAATCAAATCTAAAAAAAACACAAAATGAAAATAAGAGATGCAAGAGATTTAGAGAGTAGGGCTACCCGTGGATGGGATTCAGAAGAGTTATCAAAGTGAGGAGAGAGAGAGGGATATAGAATGATAGAAGTTCTCCACAGATTTGAATTAAATTGAAAGGATTAGATGGAAAAATATTAATGGTGGTACTTATTACACTTTCCAACATTTCATTGAGCCTTGTTCACATTATTCCAATATCTCATTGACCTTTATGCACATTATTAGATTTAAAACACCCCATTCCAAGTTTCCATGTCATAATCCTAAGTGGTGGCATGGAACTCTCTCACACCTTTAGATCACCCCAAAAAATTCAATCCCAGCTGCTAATTTGTTGTCACTATGCAAACACTACTCTCTCTTATTATATAGATAATGGAATGTATATTATTATTGAAAATTAACGAAAAAATTCCTTAAGTATAAGGATGTAGACTATAAAGCACAAACCCAATTATATGTGGTTTGTATGATGTTGGATGTCATCATTTTATCGGTAGTATGTCCGGGATAATTTGGGAAATATTAACTTAAGTGTAAATAACTCTTATTCAGTGTGTTTATATAGCTAACTGCATTCTTATATTGTCATTAGCATTTATCCACCATCTATATCAGGACTTGGTGGTCACACATGAAGCACTACTTTTATAAGAGGGGTGAGACATGTTATGTATGTGACTGACGATGGGAAGAATTCACTTTGAATTAGCTGTACTTTTGCACAATAAAATTTATAAGTTACTTCTTGCACACTTTAGCACGCTGACCCAAAATTATAAATATTTTTCTCCCAGGTGCTCTTAGACAGGGATAACATGACTGTTGACAGATCTGCCTTACAGTCTCACATTGCTTAGAAGATTTCGTATCATTAATTCTAGATGAGGTTGTTACTCTCCTTCAATTATTTTTTTTTATTTTGGGACTATTGTATGGGCATAAGCCCAACATCTATTTCATTTCTAGTTCGAGACACTTATGAGTATGTTGGGATTAATTTATATTGTGTGGATGTTAGATTCTATCATTGACTTGGTTATTAATCTAAATGCAGTTTCAATCTCATTCGTGGTTTACAAATAAATATTTTATATGGTTTGATGCAGTGAATGATATAGATTGTATAGCAAGACCCATCTTTGGCGTATTGCGTCTGGCCAACCTTTATGTGAGAAAAATATTATCACACATACAATACGATACACATGATTCACCAATTTAGCTACGTTCACAATTCACACTCACTATCACTATAATCATATTGTTTAAAAACTAAACAATATGTATTACTAGCACTCTAAAAATATGCACTTTTGTATTTTTTTACTCCCAATTACAACACCACTATGAAAATACACTATGTATCTTCTATGCCGAACACATTTTAAGTGTTTTTGTATCTTCTATGCGGTCTCTCAATGCTATCATCTTCCAGGGCATCACTCACATACCATCCTGGGGACCAGCGGTCGGACTCAATATCACCGACATCGCGGCCAGCACATGCACACAATGTCTGGGAAGCGATCATAGTTCCTCCCCGGCTATGAGACAAAACATACCCACCACGTCTCACCCCTAATAAAAATCACACAATATCACAATGGACGCTATGACCTACAGAATATCCACACCCTGCTCCTCGAGCCAGGGTGCTCACCCTCATCATGCAACTTCCCAATGATAGCATTAGAGGGGGTATGCTTCACATATATATACACCATCCACACATAGATATACATACATAACTGTATCATATAATATATATACTTTAGTCACATAGTATATATATAATCCACATAGTTCCTTAAACAAATATAAACAGCCAATCACACATAGTGATGACCAATAATCGCAAAGATTTTCATAATTAATAATATTCGAGTATTCACACACTCATGATATTAAACCCAAAAGTATTCCCAAGCATTCATTAAATCCATACCCCATATCTTACACTAAATAAATCCGAGGTTCCTTCTTTCATCTCGGGGTTTACTCACCCCCAATACCGTTATCAAGGAGTCCTAATATCATATCTAGAATCCCAGATAATAATCTCCAAAACAATTGTTTATATATCCCTAAACTTAAAGGAGAAAACCTCAAAAATCTCCTAGAACCGAATCGATTAGGCCTGTTCGAATCAATTCGGTAGCCACTGAATCGATTCGTCCTGTCTGAATCGATTCGAAATGGTTCTACTTTCTTACTGTCTAATACCGAATCGATTCAGCTTTGTCCGAATCGATTCGGCTGGTTCGAAATCTCCAAATCTTCTTAGGTTTTATCTATATCACAAAAACCCAAAATTCAATACAATCTCCATTTAAATTATAACTCCGATTTATTTCAATGAACCCAAAGTTTTCATAACTCCTCAAGTCCTTTATAATTTGATAACCCTTAATATTTATCTCCGAATAATTCTAGCCTTAATTTCTGACTAACGATTTCGATCTCGGATAGCCTTTCATAGAAAAATCATTATAAATAAAAAAAAATCAGAAAAATACGCGGTCGATGCCCACACGATCGTATCGAAAAGATCTACAATTTTTATTTTTTGACCAAGAGGCGAATCGATTCGCCCTAAATGAATCGATTGGGAAAAGACGCAGGTCTCTATTCACCGTCTTCTCTAAAAATCCAAACCTCCATTATTCTCCATTTTTGTTGTTTCTAATATCATCCAAAGACTCCATAAACATCTAATATATGTTTGACAACTAACACAATAATTAAATTGAGGTATTAGTACATTTTTCTTAAATTTAAACCCTAAACCATAAAAACCCCAACTTATCATTTTAACCCATTTCTTCACTCCATTACATGGATTTTGCACTAGAAATCATTAAGATTTACATTACATCAATACGTAAACTAATATTCAAAATTTAGTAAATTTATTTTAAGGGTTCTAACTCAAAATCATATACTTTACGAACTATAATATGAAATAAATGCACAAAATGAAATAAAGCAAGTATACACTTGCCTGGAGGATGAAATCCGATGACCTCGAGTCGAATCCGACGGAGTTTGGACGAAATCTCCCATTTTTCTCTTCTTTTCTACTCTTGCTTTCTTTCTATCTTTCTTTCTTTATTACTCTATGTTGTCTCTTATAAGAGAGAAAAGGGTTTATCCTTTGATAAACCCAAAAATGACTCGTTTACTTAATTATGAGTCCCTACGGGTCCAAAAATTCCTGAAACTCAATTTCTTCCCCCGGATACTCTATTCAGACTATCTCGGCCATTCCGAGACCAACCGAGCAATCGAAATTTTCATCTGAGGTACTTGACCACAATTCACTATTTTAACCCAATACATCTCAATGCGGGTTTTTCTATTAAAATATTCTTCTCTGTCGCTTTACCCGACAATGACATATAATTGAAATATTCCAACTCATTTACTTAATCCCAAAAGTAAAATATAACACCCATAAAAAATCATCTAATCCTTGCAAACTCCAAAAATTACTATTCACGATAATTCTTAAATTCCCAAATTACTTTTAATTATTAAATTTTATTTCCCATAAAAGTGCGGGATATTACACTTACACCCCCATCCCCCTAAAAAAAACTAAACCAAATAAACCTTAAAATTTTAATACCTCAAAAGATTGGCAACGAAAAAGTAGATGTGGTCCTTTTTGGAATATATAAAAATTAGGGGGAGTAAATGAAAATGTACAATAAACAATAATTGTCGCTTGATAAATATTATTATTAAAAAAGTATAATTTTTTCGCATTTCAACCGTATGATGCTGGATTTAGTCGTCCTAAAAAAATATATTTATGCTGTAACTTTAAATATAAATAATTTTTATTCATGTGTTCGTATAAACATGTGTCCTAGGTTTATTGAAAATTTTGTGCTAGTGTAAATCATCATATCGAATCACGTCATTCCATGTTCGTGTTCATGCTTAGTAAGAGACAATTGTTGTAAGTTGATAAGAATAGGTGCATCCCTAGGGAACTCTAAACCATTGAAGTTTTGTGTGTGTGTGTGTGTTTGTGTTATGGGGGGCGTAATCGACCACACATCCAGTAGTCCTAGTAGCGACCACGATTCAAGAGAATAAGCATGGTTGAGGACGATCATCCGAAATATCAGAATTAAGTACAATCGATCAAGCTCTAACTCCTATCTAACGTCATGGAGGCCCAACCCACCTAGTTTATTTATTTTCTCCATAAATGTAACCATTACCCCCGAAAAAAAGGGCATATAAGTTTGTTCTCAAGAGATGATCTATAAAAAAGAGATCAACACTCGTGGACATAGACACATTGTCAAACCACATACATGTTATTCTTGTGAGTGATTGTGCATGTTGTTTTATTCGACTTTGATAGTGTTGACTTTTTACCAGTGATTTTATCACCTACAATACACAAATACACACACACATGCCCACACATAATGTTTATTTAAATCATAAATGGATTACTGTGAGGTTTGGAAAGAGAAGGTTAGATGAAATCATTTCATAAGGCTAAAGGTTAAAAGACATAATTATTTAGTGTGAATTAGTGTAATTAAGTTCCATAATCAAATTTAACAAAGATTTTCAAATCAATATCCCTTATGCTTTATTTCATTACCCTTATTTACCATGGAAATGAGAGATTTTCCCAATATTATGTATGTTTGTTAGTCTTTATCTTCCATGAATTTTTAATGGTTTACGATGCTCACATTCACATTGTCATTCTTTTTTGACTTCTATTGAAATAATTAATTTTTCATGCATTTGTTTCGTTAAAATATTAGGAGTTTTCTTATTTTGTTAAAATTTATGGTTTGTTATAATTAAATATTATGATTTTTTATGTTGTTAAAATCTGCGCATTTTTTTATAAAACAATTTTTTTATTTATAAATATAGTGTTTGTTTTCGTTATAATATCGGAATATTTTTTAAATATAGCTTGATTTTTTTTTTGGTAAAATATAGAGAATTTTTGTGTTGTTAAAATTTGCATTTTTCTTGATATTTTTAAGCTAGTGTTTTTTTTGGTTAAAATATATGGTTTGTTTTTGCCAAAATGTTGGGGTTTTATATAATATTTTTTTACATCATATTTTTTTCATATCAATTAACAAAATGTTCCTCAAACATTTTTAATACACATTTAGTCCAAGCCTTTTTTATTTTCTTCCAAAAAATCCCTCAAACACCCATTTAACCAATATTCTCTTATTTTTAAAGGGTCGCGCTAGTGGTACCCCACCCTTCAAACAGTTGTTGTACCACACTGTGTGTGTATCTTGGAGTGCAAGTTCTTGAGTTCATAGCCATAAATATTTGATGGAATTCGATTATAGTTGGGCATATAGACTTTGTAAACAAAATTTGTTAAATCAACATGCCATGTGTCTTTGATAAGAAAAATTGCAGTTGAAATTCGATTATAGTTGGACATATTTCGGGTATAACACCCATAAAAAAAGTTTTCTAACAAATTAGAGTGTTGAAATGCAAGGGGTAAAATAGTTCCCTACATGTTCTGCATGATTTTTTTCAAATTAAATTTGGGGACGTAAAGGTCCCCTTTGAATAACTATTATGTATATGAAGCTATGTTTTGAAACCCATAATATTGATTTCGAATGTTAGCATTAACTTAATACATTAAGCTTTTTAATTTTGTTATTTTTACTATATGATTATAAAACACCTCTGTGTCACATGCTAAGTATCTGCATTAAAATACAATCCCAAAGGCTCCATCCCTACACTACATTTCTCTGGAGTCTTCTAGATTCTCTTGGTTGTTCTAGTGTAGTATGGAATAAAGTAGTTTATGCTAGATAATTCTGTAGAGATATAGAATATTCTTGCATGGAGTTGGGAAGTTTATTGGCTCTTAAGCTAGAATGTTCCTAACCGTTAGATTAGTGACACTTGTATAGATCATAGCTACTGATTATAAATGTAGTTGCTTATAAATAGGTGGGAGCCTCATTTTTCAAAACCACCAAGCAACGTTTTAAACTCTCCTCGTTAAATGAAAGGCAAGTATTCATTCAAACACCCTCTTTGTGTGCTCTCTTCATCCTTTTAATACTCTAGTACTACCAAGAGCTAGATTGTTAGGCTTATTTATTAACTCACGAGAACAGAATATATAATTGACTTACTTGAGTCTATATTATATAGGAATTCCAACTAGGTTGGATATCGAGACAAAGTAGGTTAGTTTTTATGAGTTTCTCTATCTCTTAAAGGTTCAAGTAAGAATGAATAAATATACTCAAAGAAATCATCAAGATCAACCTAAAAGGAAGTTAATCTTACCTAACAACTTTAGGACACTTACACTACACATTATTGAGTTCACATTTGTATATATTGTTTTAATCAAAACAATGTTTAAAAATCAGTTTAATTACATTATAACATTTTTGAATCATTTTAAATAATATTTGAAATTATTAAAATTTGGTTTTCAAAAGTATTGGGGATAAAAGTTGAATTATGCAAAGTGTTTTTTATCTTTAAAACATGTGTTGGTTAGAATCGTAACGCGGCATTGAATTCTGGGGGTGAAAATTGTATTACTTTTACACACGTTTTATACCTCTTATCAGTCGTACATGTGTTGGCACCTAGACGATTAGATTTTTGTTTTCTCTACGACACATACGCGAGATGCTATATGAGCCCTTGATTGATCTTTATCAATGGTTCGCCACTGAGTTACATCCTTAGATTTAGACTCAACCGGTTAAGATCAATCCAAGCCATTCGATTGCCTCAGACGTTCGAGATCCTTAGTAACCCAATATATAAACCTTCGAAGTCTCAAACCTTAAAGACTTTTGGCATTCGCCCAAATAGAGAGAAAATAAAATTTTAGAGAGAGAAGAGAGAGGAAAATAAATGAGAGAAAAGAGAGAGAAAATAATCCCTAATCTTCGAAAGCTCAACCTCCGAGAGTTCTCCATAAATCCAAACACTAAAACTTCAATTTTCGTACATCAAAAACATTAAAACATAAGAATTGGATCTATTTACATTTCTATGAATTAGGTGCTAGTTTTTCTTTATGTTTGAAGACATATTCAAGCCATTACTTCTCTCATAACTCATCTCTAAGAAATTCTTAGGTTTCTCGGTTGAAACTTGAGTTTTTCTAAAAAGAGAATATATAACATTTAATTTTTTGTTCTCTTTTGGATCTTTAGTTTGTAGATCCATTATGTTTCAAAAGATTTTGAAAAATAAACTTCATTTCTATAAAGATTAAATCAGATACCTAAAATGTTTGTGTTTCTTGGATCATATTTCACATTTTGATAAATAATTTTGTTTAAAAATAAACAGAGACACATAATACCTTGTCTAGTTTTAAAAGCAAGGTTGTTTTTCAGATTTGATCTTAATAAGAAGTTTATTTGTCAAAATTATTTGAATCAAAATCTTCATGTCATATTGATGCTTATGATTTATAGGACATTGTCTGTATAAATTACATGATAGGGTGAGTTGAATAAATCTACAATTAGTGCACATCACAAACACATTCTCACACTAACACTTAGTCAGAATCATTCTGTTTGAGAAACCTATTATTGAAAGAGTTACTGAAATCAGAAATCAAGGAAAAGGAGATCAAGGAAAAGGCAAAGAAGCAACAAGAGAAGATCATTTATGTGAGGAAACTTTTGGAGTGGAGTAACTCATATAGGTATATCTTTGAACTTAGATTCAGAATCTTTGTGTGCTTGCTTAAATGTTGTAACTTGAATCTTTATTTTAGTTTATTTTTGGTTTGTGCCATGGAGGGTACCATGGATGTTTCCCTTGATTAATGTTTTTACCACGTTGAATTCATGTGCTCATGTCTTTGAACGCTCTTAGTTTCTGTTTTGATTGGTACTACATCTTAGACTTAGTATATGGTTTTTTAATTTCTAAAACCAAAGGTAATGAACTACCAAATCTAGACTACATATTCAAAAAATAAGTTTAAACACATCTTGTGTCGATAATCGAAAAGGGTTTTGTCCAAAAACTTTATTCAGAGTTTTCTCAACTTATAACTTTTTGTTATTAATCTTGTAAACTATTTTTTTAAATGGTATCAGAGCAGGATCATCTTTTGTGATCCTGAAACTTTAGAAATTGTTTTCAAAATTTCTTTTAAAAAGTCCTAAATATGGAAGAAATATTTGAGAGGTCAAGTAAACTCTCCAGACCACCACTCTTTGATGGAAACAACTTTTCATACTATAAAGTACGAATAATTTCTTTCACTCAAGGAACCCTTGGCGATTATGCTTAGGACATGATTGAAATAGGGTATGAACATCCTACTAAGGTTATATCTGAAACTGATCCAACAAGGATTAAGAAACTTCTTAGTGAATTTACTACGACAGAGAAAAAGAAGTCTCTCAATAGTAATAAGGGCAAGAATACCATATTTATGTACATTAATGAACATAAATTTAAAAGAATGCCCATAAGTTCAACTTCTAAAAAGGCATGAGACACTCTTGTCATTGCTCACGAAGGTGATGAAAGTGTTAAGAGAGGAAAAACTCAAATGTTTGTCCAGTAGTATAACAACCTGATAATGGATGGCAATGAATCGTTTGACGATTTCCACATTAGGATAACTGATATCTTTACAAAACTTCATGCAAATGGTATAACCTATAGTAGAAACAAAATTATTCAAAAGATTATTAGGTCACTGCCTTCCAAATTTGACAACAAGAGATATGCCATCGAAGAAATGGATGACCCTAATATGACTCTTGAATTTCTTAGTAGTAAACTAAGAATTGTAGAGTTGAAGTGAGATTTCAAGAAGCAACTGACCAGACATAACAATAAACCCACTAGTTTTAATGTTGTGTTTTCATCTAAAATGCATGTTCCTAAAATTAGTCCTTTGACACTGAGTGTATTTATGACTCTGATTTGGATGACCTTGACAATCAAATAGCTCTTATAAGTAAGCATTTCAAAAATATTCTCAAGTTTATAAATGATGTAGCCTCTAAACAAGGAAAGTCAAATTATCAAGGAAATCAAAGTCACAGACATCATGATAGAGACAATGCCAAACACTCCCGTGACAATAAAAGGACCTAAGGAAATAACCGACCTAAGATAGACCCAAAAGATGTAAAATGTCATAGATGTGGTAAAATGGAACATTATGCTAGCAAATGCCCAACTAATTTTAGCAACAATAACAAGGCTTATATGTGTAATACTTGCAACGACTCTAGTGATTTTGATAAAGATGAAACATAGTCAACCCAGAATGATGAGCATTGCATGTCTTTTGTACCAAGATTATATATAATGATGATGATGCATGCTTACCTACTCATGAATCTGTGATGCCTATTGATATTGCTGCTAATACTGCTCCTATTATTGCTGGAAGTAATCTAAGCGTTAGTCAAAGCGTTAATATTACTAATGAATTGAACTTGTGCGCGAGTCCAAAAGAACAAAGTAATGCTTTGGGGGACACTTCACATGACGCATTTAGCGATTCTAATGATGATTTGCCTGATTTGCATGAGTTATACCCGAAAATGGTTAAGAAGAGTGCTCGCCTTGAAAAAAAAGGAAAAATCATTAACTGAGCGTATCAATTTACTTAACGATACCATTAGGAAGAATATTTAAGATTATACTGCCCAATGTATTGCCCATGAGACTGAGATTGAAGAATTTGGCTTAAAAATAAAAGATTTGTCTCAGAAAAATCATGAGTTTGAACAAAAATATAAGGTAACCTTTATTGAACTAGAAGAGTCGAAGAAAAAGGTCTTAAATGTGTTTAAAAAATGTCAACACTTTGAAACCTAAGCTAAATATTATGAGGAAATTGTTGTTGGAAGAAAATTTGACTCTGAAGATAAGTCTGCCTAGATTTTGGAGAAATAGTGCACACCATTAAGATCGAATTTTCTCCCGAAAATGTTTTTTTTATCAAATAAGGCCAAACATGTCAAACTGTTCAAAAAGAGGAATCTAGTCTTAATATCTCCAACACACATGATCAATATAATCAATAGTCTAATTCAAATGGTCAGGCCAAATATGTTTGTCCACCCGTTAGAGACCAAAGACAAAAACTCAAGACCAATGACAATTAGATGATAATACCAAATATAGCCAAACCCATCTTTAAAGACTTTAGTAATAAAGTTAAGGCCTACACCCAACAGTAATGTTCTTACTGCGATGTTTTTGGCCACACTTTTGAAGAATGTGTTCAAAAAAAGGATATATACACCAACCTATCTTAACTTTAACTATTTTAAAAAAGGAAGAAATACTTATGTTCTCCCTAGACAGGACACAAACAACTCTAGTTATACAAATAAAAAGTGAGGGTCCAAGACTAAGAAAAAACCATTTAGAAAGACCCAACAAACTTTTTCTAAATCAAAACTCGACAAAATGATTTAAACTCTGCCTATTTGGATTAGAAAAGATGATCTATTACCCCAGCTCAAGGGCAATATTGTCCATTCTTCTTTAAAGGCATAACACATTTCAATTGGCAGATGTTTAGACTCCGAATGTTCTAAACATATGATCGGGGATGAAATTGAATTGAAAAACAAGATAAACTTCCTCGGAGGTAGTGCCGTGTTTAGAGATGTTGTTTCATCTCAGATCATAGGTAAGGTAACATTGAGTGAGGATGGGATTCCTAATCTAAATGATATTCTCCTAGTTAAAGGCCTCAAAGCTAATCTCTTAAGTATATCTCAATTTTGTGATTCCAATCATACCTTTACCTTTTCAAACACTGATTGCAAAATTATTGATGAAAAAGGAAACTGTATATTGATAGGAAACAAAAGTTAGGAAAACTATTACATGGTAATTCCTAAGTCTGAGTTTTTCCATGTTGCCAAGTTAGAGGATTCAGACCTTTGGCACAATAGATTGGGACATACAAATTTTGATAATCTTAAAAGATTAAGCTCCCAAGAAATAGTTAAAGGTTTACCTGAAATAAAAAATTCTTTCAATTCTGTATGTGAACCATGTCAGTAAGGGAAAATAAGTAAATTCCAACATAAGAAATTTCAGGACGTCATGACCACAAAAACTTTAGAACTTATCCATATGGACCTCATGGGTACCTCAAGGAATATTAGTTTCTATGGAAGTAGTTATATCTTAGTTATAGTAGATGACTATATATGATATACTTGGGTTGCATTTATGAAATAAAAATCAAATACCTTCGGTGAATGCTTCAAAATCCTTTTGAAAATAGAGAACGAGAAGGATACCCAAGTGTGTCTTATTAGGAGTCATAGAGGTGGAGAGTTCAAAGACTGGTGTTACTGAATATTGCGTAACCAATGGCTATAAACACGAGTTTAGTTCTCCCAAAACACCCCAGCAAAATGGCATCGCTAGATGTAAGAATAGAACTTTAAAGAGTTGGATGGGGTTATGCTACACGCTAAAGGTCATCCTAGATATTATTGGGAAGAAGTCATTCAAACCGCATATCATATCATTAATTGTGTATACCTTAGGAAAAGTTCCAAACAAACCCCTTATGAACTTTGGTTCCACAAAAAGCCAAACCTAAAACATTTTAAAACCTTATAGATTATTTGTTATGTTTGTAAAGACATAGAACAAGTTTCAAAATTTAACACCCGAGGAGTGAAGGGAATATTTCTTGGTTACTCCCAAATTAGTAAGGCTTTTCTTATTTTAAACTATCGAAACAAAACCATTAAGTAATAATTTAATGTGATTGTAGAAGATACAAGTATAAGGTGTAGTTTCTGTCAATTAGTGATAGTGAACCAAATTTTACAATCGAACCTTCAGAAGACACTGCTTTACTGCCACCCGAGAATCATTTTGTACCCATTTGGGTTTCTAAAGATCATCTAATTGACACTGTAGTTGGTGATCCTTTTGATCCTATTAGAACAATATCCCAACTCTAAAATGTGGCACAGTTTGCATGTTTTGTTTAACATAAGGAACCTAAAAATGTAAATGATGCACTGTCTGACTCATTTTAGATTAATGCTATGCAATAAGAGCTTGTCCAGTTTAAGAGTCATGATGTGTGGTGTCTTGTTCCCAGTCCAAAATATTTGAAGCTTATTAACACATGATGGATTTTGAAAAACAAAACAGATGAAAATGGGTTGGTCATTAGATATAAATCTTGGTTGGTAGCATAAGGTTACTCCAAGATAGAGGGAATTGACTTCGACAAAACTTTTGCACTTGTTACTCGTCATGAGTCAGTTCGTCTCCTCCTTACCATATCATGTCACCTAAAATTCAAATTATTCCAAATGGATGTTAAGTCCGCATTTTCCAATGGAATTTTGACTGAGGAGTTATACGTAGAACAACCCAAAGGGTTTGTTGATCCATCACACCTAACTATGAATTTAGGCTTGACAAAACCTTATACGGGTTGAACAAGCTCCTAGAGCTTGGTACGAGCGACTGTCTACATTTCTAGTCTCTCATGGATTTGTTCTAGGCGAAAATGATCAAAATTTATTCATTAGGAACGAAGACAAACATGTTTTAATATCACAAGTGTACGTTGACGATATAATATTTAGATCCACTTGCTCTAAACAAGTGAAAAACTTTTTCGATATCATACATGTTAACTTTCAGATGTCACTTATGGGTGAACTTCAATACTTTTTAGGTCTTCAAGTAAAACAATGTAATGATGGCCTATTTATTACTGAATCAAGATGATCTTTTAGAATCTAAACACATCATTCATGATCTTGTAGAATCTAAAAACCTCATTATTGAATATCTTAATACTTAAAAACATCTAGATGATCTTTTTACCAAACCATTGGATAACATATTATTTGAGTATTTGCGAAAAGCGATAGGTATTATAGTTCTCATATAATTTCTGTCACATTTATCATAACCTCGGAGGTTTCATGCTAATAACTTGTTTATGAAGTTTTAGGTCATTGACATCTCTCAAATGAAAAAAATAAGCCTCATAACACTAGTTTATGTAGAAGACCCTTGACTCTGCCATTGGTTATGATATTTTATTTGTGATTGAAATCTTTTTACATTTTCCTGATTTCTTTACTATTTTTTATCCAATTGTATATTTGAGAAAAATTGGGGGAGAAGAACTTTAGTATCTTTGCTACGATTTTTTTCTATTCCTATTCTAACTCCATTAATATGCCATTCAGTTTTTAGTCTTTTACAAGCATTCTTTAGACATGTTATATATCTTGTCCCATTTATTAGGTTATTGGTCTGTATTGTAGTTGAGTGATGTAGTTTTTTCATCTTATTTTAGGTTCTAGTATGGGAATGGGTAGTTATATCTTTTGTATAGGACAACTAGGATTTTTCATTTTTCATCCAGG
Source organism: Sambucus nigra (assembly GCA_949130495.1). Lineage (NCBI taxonomy): Eukaryota > Viridiplantae > Streptophyta > Magnoliopsida > Dipsacales > Adoxaceae > Sambucus > Sambucus nigra. Next base: position 483,839,117 of record OX422223.1, on the reverse strand, counting down.
AGTTCAGAATACTCAAGGGAATTTTGTCTCTAATATCCGAAGGGGGAGATTGAGAACAAACTATATAATTGATACTTGAGTCTATATTATATAGGAGTTCCAACCAATTTGGATATCGAGATAAAGTAGGTTAGTTTTTATGAGTTGCTCTATTCCTTAAAGGTTCAAGCAAGAATGAAGAAATCATGTCCAAGAAATCATGAAGATCAACCTAAAGGGAAGTTAATCTTACCTAACCACTTTAGGACACTTACACTACATATTATGGAGTTCACATGTGCATATATTGTTTTAATCACTTAAATAATGTTTGAAAATCAATTTTATTCCATTTTAACATTTTTGAATCATTTTAAATAATTTTTGAAATTATTAAAATTTGGTTTTTAAAAGTATTGATGTTAAAAGTTGAATTATGTAAAAAACTTTATCTTTAAAACTTTTGTTGGGTAGAATCTCAAAGCGGCATAGAATTCTGGTGGTGCAAATTGTATTACTTTTACACTCATTTTATACATGTTATCAGTCGTACACGTGTTGGCACCTAGACGGTTAGATGTGTGTTTTCTCGAAGACACATATGCGAGACGCTATCTCAGCCCTTGATTAATATTTATCAACGGTATGCATATGATCCTAATCAATCCTTGTGAAACTTGTTTGGACCAATCAGTGAACGTTATTTTCACCGCTAAACTACACCATTAGATTTAGAGTCAACTGGTCAAGATCAATCCAAGATGTTTGATTGCCTCAAACGTTCGGGATCCTTCCTAACCCAATATATATAACTTCAAAGTCTCAATCCTTACAGACTTTTGTCATTCGGCCAAATAGAGAGAAAATAAGAGAGTAGAGAGAGAAGATAGGGAAGGGAGAAGAGAGAGGAAAATAAAATAGAGAAGAGATAGAGAAGAAAACCTAATCTTCGAAAGCTCAATTTCTGAGAGTTCTCCATAAATCCAAACACCAAAACCTTCAATTTTCGTACATCATAAACCCTAAAACTTGAGAATTAAATCTATTTAGATTTCTGTTAATTAGGTGTTGGTTTTTCTCGAAGTTTCAAAACCTCTTCAAGCCATTGTTTCTCTCATAACTCATCTCATATCGTACATTTAATTTTTTATTCTCTCCTGGATATTTATTTTGTACATCCATTCTGTTTCAAAATATTTTTAAAAACAAACTTCATTTCTTTCAAGGTTAAATCAGATCCCCAAGACGTTTGTGTTTCTTGGATCATATTTCACATTTTGTGAAATAAGGTTGTATAAAAATAAAAAGAGACACATAGGACCTTGGCTAGTTTTAAAAGAAAGGTTGTTTTTCAGATTTGATCTTGTCAAAATTATTTGAATCAGAATCTGCATGTCATATAGATGCTTATGATTTATAGGACTTTGTCTATATAAATAACTTGAGAGGGTGAGTTGCATAAATATGAAATTAGTGCACGTCACAAACACATTCTCACACTAACACTTAGTCACAATCATTATATTTGAGAAACCTAGTATTGAAAGAGGTGCTAAAATCAGAAATCAAGGAAAAGGCAAAGAAGAAACAAGAGAAGATCAGTTCTAGTCAGAAAACCTTTGGAGTGGAGTAGCTAATATAGGTATATCTCTGAACTTAGAATTCGAATCTTTGTATGCTTTCTTATGTGTTGTAACTTGAATCTTTATTTTAGTGTATTTTTGGTTTATGCCTTAGAGGGCACCATGGATGTTTCCCTTGATTAATGGTTTTACCACGTTAAATTCCTGTTTTCTTTTCTTTGAATGTTCTTAAATTCTGTTGTGATTGTTACGGCATCTTGGACTTAGAAGATGTTTTTTTAATTTCTAAAACCAAAGGTAATCAACAACCAAATCTAGAATACATATTCAGAAAACAAGTTTGAACACATCTTGTGTTGATAATCAAAAAGTGTTTTGTCCAAAAAGTTTATTCGTAGTTTACTCAACTTATAACATTTTGTTATTAATCTAGTAAACAGTTTTTTTATCTCACTGTCTACTAAGAGTATTAAGTGCTGCACGGAGGAATAACTAAAGAATAATCCCATGACAAGTGGTATCAGAGTAAGGCTAGTGACTGGATCAATCTTAAAGGATTGATGATGTCATCTTCAAGTTTACAGGAAGTGAATCGGGCACATGATGAAGTTCCTACCAACATGGGTAAGGTAAGGGAAATGTTGAAGGATATATTGGTAGCAATGGAACAATGACCAGTCAATAATGAATTGACTATGTTTGGTATGGGGGAATAACTTGATAGAGTCTACCAACGACTTGATGGGTTAGAGTTAGAGGATACAGAAATCCATCTTGTTGTAAAGAGTTACTTGAATGACTTAAGGGGAGATCTTTAACGAGAAATTTTCTTTATTCAAGAACAACTAATGGGGGAAGTTGCAAACTGGTGTATTGCCGTTGAGAATGATCTAAATGCCCAATGACAATAGGTTGATGAGGTATGATCCCAAGCCCAAGGCATTTTGTTGAGATAGAAATGCAAGGGAAATTGACAAATTCCTAGTGGGCATTGAGTAACATTTTGAAGTAATGACTATAACGAAGGATGTTGCCAAGATATGCATGGCTACACTCTACCTCATCGACACTACTACAATATGTTGGAGGAAGAAATATGGTGATATTGGGAAGGGAACTACCATAATAAACACTTAGGATGACTTGAAACGTGAACTTAAGAAGCAGTCTGCCCGAAGAATGTTGAGGAGGAATTAATCTGGAGATTCCATTGACTAAAGAATATATGAACTATTCGAGAATACGTGACATAATTCACTACTCTCACCTTGTATATTTTGGACCTTATCGATAAGGATTCACTTTTCTTCTTTATGGTTGCACTTAAAGAATGGGATACAAGGGAGATCAAATAGCGAGGTGTACTAAATCTCTCCATGGCTATTACACAAGCATAATCATTTATCGACTATAATGAGAAGAAGGAACCACCTAAGCCCAAGGATAAGATAAGTGGATATACTAAAGGTGAGGGAGAAAAGTCCCAATAAGGGGCTAGTGATGGTGCACGTAAACCACAACTGGGGAAGTCACATAATGGACGAAGGAATCCTTACCGTCCGATTAAAGTCAGTCGCTTCCTACGTGATGGTCCCCACTAGGATATGGATTACCCAAAGAAGAAGGATCTTAATACTTTGAATGTTGAATATGGAGAAAAATAAGGCGAGGGAGATGAAAATAGTGTACATATGGGTTCACTCCGACTCCACAATACAATCAAGACTAAGGATGAGTCGTAAAATGGTAATTCTAATGGGATTATGTTTGTAGAGGTAAAGATAAATGAGATTCCAATAAAAAAAAATTAGTTGACAGGCAGCCCATAAATTTCTTGCCATAAAAGTAGACAAGAAATAAGAACTCAAAGCTAGCAAGGAAGGAGGACAAATCAAGGTGGTCAACTTGGAATCTAAACCCATCCTCAGAGTGGCAAAAGGTGTACGTGAAAGCATTAGAGTATGGAATGGTTTGATAGACTTGTCAGTCATTCCTATGGATGATTTGAAGTTGGTCCTTGGAATGTAGTTCCTAAACAATGTAACTGCCTCCCCTCTTCCATTTGCAAATACCATGTGCATCATAGGACGGGGAAATTGTTCTATGGTGCCAGTTGAACATAATACCAAGGTCGAAGCTCAAGCACTTTTAGCCATGAAATTTGAGAAGGGAATTAGGGAAGGTGAGACTAGTTACTGATGATCCTTTTTATAAGAGTCTTCTCATGACGAGATAGTTGAGCCTTAGCTTATGGGAGTGCTGACCGAAGTCAAATTCATCATTGATCAATATAGGGACCTTATTCCCCTTGATTTTCCTAAGAATCTTCAACTTAGGAGGGGATAGATTATAAGATTGAGCTAGAATGGGGTTCTGAACCCCCTGGAGGAGTCCCTTATCACATGACGCCGCCTGAGCTAAAGGAATTGAGGAGACAACTTAAAGATTTACTTGATGTAGGATATATTCAACCATCCAAGTCCCCATATGTCATACCGATGCTCTTTTTAAATAAAGGTGGCTCTCTATGCATGTGCATAGACTACCAGGACTTGAACAAAGTGACCATCAAGAATAAATATACCATCCCTATGATTGCAAATTTATTTGATCAACTTGGTGGATCACGATATTTCACTAAATTGGACTAGAATTCGGGGTATTATTAAGTAAGGATTGCTAAAGGTAATGATCCCAAGACTACTTGTCTGACTAGGTATGGCGTATTTGAATTCCTTGTAATGCCTTTTGGTCTCATTAATGCACCTAACACATTTTTTACTTTGATGAATCGGTTGTTCCATCGATATTTAGATCGTTTTGTTATTATATACTTGGATGACATAGTGGAATATAACGCTACTTTAAAGGAACATCTGGAACACCTACATTTATTCTTCTAAGTGCTGATGGATGATGTGATTTATATCAAGAAAGAAAAGTGTTCCATTTCCTAAAAGGAAGTATCTTTCCTAAGGTATAAAATCAAGGGTGGAAAGATAATGATTGAGGAAGCTAAGGTAAATTCCATTCACACTTAGGAAATCCTACAAATGTGCCAGAATTGAGATCATTCTTAGGGCATGTCAATTACTATCGGCGATTTATCAAGGGCTACTCAGCTAGGGCAGCCCCTTTGATGGACTCATTGAAGAAAAATTATTCATGGGAATGGACAGGGGTATTTGATGATATAATTAGGTAGTTATAGAGGAACCCATTCTTAGTCTTCCACACCTCGCCAAGACCTTTAATATTCACACTTATGCTTATGGCTATGCTATATGAGGAGTACTTATTCAGGAGGAACACCCTATTGCCTATGAAAGTCAGAAGTTAAAGGAAACGAAAAGAAGGTACACGGTGCAAGAAAAGGAAATGACAATGGTGATTCACTGTCTCCACACATGGCGACACTACTTATTGGGGACTTCCTTTGTAATCAAGACTGAAAATATTTCCATAAGCTATTTTAAGTTCCAAAATAAGCTCAACCTAAAGCAATGTCGTTGGCAAGATTTCTCGATATTAGATGTCCTCTTTCAACCTTGGTGGATCATATTAAATAAGGTTTGGATCATGTTCCACTAGCTTCAAGTCTTATAATAATGGATCACGAGGGCAAGACACATCGCTTTTGGATCAATGATGTGTTACTCTTCACTAAAGGTGATTGGAGTTCCAAGGTGGTGAAATTTACGCAAGGAGTTTATAAAGGAATGTTATGATTTAAAGTGGGTTGGTCATCCTAGGATGCATCACCCACTTGCCTTGTTAGGGGATTCTTATTATTGGCCTCGAATGCGGGACGATGTGGAGTTATATGTGCATACTTGTCTCATGTGCCAAAAAAATAAGAATGAAAAACATTGATTTGCCAATTTTCTAGATCCCGTACCAGTTCCCGAAAGACCATGGGAAAGTCTTTCCATGGATTTCAACACTTAGTTGCCTAAGTCGGAAGGATGTGGTGGTATCATTGTGTTGGTGGACAGATTTTCTAGGAATGTCACTTTCATTCCTGCACCAAAAGATTGTACAACAGAAGAAATGATTAAGTTATTATTTAAACATGTGGTAAAGTATTAGGGGATACCACTAGTTATTGTCAGGGATAAAGATCCTTGCTTCACTAGATGATTTGGACTGAGCTTTTTCAGATGGTAGGTTATGACTTAAACTTCTCCACTATCTTTCATCCCTAAACAGATGAAAAAATAGATAGAATCAATTCCTTATTGGATCTCTACTTCAGTAACTATGTGCATGCCAACCAGGGTGATTGGGCCAAACTCCTAGATGTAACATAATTTTCTTATAATTTTCAAATAAGCGAAGCTACACACCAAATTCCCTTTGAAACTGTTACATGAAGACAACTTATCATGTTGAATGCATTGTCATATAGCTGTGATGGGAAGAGCCTGAAGGCATACAAAATCACTAAGGCATGGCAAGAACAAGCGAAAATGGCTAAGGCATGCTTCAAAAGGGCGTTTGAGAAAATGAAGAAATGGGAAGATAAGAAGAAATAACCAATGGAGTATAATGAAAGGACATGGTTATGTTGAAACTCCTTCCCTAAAAATTCAAGTCCCTACGGATGGTACATAAGGGTTTAGTGAGAAAAGTCTTCTATTGACTTCAGTTACCCCCAAAATTGAATATTCAGAATGTCTTTCATGCCATATTTTTAGAACCTTATAACGCAGATTTAAAGGACCCTGAGCGTGGGGTATCAAAGAGGTCACCTTCTTCTATTATCACTTCACTTGATAAGGAGGTTAAAACCATCTTGTCTGACCGATTGATTTGGAAGAGAGTTATGCCTAACAATCAGGAGTACTTTGTCAAGTGGTAAAACCTACCAGGCAATAAGGCAAGCTGGGAGCATGAAGATATATTATGGCAATTTTCAAAACCAATCCAGAGGTATAAGGAAGAAGGTGCAACAAGGGCACAACGAACTTAAGTGGTCGAGGATGTCACGTGCTAAGTATTTTCATTAAAATACAATCCTAAAGGCTCCATCCCCACACTACATTTTTTCAGAATTCTAGATTTCTCTAGGTTGATCTAGTGTAGTATGGAATGGAGTAGGTTATGCTAGATAATTCTATACAAATCTAGAATATTCTTGTATAGAGATGGGAAGATTATAGACTCTTAAGCTAGAATGTTCCTAACTATTAGATTAGTGTCACTTGTATAAATCACAGCAATTGATTGTAAATGTAGTTGCCAATAAATAGGTGGGAGCATATTTTGGCCAAACCATCAAGCAAAGTTGTGAACTCTATTCCTTAAGTGCAATACAAGTATTCACTCAAACTATCTATTTGTGTGCTTTCTTCGTCCTTTTACTACTCTAGTATTACCAAGAGCTAGATTTCTAGGCTTACTTAGTAACTCACCGGATATTAAGAGAACTTAGTTCCCCATGAAAGAATAACTAAAGACTAAACCCATGACAGATGGTATCAGGGCAGGACGAACATATAATTACACGGGGTGCATCGTTCATCAATCATGGGGTATTGGAGAGTTGATGCTGTTAGAATAGGACCCTTTTTTTGAAAGTGGTTATGGGGGCATCATGTAAACACTTGGTTGCACCATTGAAAAATTGTGGATAAGACAGGACACGAAGGAGCGGTTCGAAATGATCATAGTGAATGGGTGTACAACTATGATGATTCAAACCGTTATGCTTAGCTGGAGTGCTTAGAATTGTGAATTGAAAGGGAGCCTTTAAAAACACCTCTTAAAAGCACATAACATGAATTATGTGGATCAACATGCTTCGGTGTCTCCATATCATTGAGAGAGAGGCATGCTATGATGCATTCTTAGGTGTAGTCCGATAGCCGAGAGAGAGGCGGACTACAACGAGGTTAGATTCTCCATAAAGGATGCATGCCATGTCGCACACTAATTATCGAACTTGATGAGAAAGTTTATGGAAGATCAAATCAATGGGAATGTGGGAATGTTGGTAGATTGTATTTCTTAATATTGTGTTGCTATTGCGGCTATAACGAGGGCATCACATAATTTAGGTGTCGAAGAATGTCACGGAGGATAATTTTGGGTCATCTTGAGGAAGCCTTGATAATTATTGTATTGCATATTGGACGTAATTGGGTGACAATGACTTCGAATGGTTCCGTGTAAAGGAAGTGCATGATTATATGTTGGTAGTCTCTTTGGAGTTCAGGCAAGTTGACTGGGATAAGTTGGGGAAACTTATCGCTAGTCTTAGACTTGCCTGTGAGGATGGGACTTAACCATCCTTGCACAAACTGGTCGGGAGATGGAGCCGTTCCCCTGAAGAGGCTTAGGCAGGCCGAAACCGGCCAATATGTATGCTTTGAAGGCAGTTCATATTAGGCTGAGCCTTGTGACCGAGTGTCCCGGTCTATCACAAGACATTTATCGAGGATAATTCATCCATCTTGTTCTCAGCCAAGTGTGGTACAATAACTGTTATGTAAAAAAATTATTCTCACTCTACACCAATTTTCCATTTAATGATATCTCGGTCATTTTAATTGACAATGGCCATTCAATTATAGTTCAAGGTGAATAGAGACACCAAAATAATAGATGTTTCCATGCAAGACAGTTCTCACCATGCAAGGAACCCATAGACCCACCAGCACCTCACCTAGTAAATATTTTCACATTTATTTTTTATTTTTATTCTAGATACACTTAGTAGCCCTATATGATTGTTTTTTTTATCATAGTGTAAGTTATACAATTTCTTTCTTTGTGGTAATGTCTTTCTTAATTTGGATTTTTTTTAGATTGGGTTCACGAATTGGAAAGAATCATAGAAAGAAAACTCACGGACAGTGAAATAACAACATTGCCTGTAAGTTCAATGATTTCTTTGTCTTTGCTTGTTATGATTTCATTTAGGTTTATTATAATCATTTAATCATGTTTTTTGCAGATATATAATGAAAATAATGTCGATCGTCCAAAATTTAAAGAGGGATGCAATCTTCCTATGACTATCACCCTTGGTGATCACTGGGTGTTATTTCACATAACTCCCACTTCGCAGTTACACTTCATCACAATGAGTTAAATAGGAAGGATGAAAATCGAATTGTCATATATATATATATATATATATATATATATATATATATTCAATGTTCCTTAAAAAGTCCAATTCATATGGAAACGTTCAAGAAGCCACCTAAGGATTACGTGATATTGAATTTTGATGCATCATTCTAAAAGGGTCCCTATTACGGTGCATTCATTATACGCAATTACAAAGGAAAAATTAACACATATGTCGAGAATGCCCTCTTTCTCTAATAAAAGATTACAATGAAGAGGAGGTTCTTGCGGCAAAATCAGGCCTCATGTTTTCTCAGAATCTTTGCATCAAAAAATTTATTATGCTCGGTGATTCGAGTTTCGCTATAAACTTCCTAAAAGGGATTTGTTTTACACCAATCTTTCAGAGAAATCTGTAAGTTTTTTTGTAATCTTTGCAGAATAACTTTTTTAAATTAAATGTTGTTTACTTATGGGCAATGAAGAAGTCTAGAATATTTGGCTTTTAAAATCCATTTATTGATCGTCGATCAATGGGGAATCCAGCCTAATTTTCGTTCGAATAAGAATGGATTTGTGAGTTAACTGGACAACGAATAAGTGCGTCTTAATTTATGGTATGTATTAGGTAATAAAGAATCCGTTTAACCATAACCTAATGTTCCTCACTTGGATAATGCATAAATGTAAAACCTTTGTTGATAACCACTTAAATATTAGGTCTCGTAAATGTGAGGTGCTGTAGAGGTCAACTTAACTCAGTGTTCCTCACGTTTGACGTGTGGGCACCACGTAGAATTAGTTTCAAAGTTAACTAAACTGAACTCAATTCAACAACAAAGCATTTTCCTAATTATTTGGGGTGAACTACATGAATCCCATTTTGTTCATTTCAATATCTTCTACTAAACCACCTAATATCATGTCCCCAACATCCCTTCCTGTCATAAGACCACTAGCACATGAGATAGCAGTAGTAGTCATAGGGGTGGGAGTCGCAGACGCAATTAAGGACATGAATAAATATAAATAAGCAATCTAGATGCAGAGATTCATGGGTTGACTTATCCATATCATCTTTCATGTCGTATCAATTCTTGTTTAGGTCGATCTTTCTCCGATGGATAATATTTTTTCGAGATAGGCAGACTTAGACTTGAATGACAAAGGTTTCATAATTTGAATTTTTAATGTCATAGTTCTACTCTCACGACATTGATATTCTTTGAACAATAGTTGCGTTTTTAAATCAAGGAAGTTATTTACCTTCTCAACCATAATATCGGGGCTCTTCCAACCAAGTCAATTTAGTTCTACATCTACCCCTTTCATTATTATCAATACTAATTAAATCACTCTTCCTTACGGGGGCATCCATTGGTCTATGATTGATGTGTCAAAACTACCTAAGTTGATTTTCTCTCAATTTATCTACTATAGGAGATACTTTTACCGTTTCATGAATTTGTTAATTTAGGATTTAATCCTTTCTAGTTTGACCACAAATCCATCTTAGCATTCACATCCCCATCACACTCATTTTTTGCACATTTTTTAGTTACCCAACACTATGTCCTAGCTATATAACATGATGGGTAATGGTCGTCCTATACAATTTCCCTTTTAACTTCAAATGTATAAGCCTATCACACAATATAATGGTGGAACTTCTCCACTTAACCCAACCTATTTTAATCCTATGAATAACATCATCACTAATATCTCCATCTTTTTTTATAATTAAACCTAATTTCTAGGTTTCTCTTGACCCTCTAATTACACCACATCCCTATTTGTCCTTCTATTACTATTAAAATTTCACTCCACATATTCTATTTTAATCCTGAATATTTTAAATCCTCTTGTTTCTAGATTTTCTCTACGCAATCCAATTTAGAATTAACTTCCGGCTTAGTTTCGTCCACTAAAACAATATCATCTGCAATAGCATGCGCCACGACACCTCATCTTGTATTTTTCGAGTTAATTCATCCATAATAATGAAAATGAGATAAGGACCTAGTGCTGAACCATGGTGCACACCTACAGTAATTGGAAATTCACTACTTTTTCCTCCTCATGTTCTTACTATAGTCATGACCCCATCATACATATTGTTGATCACATAAATATATCTACGAGTTGTTCGTTTTCTATGTTGAACCCACCATATTATATCTCTTGGTATCCTATCATACACCTTCTCCTAATTTATAAATTTTATATTAAGTTCCTTGTTTTTCTTCCTATACCTCTCTATTAATCTCCTTAATAAATAAATTTCTCCCATTGTTGACCTCCAAAGCATAAACCAAAATCGATTCTCAGATACTGTGGTTTTCAATATCACTCTATATTCAATCACTCTATCCCAAAGTTTCATTGTATGACTCATTAACTTAATACCACAATAATTTGGAGAATAATGTATGTTCCCTTTATTTTTATAAATAGATACAAAAATAATCTTTCTCCATTCATCAGGATTCCTATTAGTCATTATAATTTGAACAACTTTGTATGTCCCCCCCCCCCCCCCCCTCTTCAACCGTTCATGAAATATAAATCCAAAAACCTCTTATATTATGTTATTTTTATTAACATTTCTTTGTGTTTTTATAATTTTTTATATTGCTCATTGCAGATCTATTTGGTGCCTTATGAAAGACTTCGAATAATTGATGTTTCGACACATGACGAGAGAAGGTAATGCAATCATTGACATCCTCAGCAGATACAACACACGTGATATAGTTTCATCTTCTGTATGTTAGAACATCATAAAAGCCGACAAACAGGGGGAATGTACTTTCATTACAAAGAAGATTAGATTTTTTCTTCAAAACTTACAAGACTTTATCAACTTAGATAAATAGTCATTTAGAAATTCTAGTACATGTTAGAAATAGTCATTTAGAAATTCTAGTGAAGTGATTTTAGTTGTGTTGTTATGAATTTCTTGTGTTATGGACTTATCTTTTTAATTAGTTCCCATGATTAGTAGTGTTCTGCTAAATCAATAAGTGGGGGTGTGGTGGAGAGGTTGTGGGTACAAATTTTTCGACCCACTTTGGATGGGCACTTAAATGGTGAATTCATGCAATGATTTTAGTAACACCCCTATGAAATTGATTTTCGAATAAATCTTGCCTTAAGGAAATCCCGTGAACTTACAATGGAGCGATATTTGTTATGTATACGTGACATCAGAAGATTTAACTACAAACAAATACCGATAATTAAAACATTAAAATAAAACAAAACGAAAGAAGGATTACAAGAAATAATAAGAATATTCATTTTTTAAGGAAAGAAAGAAAACAATGATAGGGAGTAATAAAATATGATACGCCTATGATTCAATGCTTCTTACGACTTAACTAAAAATATACATTTTTCTTTTGGATATATCATATTATTTCATACTATACTAACCACTCTGCATCGCCACTTGATTACAAATAAATACCTAATTCTAACTAAAATGTGTCCATTGACAGTTCATGTGCAATGTCCTCAACCAATGCATAAAAATATCAGAATTTTGTGATAATGACATAATATTAACATCATAGATAATCTCCGGGTATAATTGGCCTTGTCATATAATCTTTTAATACCATGATGATAAAAATATTGTGTCCTCCATAGGATGTTTGATAAAGAAAATAAATGTAGTATCAAGTATCTCAGCCAAACATTTAAACAAAATCTACTCAGGCGTTGACCACTATATGCCTCCATAGCCTATATGATCCAAGTCTCACTAAACAAGTCAATGAGTAAAGGAATCTAGTCACTTAATTTTATCGGTAAGGAAAATTGTATACTTTCTCTCTCATATATTCTCCAAACAAAAGAAATGGAACATTTTTTTCTTTCACTTCTTTTATCTCTGAAATAGAACTCGCACATACCCTAAGTGTCGGACTTTATGTCCTACTCATCTGTTTTGTTCCTTTGGTCGAGCCCTAGAACCGGAATAGAACTCATGCCTGATGTCATCAACTCTTACTATATATAAGTACATATCAGTATTAACATATTAGCTTTATTCTCCTGCATCAAGCACGAAGCACATCATGCATGAAGTAGGAGGTTAAAGGCTAGCCCAAAGAGTTTGTGTCCTATATGAGGATACTTTATACCTCCGGGCACACAAAGATAATCCTCTGTTAGCACATCTCAGCTTAAATTATTCGAAAGGACAACCTAAAGGTCTCGAGGCAAGAATGCGGTAGAGCATCACGCTCGAGCATCTAATCATCATTTTTAAAGAAAAGTCCCATAGAAATTTATGTCATTACAAAATTACCTTAGACTTCGTGTACATCACGTAAGTTTTGGAACCCCTAGTCATAGAAAGGGTAGTTCCTTAAAAAACACTTAATAAAAACTTGATTTTAAGATCAAAACTCATTGAACATGTCAAAAATAGAGTACTAAGGGTTAACAACATATGGATAGAAAAATGGTCTAATATATTAAACCTCAATGATTATGTATGGTTTGTATGCTTTCAAAAAAACTAAGAGTTCACAAATGAAAATATATGAAGATTTTATAAGAGCCCAAGGTCTCAATGATGACTTAGAAGCTTGAAGGTTTTAATCCTTAAACGACGAGGATCCCCTTTAAATTTATAGGGTTGGGGTTTCTATTGGGCTTCCCAAATAGTTTGGATTCCCAAAATGACCATATGAAATATCTTTAATTAAAATATTCTAGAGTCTCTAAACTTTCTCCCAAAGGATTCTATATCCCCAAATCTAGTTGATATACTCGATTCAATGATAATGAGGGCTCGATCAGTAGTAGCGTTAGAGCCTCAATTCTATGTATTGTAATTAGCAGATTCTATTAATCATTGAGAGACGGTCTAACAATAACATTGGTTGGAGAGGGATAAACATAAAGTGATTTATTCTAGTAGGAGTAAGGGAGCACACTCGTGACGATGCCCCATTAGCCCAAAAATCAGGAGGTGTAGAGAATACGAGGGAGTGACTGAATGATTTGATGTAGAACTATAACTAAGGGTTTTCCCATATTCTACCTCCTGATTTCACGTTCACTATCAGAAATATATTAATCAACTTAAGGAAACGGGATGTATTTACTTTTAATTTCTTCAACCAATCTATTGGAGAGTTCTTGGATCCTATAAACTCTTTGCACATTTAATAAAATGACATTAGATCTTCCTCTACTCCAAAACCCACTCCAGATGGAATCGGTTCTTAGTTTGACACCACTACTCAAATGGGTGCCATTGACATTTAATCTAGTCATGATTAGGGTGGTATGACCCACCTAACTAATGCATGTGGTACTTACCCATGACTATGGACATTACAAGGCTGATAATACGCAAATATTACGTATTTCATCTGTCGAACCTATGTATTTTAGCCCCCTCGGGTGCCTTAATCGTTATATCTAATCCTATTAACCATACAACCTCGATTTATATTGTTAAAATGCTATATGACGTATAATTGGGCTTTTGTAGGTATTTAGGTACTAAGAATGGAGTTCGGATGCATTCTGCCCAAGTTTTGTACGAATTCACACGTTCAAGGGCAATCTGGTCAATTCACATTTTGGGAACCTGTCTCGGCATCTACACAGAAGTTGTAGTACTCCTCGTAAGCTTCATGTGGGCATGAACGGTGTGCGATTCCGAGTTCGAACGAAAAAGTTACGGCATTTCTAGAGGACGAGAATTTCATATGCAGCAAAACAGGAGGAAAATAGGAAGCTGCCCTGCTTGATCGATTGATCGATCAAAAGGATCGATCGATCGATCCTTCAGAACAATGCCACGATTTCAGACATCGATCAATCGACCAAAGGGGACGATCGATCAATCCCCTATTTTCTGCAGATATTTTCCTTTTCTTTTCTTTCTACTTTTCTTTTATTCCAACTTACTATATAACCCAATTTTGTGTAATATCAGAATATATTCGGTTTTAATTAGTTTATCCTAGGGTTGTGGGTTTTGAGAGCTTGGCTTCATTTCTCTTTTGGTTAATAACCATATGGGTTGTGTATGTTGAACTTTCCATCTCATTTACCATTAATATACTTATTCTTGCTTAATTCTTGATTTGTAGATTAATTTCCATGCTTTCTTAATTAGATTACTTACTTTATTTCTTTCTTTCCTTGTTTAATTAGTTTTAATTTATCTTAATCATTATGTGCCCCTAGATAAATAGGGTCGGTATGTCGTTCCGCTATTTTCGAGCCCCAAGCTCCGAAAATTAAGTTTTGCATAGAATTGCGTTTAATTGAACTCGCGCGTATTAAAGTCGGATTATTACGTGTTTAACTTTATTTGTCATGGATCTTTAGTGTTTATAGTGATAATACGAATTTAATCCGCGTGCGACCATTTTCGGTTAATTATTTATTCACGCAACTTTGGCTTAAATTCCATATTGTGCGAGGTTTATGATTAATTGATAATGGTCGATTAAATTTCTCTCGAGCTGGAATTCTGACTAATAGTTGTTTCGAGCCGTATGGTTTGACGATATCCCGATCCTCTCTTTTACTTTATTTAGACTTAACTTCTCTCTTTTCTTTTATTTACATTCATACATTACCCTTTTACACTTTTATTCCCGAATTAATAAGCCGATTACGAGATATACTAACACTCCATGTGGATTCGATACCCGACTTACCGCTATACTCACCAGTTGAGTTTAGTCATAACTTAGGTTTTTTGTATTGAGGAGGCGAAACAAAAAACAACAACTGTGCACTTACATGCGCACACTTCTTGCGCGCTATCAAAATAGGTCACTAGGCTACTACTGTACTGGGTCATTTTGGCATTTCTGGGACGGATATTATGTTCTATTTTTTATTTTTATTTTTATTTCTCTCTTTTTAATAGTTGTAATGTATTAAGTTGTTTTGTATGGAACTTATGAAATGAGCAATGAGAATGTAGTTTGAGGTTGTTTATTCGATTTTGATGTGTGTGACCTTCCATTTTATAAAATCAAAAAGTTCACCATCAATTTATCTAGTATTTGCACTTCAGCCCCTCTATATTGTTGTTAATTGTGACATAGATTCTGTTAACTTAATACATCGGTATATATTCTTCCTATGCTTTGTACTAACTTGTTTTGCAGATTCATTTGGACTTGTACTTATGGAGATCGGTCCAAATTTCGGTAATATCATTCTTTTCCTATCTTTGCGTTATGTTCTTTAATGGATGCATTGGGGACAATGCAACATTTAAGTTAGGGGGTGTGGGATATTCTATCCATTTCATTGTTTAGTCCTTGAATTTAAGTACAATTTAGTTACAAAGCATGGTTTTGTTAAAAAATTGAAAATTTTTAAAATGATTTTCTTTCTTTTTTCTCCTTTTTTGGGCATTTTTTGCCCTTGTTTCCGATGATAACTTTTAATAATTGCCCGATCCATTAGACAATTCAACGATGCATGTTCTCGATTTTAGAAGTTATTAGACTTTAGTCCTTTAATCATTAATATTATGAATAACTTCATGAATTAAACTTTATCCCTTGAGCACAGGCATTTTTCTAGTATATATTGATTTGGTTTAAGATTTTTATAACCCGGTAATATTTTATTGTATTGTATATACTTACACCGAGTGAGTTAGAGACTTATCTTCATTTATGAGTGTATACATTATTCTTTCCTCTTCAAAAACGTTACATTCGTTGGCAATCTCTTTATTCTTTCATTGACCGTTCATTAATTGAGTTCATAAATGAAATGTGTTACTTGAGGATGATTTTCATATATTGTTTTGACTCGAGAATTGCGTAAACTTTTTGAAATAATCATAGGCCATCTTTGTATATCACCCATATGACCTTGACCTCACCTTTTATATGTTCCCTAGCCAACCCACTTGAGCCTAAATACTAGCCTTTCGCTTTATCACCCAAAATCCCAAAACCAACTCGAAATTGGAGTTATATACCATACATACCCTTCTTTGGACTGTTACATGGGATTGAATGATATTGTTGTTTTGTGGTTGCAATTTGAGCATGAAAAGAGTGAGAGATGAAGAAAGTGTAGTGAAAAAGAGAAGAAAAAGAGAAAGTTGAAAACAAAAGAAAACAAAAGAAAAAAGTGAGAAAAATAAGAAAAGAAAAAGAAAGAGAAATTTGTATATATTGTTTATAGTGTTTCAATAATCCTTGTTACTCTCTCGATTATTATATCTAATGCTAGTTTGGAAATCATTTGTCCAATTTTAAAATTGCCCACTTTTTCCCATTATCCCGAGTTTCATCCCCAAAAACCTTTGAATCCGTATATACATCCCTTTCACTTCGTACCCCAGCGTAGCCTACATTACAACCCTATTAAATTCCTATGTGATCTTAAGTAGATGTAATTTAAAAGTTTAAATAGTTTTGATAATCTGTGAAAATGCATTTCGCCTCTTTTATATGTGCGGTATCCTTTCACTGAGATTACAGTTTTTATTTAATATATAGCATTCTTCATTTGTGATATGTGCGCGTCCTACTTTCCCCCGCGTGTTACCTCCCTATTTCAAGTGAATTCATTTGATGAGTGTAATGCCCGTGAGGATTGGATATGTGCTTGCTTTGATATTTAGTATCCGAGTTATTTAAGTTTTTTCCAAATCATATTTTGCGTGTCCTCACTCCCCTACCACATGTTAAAGTTTCAATTCATTGAGGTGCACTCGATAATGTTAATAACTATGAACTTTTCATGTGAATTCGTTTGCTATGCTAATGACATGCTGAAATCTTGTTCGTATTTTTGAGTTTGTCGCATTTGATTGGGCATATTTTGAGGAAACTGTATGATGTTTGTGGTTTTCATCCCTGAACACCCTCACGAGACGACACTCGTCCACTAGGGTAACCTAGGGGTTTAACGACTTATTGCATATGCTAAATACAATCGTTCGCCCGCAAAAGTGGCCTTATCTTTTTATTGCTTTCTTATCATACTTTTGTACTATCTCTTGTTTTGGTTTACTTGTTGTTCTTGTTGCATACTATTTCATTGCTAGGGACTAGCAATGTGTAAGTTAGGGGGTGTGATAATACGTAAATATTGCCTATTTCATCCGTCGAACCTATGCATTTTAGCCCCCTTGGGTGCCTTAATCTCTATATTTAAGCCCGTTAACCAGACAACCTCGATTTATATTATTAATATGCTATTTGAGGAATAATTGGGCTTTTGTAGGTATTTAGGTACTAACAATGGAGTTCGAACGCATTCCACTCAAGTTCTGTACGAATTCGCACGTTCAAGGGCAATCCGATCAATTCAAAGTTTGGGAACCTGGCCCGACATCTACATGAAAGTTACAGCCCTCCTCTAAGCTTCGCATGGCCGTGAACGGTGCGCGATTCCGAGTCCAAACCAAGAAGTTAAGGAATTTCGAGAGGATGAGAATTTCATATGCACCAAAACAGGAGGAAAATAGGAAGCTGCCCTGCTTGATCGATCGATTGATCAAAAGGATAGATCGATCGATCATTCATAATCTTTCCATGATTTCATCCATCGATCGATCGACCAAAGGGGTTGATCGATCCATCCCCTATTTTCTGTAGATATTTTCCGTTTCTTTTCTTTCTTCTTTTCTTTTATTCCAACTTACTATATAACCCAATTTTGTGTAATATCAGAATATATTCAGTTTTAATTAGTTTATCCTAGAGTTTGTGGGTTTTGAGAGCTTGGCTTCATTTCCATTTTGGTTGACAACCATATGGGTTGTGCATGTTGAACTTTCCTTCTCATTTACCATTAATATACTTGTTCTTGCTTAATTCTTGCTTTGTAGGTTAATTTCCATGCTTTCTTAATTAGCTTACTTGCTTTATTTCATGCTTTCCCAGTTTAATTATTTGTAATTTAACGTAATCATTATGTGCCCCTAGATAAATAGGGTCGGGATGTCGTTCCGCCATTTTCTGGCCCCGAGCTCTTAAAATTAGGTTTGGTGCAGAATTGCGTTTAATTGAACCCGCGTGTATTAAAGTCGGATTATTATGCGTTTAACTTTCTTTGTCATGCAACCTTAGTGTTTATTGCGATAATCCAAATTTAATCAGCGTGCGAACATTTTTCGATGATTTTTTATTCACGCAACTTTGGGTTAAATTCCTTGTTGTGCGAGGTTTATGATTAATTGATAATGCTCGATTAAATTTATCTCGAGCCGAAATTTTGACTAATAGTTGTTTCGATATGTATGGCTTGACGATATCTCCATCCTCGCTTTTATTTTATTTATACTTAACTTCTCTCTTTTCTTTTATTTACATTCATGCATCACCCTTTTACTTTTTTATTCCTGAATTAATAAACTGATTACGAGATATACTAACACTCCATGTGGATTCGATATTCGACTTACCTCTATACTCACCAGTTGAGTGTAATCGTAACTTAGGTTTTTTTATTGAGGCGGCGAAACAGAAAAAAATAGTTAGGGTCTTTACACGCACTACTTTTTGCCCACGATCAAAGGCCTCGACTATCAGTGTCCAAATTTAGTATTTTTCTTTTAACATAAATCCTAAGTAGAACTCCTCGATGAAGCCTATAATACCGTCAGACTAATATCTACCTTTTATAAAGTATATCTACTAGTTTCATCTTCCTAGTACTAACCTCTCTTCAGCCTAAAATGTACTTTTAGTACTTCAGGGTTTCTCTCGTCCCTCAAGGTTAACACTTCAAAAATTCTAAATAGTTCGATTCTCGGTAGTCATAGGAGGAACAAATCAACTACTTTTATTGAGCTCGCCTTTGTGGATTCTTATTATCCAAACCCATTTTAAGTTCATAGACTAATTCCATCCCATTGTGTTAAACTCACATTCAAACAACCAAACTGTCACTCTTCTTAACTAATCTCACAATCAGACTCAAAGAGCATCAATATTTGTGGGGCCTCATAAAGTATGGGGTTATCTCCCACAAAAAAATTCCTTTGTTTTTATTGTATATGCTTTCACAAGTAGCTGTTTCGTTACTTCACTAGTGACAATTTCTCATCTTTATGTCTCAGCGGACAACTTGAGTTACTAAAGAATCTCTCCATCTGCTGGAGTGTTGCCTACAATATCTTTCGATCACTTGAATTTATAACCTTCACTAATGGTCCTCTCCTTGACTTCCTTATTTAATACGGTCTTTCTATACAACTTTTTTTTTATTTCTCTTCTCCATCGCCCTGGCAAATTTTTGTTTCTCCTTTATTTTTTGTCTATTTTTTGGTGATTTGTTTCTTGCTCCTTGCTCGTCGATGTTAAGGGAAATAACAAGTGACTCACCTCCTTAGCGTTTTTTAACATCCTTGAGCTATTTCTTCTCTTAGTCACCATCCTATCTACAGGTGGAACCATAGAGGTAAATGTCACAAGGTGGTACTTGTTTCATTGCTCCCTTCAACTTTATTTGACTTATACTATCAAATTAAACAGACCCCACTGACACACTTGAGACTTGTAGAAAACTCGCATGTTCATACCGCCAATGGGATCTATTTCACGGATGCCATGTACTCCCCATGTTTTGAAGGTTGTTGAAATAAGGGTCTCTACTTAGATGTCCGGCTAATACAAAAACAGGGGTTGTGATGACACAGATATAATAGTACCATAACATAAACATAAAACCACTGCACAAAGAGTTATATTTTGATACCACTTCGACATGTGTGCTGTGACAATGTCAATGATTACAAGCCCAAAGAATCCAGGGTGTCTCTTTCAATGTACTTCACTACACTCACAAGAAATTAGAGCAATTCTTTCAATTGATTTCAATATAATTCCATTAATAGCCAATTACATTTCAGAGCATACAAGGATATTTGAATAAGTTTCCCAATTTAATGTAATAGGTAATCGAACTTGACTACTTATAACTAATATTCTTTCATTCTTTAAGGAGCATTTATGACACAAAACTTAATTTCTTCTAATAATTAGCCTTTTCTACTTGAGTTAATTCAAAAAGTTCAAACAAATAATAAAATCATGGGTACCATAGTCATGGACACTAATGTTATGTTTGGGAGTTTAGTAGAAATCAGGGAAAAGAAATAATAATTGTTTTTAAAAAGAGAGAAGGGGAGGGAAAAAAAATTATGACTTTTTCCCCTTTGCATGCGAGTTTATGTGGAGAAAGTCCATTTCCTTTATCTTCATTTGCAAGTTGAGGAGAAAAGGAAGCAAAAAAGAAAAAAATTACTATTGTGTACGCGTATAAATAATATAACATGGTAATTTGAAAATTTATAATGGATAAATATGATGTAAACAAAACGTCAAAATGCCCCAAACTAAAACAAACACACAATTAAAGAGAGAAACTAGAATGCATTTATATCTTCAATTGTAGTTTTTCCTACAAATGAGGGACTAAAGCCCTTTATTGGTGGGGGGGCGGGGGAGGGGAGAAGATTCTAGAAGAGATCTCCTAAGCTCCTATTGGTTGAAAGTCTATAAGCCCATGTGATGTCAGATGGGCTATAACGAATTCTCAAATACATCACATGTCAAAATGAAACATTCTAGAATCTATTAGCTAAGTCTGAGTTGTGAAGACAACTCATCCATGATAACACCAACTAATAAAAACCGGATTTGAAGATCAAAACTCATTGAACATGTCAAAAACAGAGTACCAAAGTTTGACAAAGTCATAACAGAGAAATGGTCCAATATATTAAACTCCAATGGTTATGTATAGTTTGAACAAAACAAAGACTTCACAAAAGAAAATATATGAATATTTTAGAAGATCCCTAGGTCTCGGTGATGACATTGAAGTTTCAAGGTTGCAATCCTTAAACCACGACGATCCCCTTTATATTAATAGGATTATGGGTTTTCTTAGTTTTCCCAAACAGTTTGCATTCCAAAAATGACCATACGAAATATCATTAATTATAAAATTCTAGAATCTATAAAATTTCTCCTTAAGGATTCCACGTCCCCAAATCTAGATAACCTACTCAATTTAACGATATTAGAGGTGGATCAACCTTCTTCTACTCAAGAACCTGTAAAGCTTCTTATACACTCTCTGAAACTTCCACAAAAGAAAGTTGTGATGCAAATAAAAAAAAATGATTTTTATAAGACTCATAGTTAGACATGGAGTGTTTGGTGCAAGACCTTGCACCCTTACGAGTAGATATGGAAACATAAAGATCATCAAAGGACTCTGAACTAGAATTAGAAGTAGGCTGGAAATTTTGGTAGGGAATGGATGGAAACTTGGACAAGTTTGATTCTTCCCTCGGTCAGGACTCATGGACTTGTAGAGGATCGGGATCTCTTTCCTTGAAATTCTATTTCTTCCTCGATTAGATCAAGAGTTATTAACTCCTGGTACTTTTTTTCCATTGCCTATTGCGATTATGTTGCCACAATGTCCGGGTAATCAAACTGAGTTGAATTTGTTGTTCTGGATAAATTTTTTGGTGTTTTTCTTTTTAAAAAACATCATCAAATTTTGAAATTCTTGAATCTTCACATGTGATGTGCTCTCCTCCAAAAGACGAGTTTTAAAAAATGGGTTGGATTCAAAAAAGGATACATCCATGGTGGCAAACAATTTTTTGGAAATTGGATCAAAGCATTTATATCCTTTATGCATAGGTGCATATCCTACGCAAACACATTTTCTAGCCGTAGGATCAAGTTTTCCCCGGTTATGGCCATAAATATGGACAAAGGCAGTGCACCTAAATATTTTAGAGGAAGTGTGGATGATGGCCTAGATGCTGGATCACATTTTTTGAACACCTGTAAAGGTGTTTTGAAATTTAAGATCCTAGTCGGCATCCAGTTTATGCGTTTGGTAGCCATGAGAATAACTTTACCCCAAAGATATTTAGGAACTTTATTTGTGAAACATAAAGCACTAGCCACTTCTAAAAGGTATTTATTTTTTCATTCAGCTATTCCATTTTATTGAGGAGTCTCATTATAAGAACTTATGATATAGCCATGAGGTACATCTTTTTGGTGTTATATTGTATCATACGACACTAACAACTGTGATGTAGGCCGCGTTGAATGATTGCAAACCTTTTCAGTTATTGAAAGATTTATTTTGTTTGTGCAGTTAAAAATGTCTCAATTATAGCAACAACATAACAACCTGAATTACAGTCTTCAGTAAGATAAATTTGTCGGATCATGTCAAATTCCTTTTCAGGAAACGATAAGGTCTATTTTCTCTAGCTAATTAGGAAAAACTTGATTTTATTAGTGTCGACTACACCTTGGTGATTTTCTTGTTGGAATGTGCAAAGAGGAAATACAATCAAATCATTACAAGCATATACAACTTCATCTTTTCTAAATTCCATGGGCACTACATTCCTTAAATGATTCAAAGACCTTTAGAGTGTGTTTCATTCCTAATATTTTTGCTAACGATTCTATATTTTCCAACTTTAATATGTGATATTTTCTCAACGTGTTTTTGGAAATTCATAACATTTTCCTTAGAAAATAATTTTTCGAGGAAGTTAGAAATTTTTCCCTTCGATTGTTTCCCATGCACCCACCCCAATCACCCCCCTTAATTGAACTATTTTCATTCATTCATTCATTTCATCCCTCCTCTTTCTCTCTACGGCTCTCTTTTTACATGAACACTTGTTTAGTTTACTTGTATTAATTGTTAATGCATTGGAGTATGCTAGACATTCTTCCTTAAATATTCTAACCTCCGGTGTCACTTTGATGTATGTTTTACAGTGTGGTTCTTCAAAGTAGTCTAGAAAGACATTATGTTTCTATGCAAACTGTAATTATGATGATACAATAACAATTAACACAATAGAGGGTAGTGAAATCTAGAGAGATTGTCCCTTAAAGGGTTAAGACGTAACCCATTTTGGAGAAGCTTAACCATAGACCGAAGGACAGGCGAGATATGAAAGAGCTAAATGTGCCCACATAATATGATGTTTTCTACATGGTTTGACTAAAACCTGCATCCATGGTGTTGTTTAGGTGTCTCAATAATATATATTGGTGTATAAGCATCTATTACATGTAAGAGTGTGTGTGTGTGTGTGTGTGTGTTTGTTGGGGGTGTGCTTGACATGGTTGATTTTTCTAAAACTAGTGGATAATAAGCCAGATCGATAACACCTTAGCACGGAGCTTGTAAACACTTCCTACTAGATTTATTGGTTTAAAATCTCTCACATTTTTTGACCCCACTATCTTAAAAATCAAGGTTAAGAATGTCTCATTCAGACTTCGCAAAAAAGTATCCTCTATTATGGAATAAAGACATCACCCCTTCTCGTAGAAATGATAAACATTGCTAAAAGAAGTGCATAGTGAAGCCATCTGGACCGGGGGACTTATTTTTGACGGGCATGGAATGTATGAAATTGTAAAAACACAATAGGTCTCTCAGTGACTGGAATTATTATGTTAAAGTTACAAGATATTGTCTGTACATTAATCAACTGTGTGAAACAAGAACTAGGGCGTAAATCATACAAATTAAGGGCACATGTCATACAAATCGAGAACATATGTAATAGGTTGAAGCCAGTATAGTATTCCTCCTGTCATCTCAAAAATTAAAAATTAGTGTTAATTCACGTCTTTGATATTAAACTACTAGATTAAAACACGAACCTCACATATCCATCCAACTAAAATGTAGTACAGATGTAACGAAAAAAATGCCCCAATAGATAACATTTTTTTTTGCAATAAAAGAATATCCATATCTAACAAATTCACAGCGGGAATAAGAATGGACTCCAAATGATTAACAATACAAATTGCAAAAAGGACTTCATTAAATAAAATAGACTATCAAATTCAATAGTTATAGCTATAATTTCCAATGAAACTTATATAAATCAACAGACATTCCGGTACTTGATAGGAGTAGAACGTGGAAACATGAAAGTATCATTTTTTCGTACATGTTGTCTAATGGACAACCTCTCCTTTGACTAGTTCTCCAAAGGATGGGTCATTCGTTACACCAAATTCACCTAAAGCGAAATTTTCATACCCTCAAATCTTTGATCTTTCAAAGGGTTTGTTAAAACTCAATTTTCTCTTGTATCATCAACTGGTAATTGATAATATGTTGGTTCCTTCTTCCAACAACGAAGATCTGATATGAAGTCCTCCGGTTTTCCGTCATAAATTTCTTATGAATCACCATTTAATTTAAGAATTTTTTTATCATTCACAATTGTATTTTCACCCCAAGATGCTTTAGGTTTATTAACTTATTTCCTATCATCAATAGATTTTACCTACGTAATGTTTAGGTACGACGAAAAATCAGTTTTAGTTTACTATTTTTCATTACCAAAAACTACAATTACCAAAACCTAAAATATTGAAGTTTGATGCTTGATTATAGTTCAGACACAGGACAATTTATCAAAATTACCAAAAATTGAAAAATAAAAATTATTGTTCAAAAGATACAAATTTTGATTAATCTCTTGCCATGCTTGTGGAAAATGTTTAACATCAATGATTAGAAAGAAAAATTCTTAAGGTCCCAATAGACAAATGAGTTTAATCATTTATCCTGTATCAACCCTTCGAGCTCTGCCCTCCTTGAGCCAAGGGTCTTGGGATTAACAAATTTTCTTAACTAATTAAGTTACATATTTGCAATTGGGAGGTTCTACTTTGTTCTGCAACACTGTGATCTTCATCAATTCGTAAGTTTAAATTTGTGACGAGTTGTCATTCAAACATGTAATACCTAGTACACATAACTATTCACATGGAAGGGGGCATATGAGATTACGTTGATACATATGGAGGCGCCTTTGTATGAATATTGATGAGCTAATTGAACAAAAATAATATAGTTAATAAATTATATTAATAATATAATAAATGATCTAAAAAGGTGTACAATGGGCGCTATCACCCATAATCTGGGGTTGGGGTTAGGGGGAAATGAAAAAGCGGGGTGGTGGGGTGGGGGTGGGCGTAGGGATAATACTATTTTTCCACACCTTCCTAGTCATCACTTCCTAACCACCTCCTTTCAACTCACTAATGTGGTTCTTCGAACACCAAATATGAAAATGGGCATAATGAAATTGTGAACAACTTTTATAAAATTTGAATATAGAAGTTTGGCTAGTGTCTCTATATTAAGCATATAAACACATCAAGTTCATCACGAAACCCTATTTAAATTATCATCATGACATTTGTCTTAATAATTACATATTCTTCGTGGAAATATACTAACAAATATGTTCATCGCCGGATGCTTTCATATTGTAGCTATACATCTTATAATGAACCTCTCCAATAATAGACACTATATATTATTCTGAGTAAGCAAGAATTGAACTTGAAATGGTTTTTCAATTTCATATTGCATTAGGAGTCTAGAAATATTACATCAATATAAATGCAGCTGTATAATTACACACACTCGCTAAGAAAAGAATTACTCAAAATAACCCTCATGAATACTCATCTATTTATAATAATAGAATGTTATAAAGTAATAGGTTATATGGGTATTTAAATGCCCCAAATACTTAATGGGCAAACAAATGTGATGTCATGGGACTATTGACCTAATGGTCCAAGCTATGGCATCACCATTTCACACTAACCTAATTTGGAATATTCGCAAAAGAAAATTTATTTATTCTAATAAAATAATAAAATATCATTAAGGACAAATAAAAATATATATCATAATTGGTCTATCCCACGCACGTGCCAACACATCCAATTATTTACAAGGGAGAATAAACTTCAGAACCATCTAAACGCAAGCAGTACTATCACAAGAAACTAGGTTCTCGAATAATTGTCCATGTAACACGCTAATGATCCAACATACAAAAATGGACTTATGACAAAACCATACAATGGGTCTTCCAAGTCAATTTGTGTCATGTACATACTCCATAGTTGTTACTATCATACGGGACCAAGCATGATAGGAGGAATTATCAACAATGCAGTCACAAAAGGATACATATATCATGGTTGAAATCAATTACATTTATATCTCTCTATATATCTCACTCATCATATTCATATTTGACATGTTCATCCTCACTGAATACCAAGAACATATTATGGAAAATAAAAATAATGTCTCGAAAAAAATACCAATAAATAAATGCGATGGGTTGAAAAATCTGACTTCGAGAAATAGATCTAACTAAAAACAATCCACTTTTGATATATGTTGATACCCAACTTTCAGGGCATATATAATGAATATCACGGTAGACAATTACATGTTAATTATATGGATATGTGTGTGTCCAAGCGCTAGTATATGTATTGTTGGGTGTGGGAGTACAAACTTATAAAAACACTATGTCTCTAATGATTACTATGTTATAGAACACATAGTCTATTGTCTACATTGATCAAAGTAAAAGTAATATGCAAAATGTTTAGTACGTTGAAACCAATATTATATACTCCTATGTTGTTGAGATCACAACACAGTTCAATAAGTTATTTAATTATTAGAATTTAACTATTATTTAGTTGCGTATTTTAGTTAGGTTATTTAATTATCTACTTCAATTATGAGACTTCCTTGCCAAGATAATATTAGGGTACAAATAAAAGATTAGTCTCTCTTTCCAGTTATGTTTGGTCTCTAATTATGAATTAATGAGAAGTACAACCTATAAGAAATATTGAGATTACATGTTTATGTTTGTGTGATTTATTTATGCTTTCGCATCCCAATTCACTATCCAAGCCCAGGTTTTCTCTAAGAGGATACAGTTGGTGATAATGGTGGATAAGTCTAATAAGAAATTGAACAAATATATTAAACTCTTGGAAGAAGGACTTGAAGAGATCAATAGGATGCTCCAAACCCTGCTCACTAGATCTGCGGTCGTGATGGATAACTACGACATTATTGCATAAACTTTGTACTAAACGCTAGGCTTGCGACAATCCAACAAACAAACCTTAGCCGTTATTTTTCAAACCCGCAACCTAGGCCACCCCCAACCCAACTCACCACCCCTGTCCCTCGCAGACCATCAACGACCCTCGATGTGGCTGTGACATGCCGACCATATATTCATCACACATAAAATCAATGGTACCAACAACCCGCAACCAAACCCTTCCGTGAAACCCTAGTACACCTACCCTCTTTCTCGATCAGATCCTCGATGGCTCTCGCCGTCACCACCAAAGCTCCGACGAAGATATGGAAGCCCTTCTTTGATTCCAGATTTGATCTTTTCAAGCCCCAACATAGATTTAACTCTCAAACATACCAAAATCCCACTATATTTCCCATTACCCATGACCCCTTTTTAGACAACATACCCCACTCGAGTGATCGAAATATACCTCTACGTTTCTTTTGCGATGCAATAATGGATCGAGTAGCCGGTAACAAACTACCGAATTAGCCATATGTGTCCAAACATTCTTCTCCCATCTCAGATAAATTTTTGTTAGACAGTGCTAGTACTCAAGTGGTGGATTCATGACCGTTTCATCAACGTTCAGTAGTATCCATGCTCGGTGACAAAAAATGGGCGGGAGATGATGGTATAATACTTAACCCCGAGTTATGATTAGACTACATTCCTAATAATTAAAATTTGATGAGTAAGTTAACCAAGATGTTGGGACAAAGGAGTTTGTGCACCATGACTATGTTCCAGATGTTGAATATTTTTAGCACTGCATTTAGAACCCGGTACAAGTTACAATTGGAGGTGAATGTTTCACTTGTGGAAAACTAGGGCATAAGAACGTGATTGGTCATGCCGACATAGAGAATAAACGGAAGCGTCGGTTCTTCCATAGCACTCCCATCGAGCCATTGACCAACCCATGTTAGATGGATTCCAGCATCTCCTCGAGGGAGTGAGGAAGGGTCGTGATGACGATGACTCGTCAAAATAAGAAATGGATAATTCATTTGTGGAAGGAGGCACTGATTTCAATGATGTATCCCATCTCATTCACATTTTGCAGAAGAATATGAGTGTAATACCCCGTAATTTTAATGCCTTTTAAAATGGGTTATATTTTAAATTAATGGATTAATTGGATCTTATTATAAATTAATTCATTTGGGTTTTATCCAAATTGTGGATATTAAAATGGATGATTCTGAATATTACTTAAAGATATTTACGTAATATATGAATGTGATGTCATTGATATGTCGGTATGATATAAATTCGGTAATTTGAATTTTTAGTCAGACGCGGTATGGGACGTGTCGGGACTAATTTATTAAATTAAAAAGGAAATTTATTTTCTATCGACCTTATAGTCATTTTGACTGCTTCGTTTCGTCCGAAAGGTTCGAAATAGTCAGAAAAGTCTATTTGGACGTTAATTTTGAGTCTCGGGTCATTTGGAAATGGAAAGACAACCTAAAAGGGCATTTTGGTTATTTTTACAAGGGGGAAGAATAGTAATTTTGGGTTTTGTCTTATTATAAGTATTTGGAGATTAGTGTATGTAGGTTCATTTCATCTCTTATACACAAAATTTAAAAGTCATCTTCTTAGAGAGAGTGGAAGGTTTCTTGGAAAGAAAAAGAAGTTTGCTTGGGAAGGAGGAGAACCAAAGGTCAAAGGTCACCACCACCATCACCACCTATGTTATTTAACTCCAAAGGATCATATCTTCAGTGAAGGCAAGTGTTTGATATTTGCAATTTATGTTCGTATATTGTCCATGTTAGGATAGTTATAAAAAGAGATGATTTTCAAGCTTGGAAGATGAAAGGATATAGTTGTTAATGGATTTTTGGAATCTAAAAATATATAGGAATTAAACTCATATTGTAGGTAGTTAGTAATCCAAGAAATATTCATCAATTTGTGGAAGAAATTCTGAAAATCATTTTGTGTTCTTGAACATAATATGTTGATAATTTTTTGGAAAAAAAAAGAGGCAAAAACGAGTGGAATGAGAAGAGCCAATTTGGAATGTTTAGATCTTCTTTTTGAGTGCATTTGGATGAGATTTAAGAAAAACTCAAAGCACATACCTGACTCAATTTTTCGTGTAGAATCCAAATCTGAAGTCGGATTGATGATTCGAATAATTTTTGGATCTGATTTTTCAGAGTATTTAAAATATGAGAATCCGTGATGTTGCTTCTTTTTAATGTTGATTCTTATCCCAAAACTTTGGTAGATATTTGGTGATTATTAATTGGATATTATGGGACTTAGAAAGATCAGTAGACCTTTGATAAGACTTGGATTAATTTGATTGGTATTTAATTGATAAAGAATGATGATAATTAAATTAAAAGATATTTCGGTTGCTAGATTCACGTGTTGGATTCTAATTGGTATGTATGAGGATTACGGATAGGTCCAGTAGGGAAGATTTAAAACTAGTGAAGGTAGACTTAGGGTTACAATTTGAACATCAAGGACTGAGTTTAACCTCATTATTGATTTCGCAAGGGCTGAGTGTAGTACAAGAGGGTAGTGCTATGGCTCCTAGATAGAGATGGGAGTTTAGAACACATTTGGTCGAAATAGGGGATGAGGTTATTCCAATCGTATATTTGAAATTGACTAACCTCCTCAATCAATAAAGTTAAGTAGTAGTGTATTGGAGGGGCTCCTTATTTGGATTTTGCTTTGCGAGACGCTCCGCGCATGTACCTTAACGACGTCGGGAGTGGAGAGATGTTATAGGATGAGAGGATAATTAAATTATGAAGTAAAGATATGACATTTTAATACGTGGGATTTAAAGAGATATAATGCTACGTAAGGGAATAATCTAAGGTTAATGTGAGTACCTTGTTGTTAGTATACTATAGGTATGATAATACCTATTTGATTGATTTATGATTATGTGTATGACATACCTAGCTTACTTGCTATAGGTGGGAGGTTTGCGCTTGAGGGCACTCATATCCTGATGAACCCATGGGATCTTTGATTTGTCGCTCGAGAACATAGCTCTATAAAGGACTTATCGGGGAGTTGATAAGTCCGCTGACTGTGGGTACGTAGGTATGTGTGTGACCCATGGGTATGAGAACTATGTTCGCCTCCAATTTGTGTGTTGTTATTTGTGGTTCGAGGAATCCTTACCGAACTTTTGTCCCCTATTCGTCAACCTGCGATGATGGGACTTGATAGCAGAGTAATTCATTGCACCGCAGCTGTGACTCGGGTGCCGTATTATATATGAATATATATATATATATATATATATATATATATATATATTGAATTAATGGAATGAATGGTGATATTTTGGTTAAGTTATCTATTGTGTGATAATTGTAGATAACAATAAATTGAGAAAGAATAAAATTAAGATAATGAATGTTTATTGAAGAGCTTAATTCATATTAATGAGAAATGATTCATGCTAATGAGCAACGAATCATATAAATGAGAAATATAAATGAATTATAGTGTGACGTATGGTATGGGACATACGGGGTTATGATGTGGGAATGGAATTATATTATGGAACTAGTGAGGAGGAACCATTAACCAGGAGGTCAATAGGAGACGTTAAGTGTGCACTCTAGTTGAGAGGTGAGAATGGCAAGTGAGAGTTGGGTCTAACATGTACATAATAAAAGATTTATTGCACTTGTTAAATA
Organism: Sambucus nigra; assembly: GCA_949130495.1. Lineage (NCBI taxonomy): Eukaryota > Viridiplantae > Streptophyta > Magnoliopsida > Dipsacales > Adoxaceae > Sambucus > Sambucus nigra. The sequence goes on along the minus strand of OX422223.1, from coordinate 483,807,819 downwards.
CTTACTGTTTTAAAAATCATTTACACATTCGGGCTCTGACCCGTTTCCTTGCATATTTTCTTCTCTATTGTATCATCTATATCAGGTGTCCAGCAACAGGGACGCCAACCTTAGCGGATTACGATATGCTATGGAACTATGGATTATTGCTTAGACGCCTATCTTCATTTGATTCACATTATTCTCTTAGTTTGGGCATGTCGCCCAAAGGATTCAGTTATCTTTTCTATCGAGGTCAAATACTATTGTGTTCGTGTCATTTTAATACATTTGATATTGTTTGGATTACTGTAATGGATTAATACTATTTGGGAATGTTTATTCCAATTTCATTTAAATTCTTTTGTGTTATCTATTCGGTTATCAGTTTTGTAGAATAAAACTGTGTTGTGTTATTCTTAAACTGGAAATGGATTTTGTTAAATTAAAATTTGGAAAGTTATTAACACCATCTTAATTGGGTATTGGGTGAGTTGTAAATGTTTTCGACAGTGATGCTAAGAATGAGCCAACTGTATATTCTGTTTTAATTTGGTATGGGACTGGCCACCCGGTATTCAATTAGGTGGGGTGTTACAGGTGGTATCAGAGCATCAGGTTCTAGTGTCCATAGGGTCTATAAGGCTTACTGTATTTTCATCTTAGCATTCTTTGATGTAGAGCCCTATGTTTAGGATTGTTGATTTCTTTGGTAAGATCACGTATATATTAGTGAAGATTATTGCGTTCGAACGTGTTCGTACGAGAAGTATGGAAGATGAGAGTTATTGGACGGATAGCGGAGATCATACTTAGGAGGTTATGAAGTATGTTCGAGTATGATGACCGTAGTCGAGGTCTCCCCTATTATGGAAAATTGAGGAGAGACATCAGTAGAAGTTCTTGAAATGCGGGAATTGTGTGTGTTACCTAACGAAGGCAATATATTCAAAGGCTTGGGCATATAGTGGAGTGTGGTTAACTAGAACTCAAAATTTGGGGTAAAATTTTTCTTGACTTATCGGAGCAAAGTTATAATATTAGGATTCAACAACCACCACCCACGAATGAGGGTATGTTCTCTATCTAAGGAATTATAAGGCGTATATTGATTTTTGTAGCGATTAATATTATATGGGAAAATGGGTTGCTAAACTTTGACAATAGCACTGTTATTTATGTAGACTCGCCGAGGGGTGTGGGGACACCTATATTTTACATGTTATCACGTGGGTTTGATTTTTATCATGGGATTACTTACCTTGGGTATGTTCGAGCGTGATGAGACTTTCGGCGTGCATTGACTTGTGGTATACGAGAGCGTATGAACTACTACTAACCAGCATCTTGTCTTCTAGAGAAGAGTAGATGAGTAGACTTTATTTGAAATCAATAAAACTTAAATTTTTGTTCAAATCGATAAACTTGATATTTTTTCGATAAACCAAATTTTTATATACTATTGACTAAGGACCTTACGAGTTTCAATGACCGACTACTTTAGGAAGTATTGTATCGGGGTGGTTCTTTATTTGGATTTCGCTTGCGAGACACCCAACGCATGAAACTAATAACCGTTGGGAGTCGAAATAAGTTAGGTCTTTGGGATATGAGTTTATTACCTTTGCGAAATTGTTAATATTGAAAGCGGTACGAGAGGGTGTATGGGCGCCCTGGATGATTGGATTGTAGTAGTTTTCATAATTGTGAAAAAACAGTAAGTAGTTGGAACTTCAGGATTTATTTGTTTAATAAGTGAGGATCATTTTTCCTAAACTTTGTCACGAGGACGGTATAGGGAAGATTGGGTATAATTTAAATTTGATTCATTTGGAACTATATGGTGAGACTTAGTGTAACATCGATGGGGATTTTCGTTAATGTACTGTATGGGCGGTACTACTTAGATTTCTTTGGATGTGAGATTTATACTCGGAGTGGACCTTATCAGTATGGTTCATTTTTCTGAATTTCGGGATGAAATTCTGTTATAAGGGGGGAAGTATGTAATACCCCGTAATTTTATTGACTTTTAAAATGGGTTATATTTTAAATTAATGGATTAATTGGATCTTATTATAAATTAATTCATTTGGGTTTTATCAGAGTTGTGGATATTAAAATGGAAGATTCTAAATATTACTTAAAGATATTTAGGTAATATATGAATGTGATGTCATTGATATGATGGTATGATATAAATTCGGTAATTTGAATTTTTAGTCAGACGCGGTATGGGACGTTTCGGGACTAATATATTAAATTATAAAGGAAATTTATTTTCTATCGACCTTATAGTCATTTCTACTGCGTCGTTGCGTCCGGAAGGTTCAAAATAGTAACAAAAGTCTATTTGGATGTTAATTTTGAGTCTCGGGTTATTTGGAAATGGAAAGACAACCCAAAATGGCATTTTGGTTATTTTTACAAGGGGGATGAATAGTAATTTCGGGTTTTGGCTTATTATAAGTATTTGGAGATTAGTGTATGTAGGTTCATTTAATCTCTTCTACACAAAATTTAAAATTCATCTTCTTAGAGAGAGTGGAAGGTTGCGTTGAAAGAAAAAGAAGTTTGCTTGGGAAGGAGGAGAACCAAAGGTCAAAGGTCACCACCACCATCACCAGCTATGTTATTCAACTCCAAAGGATCAGATCTTCAGTAAAGGCAAGTGTTTGATATTTGCAATTTAAGTTCGTATATTGTCCATGTTAGGATAGTTATAAAAAGAGATGATTTTCATGCTTGGAAGATGAAAGGATATAGTTGTTAATGGATTTTTGGAATCTAAAAATATATAGGAATTAAACTCATGTTGTAGGTAGTTAGTAATCCAAGAAATATTCATCAATCTGTGGAAGAAATTCTGAAAATCACTTTGTGTTCTTGAAGATAATATGTTGATAATTTTCTGGAAAAAAAAGAGGCAAAAACGAGTGGAATGAGAAGAGCCAATTTGGAATGTTTAGATCTTCTTTTAGAGTGCATTTGGATGAGATTTAAGAAAAACTCAAAACACATACCTGACTCAATTTTTCGTATAGAATCCAAATCTGAAGTCGGATTTATGATTTGAATAATTTTTGGATCTAATTTTTTAGAGTATTTACAATTGGAGAATTCATGATGTTGCTTCTTTTTAATGTTGATTCTTATCCCAAAACTTTGGTAGATCTTCGGGTGATTATTAATTGGATATTATGGGACTTAGAAAAGATCAGTAGACCTTTGATAAGACTTGGATTAATTTGAGTGGGATTTAATTGCTAAAGAAGGATTAAAATTAAATTGCAAGATATTTCGATTGCTAGATTCACGTGTTGGATTCTAATTGGTATGTATGAAGATTAAGGATAGGTCCAGTAGGGCAGATTTAAAATAAGTGAAGGTAGCCTTAGGGTTACAATTTGAACATCAAGGACTGAGTTTAAGCTCATTATTGATTTCGCAAGGGCTAAGTGTAGTACAAGAGCGTAGTGTAATGGCTCCTGGATAGAGATGGGAGTTTAGAACACATTTGGTTGAAAGAGGGGATGAGGTTATTCCGATCTCATATTTGAAGTTGACAAACCTCCTCGATCGATAAAGTTAAGTAGTAGTGTATTGGAGGGGTTCCTTGTTTGGATTTCGCTTTGCGAGACGCTCCGCGCATGAACCTTCACGACGTCGGGAGTGGAGAGATGTTATAGGATGCAAGGATAATTAAATTATGAAGTAAAGATATGACATTTTAATACATGGGATTTAAAGAGATATAATGCTACATAAGGGAATAATCTAAGGTTAATGTGAGTACCTTGTTCTTAGTATACTATAGGTATGATAATACCTATTTGATTTATTTATGATTATGTGTATGACATACCTAGCTTACTTGCTATTGGTGGGAGGTTAGCGCGTGAGGGCAGTCATATCCTGATGAATCCATGGGATCTTTGATTTGTCGCTGGAGAACATAGCTCTATGAAAGACTTATCGGGGAGTTGATAAGTCCGCTGACTGTGGGTACGTAGGTATGTGCGTGACCCATGGGTATGAGAACTATTTTCGCCTCCAATTTGGGTGTTGTTGTTTGTGGTTCGAGGAATCCTCACCGAACCTTTTGTCCCCTATTCGGCAACCTGCGATGATGGGACTTGATAGCAGAGTAATTCATTGCACCGCAGCTGTGACTCGGGGTGCCGTATTATATATATATATATATATATACATACTAGGGCTACCCGTGCCGACGGCACGGTTGTAAAAAATATTTTTGATGTTTCGTAATAGTGATTAGGTGTGGAAAACTAAGACACATGCAATCACATAATAATAACTCACACGGTGTTTCAATATAATATGTAGACCCCTAATAAGTTAATGAGTGGACCATTGGGTATAGGTTATCCATATTCAATTTCAATTGGTGAATGGTAAAAACTAAAAGTCCCTCCTAATGGCAGTGCTAACAATTTAAAAAATATAACTCATTTTGATAATTTAATGTCTTTTGGAATCCCAAAATATGTGATTATTAATTCTAATAGAAAATTTTCAATTTTTTTTATCACAATGTAAGCATTATTAGTATTAAATACAATTAGTTGTGTCTTTAACATTTTTTTTCTAACATTCTTACTCGCTTTCATTCCTATCAGGCTCCTCATGCATACGACCATACATCAAAAATAACATCAGATGTGCCACAAATTTAACACAATATAAATCATGTCCAAGTCATTTCCATGTTCTTTCTATATGATGTTTGTTTTGTTGTGCCGCGCTCGTGTTAAGACTAAACTTATGTTATGATGTTCTTCGTGTCACGTACAATCTTCGTATCTGAGTTAAGGTATAAGACGAAGTGAATGCACATTGCACATATTCACTTGACACATTAAGCACTCATTCATTAATTGATTCATATTATTTGATTGTTTGCCTAAATATTTTTTAAAAGTGAAATTAAATTATTTTTGTTAAAAATAATTTTTAAACTAAAATTGATATAATTTTTGTTTAAAAATATTCATATTTTTTAAAAGAATTTTTTTAAAACACTACTTTCTTTAAAAAAAAATATCATTTCCTATTGGTTGTTTTAAATTAATTTACCTATTATTACCTCGGTTAGATTCAATTTTTATCTGAAATTTAGGAGGAAGCACATTCGTCCATATGTCCATTAGTTGTTTAAGAGCCATGTCATTCTTTGAAAAAAGAACAGAAAAAATCGTGTCACAAAAAGTAACCCCTATGTGAGTTAAGCTTAGCAATACCATATATCACATCACTTGAAGAGTTTAGAGTTGGATATAAATGCTCCCAACTTGGAAATAAATGCTCTCAACATATCTCTGAAGCTGATTTGAACTTCTTTTAAGAAGATGTGTTCAAGACATATGTCAGACTTCTCTGAAAACTCTTATGCTATCATATTAGATTAATCCCTGTGATAAACGTCTACTCCCTTTCAAGACCTCGAGCCACGCACCTCTGCACCAATCACTTTTGGACTGGTGTTTATATTTATTAAATCCCTACCAGTTATTTAGGAAAATGTTTTTTAAGAACCATCTCCTATCCCTTTTGCTGAATGGATTCACCTTGGAAACCCACATTTATAAGGCTTAATATATGTTTACTAACTTGTTACAAATATTTTAAGATTCCTTTGAGTAACCTCGTGGAACGCAAAAATCTTTGGGCATATTTACGTAAATATACCAATTACCAATTTTTTAAGCTCATAGGGTTGATGACACGACAATAAATTTGTTCCCGTGATATTTTGTACCCGTACCAATCGCAAGGTAATAAATTTGTTCCCATGATAGACGTACTAAATGTCAAAAAAACTTGAGAGTTCTTCCCTCATCAAAAGTTTGCAAGCAATTTTTACTTGTTTTAAAAAATAACATTTTAAAGAAATAAAAAAAATGTTTTTTCTTTAAATTAAGTCTTCAACAATTTTAAATTGTTTTAAAAAATGTTTAAACATTTTTTTAAACAGTTAGGAAAATTATTGAAACTTTTTTCAAGAAATAAACTTTTTTATTTCTTAAGGGGTATTTTTGTCTTTTAAGGGTCTGTGCCTACTCCTACGTCTTCCTTGTGTGTTACAGTAGCACGAATTTTAGCTCTTAGCTTTTAGGGGGGCATTTGACCATTTTGAAAAATAAGACCTGCTAACTTTAATTTTTTATTTTTTAATCCCATGCTTTTGATCATTCCTTGCACTGATGTATGGTCTTGTCCATTCTTCTGACATATATTTATCTGGCCCAAGCATATGATTTTTTATACCCTTCTTCTGGAAAGGCATTCCGCACTTGCAATATTTAACTATGGTAACTCTTTCACTTTGCTTCACTCCTACAAAAATTACACACATTTAAAATTAAAATAAAAATAATAAAACTTGTTATTTAAAACTAAAATAAGCAAAAAAAAAACTTTAAAGTAAACCCCATTTTCTCAATCTGAAAACAAAGTGAATGCAATGGAAATCAGATCCGAAAAAACCCAACCATCAATGGAAATCATATCCAAAAAACACCCCAAAAGGAGTTTTTGAGTGTACGACTTGAAAAAAGAGCTGTAAAAATAAAAACTGCAAATTAAAAAACAGATCCGAGGGAGAGAGAGAGAGAGAGCGCTTGAGGTTGAGTGGCAACCAATCGAAGATGGATGAAAACCCGTTGGAGGTAAACCACCTCAGATCTGAAACAAAAAAATTATATCAAAAGCTACAAAAACTCCAGTGACGGCACCGGGACAAAAATTGAACAAAACCGAACTAGATTCAGTGCAAATCTTCTTCCAGAGACATGTAGAACCCTATAAGAAAACAAATAGAGCCATAGATGAAACTTAGAAGGAAAACTTACAGTGTATCAACAAACCCAGATCTGAGTAAAATGTCCATACACCTACAAACATGAACGCAAAAATGTAACAAAACAATGGCCATTGATGTGTGTAATGCAGTAAAAACAAAAAAACCCAATGAGATGAACTGACATATATTCGAGGAGGTACCTGATGGCCATTGATGCGTGTAATGCAGCCCCATATGATATTGCATCTTCGTTTACTGTGTATTTTGGGGAGTGACCAAATTCAAGAGGGCCCCGCATCTCAGCCAACATATCACTGGGTGGGTGGATGGCGGTGAAAAGATTACCTACGGTTTTAGGTGACCATCGAGTGAAAGAGGGGGAGAAAAATAGGGAGACTCGTGGTTGAAGGAGGGGGGATGGATCTTGGGGGGTTTTCAGAAAGAGAGAGAGAATATTAGTGTGTGGTTGAGATATGGGAGGGGAGACTCGTGGTAGGTTTGTCTCAAGACATGGGACTAATGGTACTTGATACTTCAGCTAATCTCGAGACATGGGACTAATCGTACTTGATACTTCAGCCAAGTGGCACCATTTCAAGTTTGTAAGATTTAATCTCAGCCGCTAGTTGATAAAGACCAAACCCCTCAAGATTCAATCTCAGCCATTAGTTGGGGAGGACAAAAAAAACCCTCCTCCTTTATTATATATATATATATATATATATATATATATATATATATAATGAATTAATGGAATGAGTGGTCATATTGTGGTTAAGTTATCTATTGCGTGATAACTGTAGATAACGGTAAATTGAGAAAGAATGAAATTAAGATAATGAATGTCTATTGTAGAGCTTAATTCATATTAATGAGAAATGATTCATGTTAATGATCAATGAATCATATAAATGAGAAATATAAATGAATAAGAATGTGACGTATGGTATGGGACATACGGGGTTATGATAAGGGAATGGAATTATATTATCGAACTAGTGAGGAGGAACCATTAACTAGGAGGTTAATAGGAGACGTTAAGTGTGCACTCTAGTTGAGAGGTGAGAATGGCAAGTGGGAGTTGGGTCTAACATGTACATAATAAAAGATTTATTGCACTTGTTAAATACATGCTATTTTAAAAATCAATTACACATTCGGGCTCTGACCCGTTTCCTTGCATATATTCTTTTCTATTGTATCTTCTATATCAGGTATCCAGCAACATGGACGCCAACATTAGCGGATTAAGATATGCTATGGAGCTATGGATTATTGCTTTGACGTCTATCTTCATTTGATTCACAGTATTCTCTTAGTTGGGGCATGTCGCCCAAAGGATTTAGTTACCTTTTCTATCGAGGTCAAATACTATTGTGTTCGTGTCATTTTAATACATTTGATATTGTTTGGATTACTGTAATGGATTAATACTATTTGGGAATTTTTATTCCAATTGCATTTAAATTCTTTTGTGTTATCTGTTCGGTTATCAGTTTTGTAGAATAAAAATGTGTTGTGTTATTCTTAAACAGGAAATGGATTTTGTTAAATTAAAATTTGGAAAGTTTTTAACACCAGCTTAATTGGGTATTGGGTGTGTTTTAAATATTTTCGACAGTGATGTTAAGAATGAGCCAACTGTATATTCTGTTTTAATTTGGTATGGGACTGGCCACCTGGTATTTAATTAGGCGGGGTGTTACAGGTGGTATCAGAGCATCAGGTTCTAGTGTCCTTTAGGGTTTGTACGGCTTACTGTGTTTTCAGCTTAGCGTTCTTTGATGTAGAGCCCTATGTTTAGGATTGTTGATTTCTTTGGTAAGATCATGTATATATTAGTGAAGATTATTGCGTTCGAACGGGTTCGTAGGAGAAGTATGGAAGATGAGGGTCAATGGACGGATAGCGGAGATCGTACTTTGGAGGTTATGAAGTATGTTCGAGAATGATGACCGTAGTCGAGGTCACCCCTATTATGGAAAATTGAGGAGAGACATCAGTAGAAGTTCTTGAAATGCGGGAATTGTGTGTGTTACCTAACGAAGGCAATATATTCAAAGGCTTGGGCATATAGTGGAGTGTGGTTAACTAGAACTTAAAATTTGGGGTAAAATTTTTCTTAACTTATCGGAGCAAAGTTATAATAGTGGGATTCAACAACCACCACCCACGAATGAGGGTATGTTATCTATCTAAGGAATTATAAGGCGTATATTGATTTTTGTAGCGATTAATATTATATGGGAAAATGGGTTGCTAAACTTTGACAATAGCACTGTTATTTATGTAGACTCACCGAGGGGTATGGGGACACCTATATTTTACATGTTATCACGTGGGTTTTATTTTTATCATGGGATTGCTTACCTTGGGCATGTTCGAGCGTGATGAGACTATCGGCTTGCATTGACTTATGGTATACGAGAGCGTATGAACTACTACTAACCAGCATCTTGTCTTCTAGAGAAGAGTAGATGAGTAGACTTTATTTGAAATCGGTAAAACCTAAATTTTTGTTTAAATCGATAAACTAGATATTTTTTCAATAAAACAAATTTTTATATATTATTGACTAAGGACCTTAGGAGTTTCGATGACCGACTACTTTAGGAAGTAGTGTATCGGGGTGGTTCCTTGTTTGTATTTCGCTTGCGAGACACCCCATGCATGAAACTAATAACCATTGGAAGTCGAAATAAGTTAGGTCTTTGGGATATGAGTTTATAACCTTTGCGAAAATGTTAATATTGAAAGCAGTACGATAGGCTGTATGGGCGCCCTGGATGATTGGATTGTAGTAGTTTTCATAATTGTGAAAAAACAGTAAGTAGTTGGAACTTCAAGATTTATTTGTTTAATAAGTGAGGATCATTTTTCCCAAACTTTGTCACGAGGACGGTATAGGGAAGATTGGGTATAATTTAAATTTGATTCATTTGGAACTATATGGTGAGACTTAGTGTAACATCGATGGGGATTTTCGTTAATGTACTGTATGGGAGGTACTACTTAGATTTCTTGCGATGTGAGATTTATACTTGGAGTTGACCTTATCAGTATGGTTCATTTTTCTGAATTTCGGGATGAAATTTTGTTACAAGGGGGGAAGTATGTAATACCCCGTAATTTTAATGACTTTTAAAATGGGTTATATTTTAAATTAATGGATTAATTGGATCTTATTATAAATTAATTCATTTGGGTTTTATCCGAATTGTGGATGTTACAATGGATGATTCTGAATATTACTTAAAGATATTTAGGTAATATATGAATGTGATGTCATTGATATGATGGTATGATATAAATTCGGTAATTTGAATTTTTAGTCAGACGCGGTATGGGACGTGTCGGAACTAATTTATTAAATTAAAAAGGAAATTTATTTTCTATCGACCTTATAGTCATTTCAACTACGTCGTTACGTCCGGAAGGTTCGAAATAGTAACAAAAGTCTATTTGGATGTTAATTTTGAGTCCCGGGTCATTTGGAAATGGAAAGACAACCCCAAAGGGCATTTTGGTTATTTTTACAAGGGGGATAAATAGTAATTTCAGGTTTTGTCTTATTATAAGTATTTGGAGATTAGTGTATGTAGGTTCATTTAATCTCTTCTACACAAAATTTAAAGGGCATCTTCTTAGAGAGAGTGGAAGGTTGCTTGGAAAGAAAAAGAAGTTTGCTTGGGAAGGAGGAGAACCAAAGGTCAAAGGGCACCACCACCATCACCACCTATGTTATTCAACTCCAAAGGATCAGATCTTCAGTAAAGGCAAGTGTTTGATATTTGCAATTTAAGTTCGTATATTTTTCATGTTAGGATAGTTATAAAAATAGATGATTTTAATGCTTGGAAGATGAAAGGATATAGTTGTTAATGAATTTTTGGAATCTAAAAATATATAGGAATTAAACTCATGTTGTAGGTAGTTAGTAATCCAAGAAATATTCATCAATCTGTGGAAGAAATTATGAAAAACATTTTGTGTTCTTGAAGATAATATGTTGATAATTTTCTGGAAAAAAAAAGAGGCAAAAACGAGTGGAATGAGAAGAGCCAATTTGGAATGTTTAGATCTTCTTTTTGAGTGCATTTGGATGAGATTTAAGAAAAACTCAAAACACATACCTGACTCAATTTTTTGTGTAGAATCCAAATCAGAAGTCGGATTGATGATTCGAATAATTTTTGGATCTAATATTTCACAGTATTTAAAATAGGAGAATTCATGATGTTGCTTCTTTTTAATGTTGATTCTTATCCCAAAACTTTGGTAGATCTTCGGTGATTATTAATTGGATATTATGGGACTTAGAAAAGATCAGTAGACCCTTGATAAGACTTGGATTAATTTGATTGGGATTTAATTGATAAAGAAGGATTATAATTAAATTGAAAGATATTTCGGTTTCTAGATTCACGTGTTGGATTCTAATTGGTATGTATGAAGATTAAGGATAGGTCCAGTAGGGCAGATTTAAAATAAGTGAAGGTAGCCTTAGGGTTACAATTTGAACATCAAGGACTGAGTTTAAGCTCATTATTGATTTCGCAAGGGCTAAGTGTAGTACAAGAGCGTAGTGTTATGGCTCCTGGATAGAGATGGGAGTTTAGAACACATTTGGTTGAAAGAGGGGTTGAGGTTATTCCGATCGCATATTTCAAGCTGACGAACCTCCTCGATCGACAAAGTTAAGTAGTAGTGTATTGGAGGGGTTCCTTGTTTGGATTTCGCTTTGCGAGACGCTCCACGCATGAACCTTAACGACATCGGTAGTGGAGAGATGTTATAGGATGTGAGGATAATTAAATTATGAAGTAAATATATGACATTTTAATACATGGGATTTAAAGAGATATAATGCTACGTAAGGGAATAATCTAAGGTTAATGTGAGTACCTTGTTGTTAATATACTATAGGTATGATAATACCTATTTGATTGATTTATGATTATGTGTATGACATACCTAGCTTACTTGCTATCGGTGTGAGGTTTGCGCGTGAGGGAAGTCATATCCTGATGAACCCATGGGATCTTTGATTTGTCGCTCAAGAACATAGCTCTATAAAAGACTTATTGGGGAGTTGATAAGTCCTCTGACTGTGGGTACGTAGGTATGTGCGTGACCCATGGGTATGCGAACTATGTTCGCCTCCAATTTGTGTGTTGTTGTTTGTGGTTCGAGGAATCCTTACCGAAGCTTTTGTCCCCTATTCGGCAACCTGCGATGATGGGACTTGATAGCAGAGTAATTCATTGCACCGCAGCAATGACTCGGTGTGCCGTATTATATATGAATATATATATATATATATATATATATATATATATATATATATATATATATATAGATATATATAATGAATTAATGGAATGAATGGTTATATTGAGGTTAAGTTATCTATTGCGTGATAATTGTAGATAACGGTAAATTGAGAAAGAATGAAATTAAGATAATGAATGTTTATTGAAGAGCTTAATTCATATTAATGAGAAATGATTCATGTTAATGAGCAAGGAATCGTATAAATGAGAAATGTAAATGAATAATAATGTGACGTATGGTATGGGACATACGGCGTTATGATATGGGAATGAAATTATTTTATGGAACTAGTGAGGAGTAACCATTAACTAGGAGGTTAATAGGAGACGTTAAGTGTGCACTCTAGCTGAGAGGTGAGAATGGCAAGTGAGAGTTGGGTCTAACATGTACATAATAAAAGATTTATTGCACTTGTTAAATACATGCTGTTTTAAAAATCATTTACACATTCGGGCTCTGACCCGTTTCTTTGCATATATTCTTTTCTATTATGTCTTCTATATCAGGTGTCCAGCAACAGGGACGCCAACCTTAGCGGATTACGATAAGCTATGGAGCTATGGATTATTTCTTAGACGCCTTTCTTCATTTGATTAACAGTATTCTCTTAGTTGGGGCATGTCGCTCAAAGGATTCAGTTATCTTTTCTATCGAGGTCAAATACTATTGTGTTCGTGTCATTTTAATACATTTGATATTGTTTGGATTACTGTAATGGATTAATACTATTTGGGAATGTTTATTCCAATTGCATTTAAATTCTTTTGTGTTATTTGTTCGGTTATCAGTTTTGTAGAATAAAAATGTGTTGTGTTATTCTTAAACTGGAAATGGATTTTTTTAAATTAAAATTTGGAAAGTTTTTAACACCAGCTTAATTGGGTATTGGATGAGTTATAAATATTTTCGACAGTGATGCTAAGAATGAGCCAACTGTATATTCTGTTTTAATTTTGTATGGGACTGGCCACCCGGTATTTAATTAGGCGAGGTGTTATAGGTGGTATCAGAACATCAGGTTCTAGTGTCCTTTAGGGTCTATACGGCTTACTGTGTTTTTAGCTTAGCGTTCTTTGATGTAGAGCCCTATGTTTAGGATTGTTGATTTCTTTGGTAAGATCACGTATATATTAGTGAAGATTATTGCGTTCGAACGGGGTCATACGAGAAGTATGGCAGATGAGGGTCATTGGACGGATAGCGAAGATTTTACTTAGGAGGTTATAGAGTATGTTCGAGTATGATGACCGTAGTCGAGGTCACCCCTATTATGGAAAATTGAGGAGAGACATCAGTAGAAGTTCTTGAAATGCGGGAATTGTGTGTGTTACCTAACGAAGGCAATATATTCAAAGGCTTGGGCATATAGTGGAGTGTGGTTAACTAGAACTGAAAATTTGTGGTAAAATTTTTCTTGACTTATCGGAGCAAAGTTATAATAGTGGGATTAAACAACCACCACCCACGAATGAGGGTGTGTTCTATATCTAAGGAATTATAAGGCGTATATTGATTTTTGTAGCGATTAATATTATACGTGAAAATGGGTTGCTAAACTTTGACAATAGCACTGTTATTTATGTAGACTCACCGAGGGGTGTGGGGACACCTATATTTTACATGTTATCACGTGGGTTTGATTTTTATCATGGGATTACTTACCTTGGGCATGTCCGAGCGTGATGAGACTATCGGCGTGCATTGACTTGTGGTATATGAGAGCGTATGAACTACTACTAACCAGCATCTTGTCTTCTAGAGAAGAGTAGATGAGTAGACTTTATTTGAAATCAATAAAACCTAAATTTTTGTTTAAATCGATAAACTTGATATTTTTTCGATAAACCAAATTTTTATATATTATTGACTAAGGACCTTAGGAGTTTCGATGACCGACAACTTTAGGAAGTAGTGTATCGGGGTGGTTCCTTGTTTCGATTTCGCTTGCGAGACACCCCACGCATGAAACTAATAACCATTGGGAGTCGAAATAAGGTAGGTCTTTGGGATATGAGTTTATAACCTTTGTGAAAATGTTAATATTGAAAGCGATACGAGAGGGTGTATGGGCGCCCTGGATGATTGGATTGTAGTAGTTTTCATAATTGTGAAAAAACAGTAAGTAGTTGGAACTTTAGGATTTATTTGTTTAATAAGTGAGGATAATTTTTCCCAAACTTTGTCACGAGGACGGTATGGGGAAGATTGGTTATAATTTAAATTTGATTCAGTTGGAATTATATGGTGAGACTTAGTGTAACATCGATGGGGATTTTCTTTAATGTACTGTATGGGCGGTACTACTTAGATTTCTTGCGATGTGAGATTTATACTCGGAGTTGACCTTATCAGTATGGTTCATTTTTTTGAATTTCAGGAAAAATTCTGTTATAAGGGGGGAAGTAAATAATACCCCGTAATTTTAATGACTTTTAAAATGGGTTATATTTTAAATTAATGGATTAATTGGATCTTATTATAAATTAATTCATTTGGGTTTTATCCGAATTGTGGATATTAAATTGGATGATTCTGAATATTACTTAAATGTATTTAGGTAATATATGAATGTGATGTCATTGATATGACGGTATGATATAAATTCGGTAATTTGAATTTTTAGTCAGACGCGGTATGGGACGTGTCGGGACTAATTTATTAAATTAAAAAGGAAATTTATTTTCTATCGACCTTATAGTCATTTTGACTGCGTCGTTTCGTCCGAAAGGTTCGAAATAGTCAAAAAAGTCTATTTGGATGTTAATTTTGAGTCTCGGGTCATTTGGAAATGGAAAGACAACCCAAAAGGGCATTTTTGTTATTTTTACAAGGGGAATGAATAGTAATTTCGGGTTTTGTCTTATTATAAGTATTTGGAGATTAGTGTATGTAGGTTCATTTCATCTCTTCTACACAAAATTTAAAATTAATCTTCTTAGAGAGAGTGGAAGGTTGCTTGGAAAGAAAAAGAAGTTTGCTTGGGAAGGAGGAGAACCAAAAGTCAAAGGTCACCACTACCATCACCACCTATGTTATTCAACTCCAAAGGATCAGATCTTCATTAAAGGCAAGTTTTTGATATTTGCAATTTAAGTTCGTATATTGTCTATGTTAGGATAGTCATAAAAAGAGATGATTTTCATGCTTGGAAGATGAAAGGATATAGTTGTTAATGGATTTTTGGAATCTAAAAATATATAGGAATTAAACTCATGTTGTAGGTAGTTAGTAATCCAAGAAATATTCATCAATCTGTGGAAGAAATTCTGAAAATCATTTTGTGTTCTTGAAGATAATATGTTGATAACTGTTTGAAAAAAAAGGCAAAAACGAGTGGAATGAGAAGAACCAATTTGGAATGTTTAGATCTTCTTTTTTAGTCCATTTTGATGAGATTTAAGAAAAACTCAAAACACATACCTGACTTAATTTTTCGTGCAGAATCCAAATCTGAAGTCGGATTGATGATTCGAATAATTTTTGGATCTGATTTTTCAGAGTATTTAAAATAGGAGAATTCATGATGTTGCTTCTTTTTAATGTTGATTCTTATCCTAAAACTTTGGTAGATCTTTGGTGATTATTAATTGGATATTATGGGACTTAGAAAAGATCAGTAGACCCTTGATAAGACTTGGATTAATTTGATTGGGATTTAATTGATAAAGAAGGATGATTATTAAATTGAAAGATATTTCCGTTGCTAGATTCACGTGTTGGATTCTAATTGGTATGTATGAGGATTAAGGATAGGTACAGTAGGGCAGATTTAAAATAAGTGAAGGTAGCCTTAGGGTTACAATTTGAACATCAAGGACTGAGTTTAAGCTCATTATTGATTTCGCAATGGCTGAGTGTAGTACAAGACCGTAGTGGTATGGCTCCTGGATAGAGATGGGAGTTTAGAACACATTTGGTTGAAAGAGGGGATGAGGTTATTTCGATCGCATATTTGAAGTTGACGAACCTCCTCGATCGACAAAGTTACGTAGTAGTGTATTGGAGGGGTTCCTTGTTTGGATTTCGCTTTGCGAGACGCTCCGCGCATGAACCTTAACGACGTCAAGAGTGGAGAGATGTTATAGGATGCGGGGATAATTAAATTACGAAGTAAAGATATGACATTTTAATACGTGGGATTTAAAGATATATAATGCTACGTAAGGGAATAATCTAAGGTTAATGTGAGTACCTTGTTGTTAGTATACTATAGGTATGATAATACCTATTCGATTGATTTATGATTATGTGTATGACATACATAGCTTACTTGCTATCGGTGGGAGGTTTGCGCGTGAGGGCAGTCATATCCTGAAGAATCCATGGGATCGTTGATTTGTCGCTCGAGAACATAGCTCTATGAAAGACTTATCGGGGAGTTGATAAGTCCGCTGACTATGGGTACGTAGGTATGTGCGTGACCCATGGGTATGCGAACTATGTTCGCCTCCAATTTGTGTGTTGTTGTTTGTGGTTCGAGGAATCCTCACCGAACCTTTTGTCCCCTAATCGGCAACCTGCAATGATGGGACTTGATAGCAGAGTAATTCATTGCACCGCAACTGTGACTCTGGGTGCCGTATTATATATGAAATATATATATATATATATATATATATATATATATATATATATATAATGAATTAATGGAATGAATGGTCATATTGTGGTTAAGTTATCTATTGTGTGATAACTGTAGATAACGGTAAATTGAGGAAGAATGAAATTAAGATAATGAATGTTTATTGAAGAGCTTAATTCATATTAATGAGAAATGATTCATGTTAATGAGCAACGAATCATATAAATGAGAAATGTAAATGAATAATAATGTGACGTATGGTATGGGACATGCGGGGTTATGATATGGGAATGGAATTATATTATGGAACTAGTGAGGAGGAACCATTAACTAGGAGGTTAATAGGAGACGTTAAGTGTGCACTCAAGTTGAGAGGTGAGAATGGCAAGTGAGAGTTGGGTCTAACATGTACATAATAAAATATTTATTGCACTTGTTAAATACTTGCTGTTTTATAAATCATTTACACATTTGGGCTCTGACCCGTTTCCTTGCATATTTTCTTTTCTATTGTATCTTCTATATCAGGTATCCAGCAACAGGGACGCCAACCTTAGCGGATTACGATGTGCTATGGAACTATGGATTATTGCTTTGACGCCTATATTCATTTGATTCACAGTATTTTCTTAGTTGGGGCATGTCGCCCAAAGGATTCAATTATCTTTTCTATCGAGGTCAAATACTATTGTGTTCGTGTCATTTTAATACATTTGATATTGTTTGGTTTACTGTAATGGATTAATACTATTTGGGAATGTTTATTCCAATTGCATTTAAATTCTATTGTGTTATCTGTTCAGTTATCAGTTTTGTAGAATAAAAATGTGTTGTGTTATTCTTAAACTGGAAATGGATTTTGTTAAACTAAAATTTGGAAAGTTTTTAACACCAGCTTAATTGGGTATTGGGTGAGTTGTAAATGTTTTCGACAGTGATGCTAAGAATGAGCCAACTGTATATTCTGTTTTAATTTGGTATGGGACTGGCCACCCGGTATTTAATTAGGCGGGGTGTTACAATGAGTACCTATCTTTGAGGGTAAGCTTGACCTTGATGCCTTTATTGACTGACTTGACACCATAGAGAATATTGTTTAATGCAAGCGGGTATCAGGTGATTGAATGTGTCCGATTGGTGGTGATAAAATTATCGGGGAATGACAAAGTTTGGAATGAGCTGTTTCAATGGCATAGGGAGAGAGTAATTAAGGTCATTTGTGACATGAGGAGAATAGGGAAGTATCCTCAGGCAAGATTTATTCCTTCTACTTACGAGTGTAATTTATTCACTCTCATACACACTATGAAAAAGTTTGATGATAGATACTGATTACGCCAAGAATACACATTATCTATCCATTGGCTGAGCTTCATGAGTTAGAAGAGCATAAAATTAGTCAGTACATTAGTAGCTTGCATTGGTGTATTAAGTCTGAATTGCATTTGTGGGAAATTGTGACACTTGAGATGGATGTGGAATATATGATAAAAGTATAAGAGTACCTGAAATTATCTATAGCACTTTAGTTGATTAATACTAGTGAAGAGACTACATCCACCATGGCAAAGCCTACTTCGTCCCCGATAATAAACTTCAAGTGCTATGAGTGGGCGCCTTCATCCACATATCGTTAGAATGTCAAAAAAACAAGATACGTATCCTTATAACTAAGGGATAAATTGTTGAAGAGGAGAACAATCGGTATTTAACCGAGGAGAATGTTTTGATCACCTATGTGCATGTACTACATTAGACGAATGGCATTCTGCTTTAGCACTCAGAATGAAATTTTAAAATAAGGGAAGTAGTGCGTGTCATATCATAGTTCACCATCAGGGGGGAGACCCTTTTTTCCTAGCAAGTTAAATTAATTATAAGGATTTATCTTTTATTAGTTACATATTTTAATTAGGCTATTTAATTGTCTACATTAATTAGGAGACTTCCTCACCAAGCTACAATTAGGACATAAATAAAAGTTTAGGCTCTCATTTCCAGTTTGTTTTAGCCTCTCATTAGGAATGCATGAGAACTAGTGCTTTTAAGAAATATTGAGATTGTGTGTTTATGTTCATGTGATTTATTGCATTCGCATCCCAATTAACATCATAATATTAATTCATTAGTTTGACCTTTAATTATTGGAGTGAAATATGAACCAAATGAAATAAAGTTAATATTCAACAATACGTTCCATGCCATAATGTAGGTCCCCGTAATTAACTTTTAACAAAAACTTTTGTTTGACAGGAATTAAGTTAAGGATGAATACAATCCAATTTGCTGTTTTAAAAAACTCTTTTCAATTTTACCAAACCACACTAAATTGTGACAAAAATTAACTTAACCAAATTTTATCTTGTTTAACCCTAATTATGAAACTAGTGATTAATGAAAGTAAAAATCAGTAAAATAATACGCACAATGCCGATGTACAAGGAAAAAACCAAACGGGAAAAAACCTCGGACGACCCGTGCCAAACAATCACCATGACATTTGTTTTACAAAGTGAGATGTTAGTCTTATTCAATGACTCAATCCACCCACAAGACCTGATTCTCCTCTGGTCTTGTACCAATCTTTACAGTGCCCACGCTGAAAATAACCTTCTTCCATGATGCTCTTCCACAACAGTCACCTCCATGAAAGTCTCGGTATCCACCGATACAGCCTTGTGTCATCTACGATGTTGAAAACAAAAGTAACCTTCTTTGCTTCTCCACCGAAAAACCAACAATGTTCAAGTGTTGAACAAACCCAACTTGGTGAAATAAAGATCACATAAACATATGGTAATGATAACTTGATCTTTGTAAACACTAAGGATGTTTTATAGTGAAAACACTTAGAAAACTTTATGCATAAAACTCTGTTGATTGTAAACTCGTTTTGTACTTCACACCTTTCAAGGACAGGACTAGGACATTCCATAAATAATAAATTTAAGGTGGTGGATTCTCGTTCGAGTGAGATACTACATCATTTTAAAGACAGTGGTTCTCATTCGAACGACATCGTATGTCATTTGAACGACGTCCCCTAGATTAGTGTCCAAACCAAATTAATATCTGATTCTCCTTATCAGCTCCAAACGAAGAATAAACAAGTAAAACACTTTAAAAATAATTTTAATAATATTTTATTTTAAAAATAACATCCTTACATTTATAAAATTAAATTCCAAGTTTCATTAAGATTATGCATTCATACCTGAGTGATCTCGGAATGCAAACTGACTTTGAAGATGAGAAATTCGCACCGATTAAACTTTGACAAAATTAATTCCTTGAATATTTGAGGCAACGTCTTTAATTAAAATTTGATACATCATAGTCTGTGTGGGATCGAACAATAAAAATTCTACCTATGACTCAAACAAATTTTGTTCCGAGAATAAGTCAAAACTACATTAAGACTCAATTGGAAATTTGATCTTTATAGATCTCCCCCTTTGACTATTCGGGGAAAAAACAATAATGAAATGCCTAATCCGGGTCGTCAATCCATATGACGCCTAAATCCCATCCCATACAACTGAAAAATAAAATTACATCATCAATACAAGATAAGACTTATAAAACATTGAACGACAAGCATGAAACTGTCTTGAATGTCTTAATGTGATGTATGCTTGAAATCTCGAATCTCTTTAAGCATACCTACAAACATGAAATAGACAAATACTAATGATGTATAGAGGAAGAAATGATATAAATCAATATGAAAACACAAATGAGAATAATTTGATGTGTGAGTAAATATGAATCGACTTTGTGTAAACATGATACCAATATGTGCAATTGTGAAAAACAACTAAATCATGATATCAAGTTCAACACGCCAAAAACACAAAAACTTCTCCCACATCATAAGACATATCTCCCCATTTTTGTATCAAGTAGATAATCTAGTGAAAAGATAAACACATCTGGCACAATATATTATCAATTTGATTCAATCAACTGAAAGAATAGGTAGATAAACATGAAACGAACCAGCTAAATATGATCAATAAATGTCAAATTAGTAGCTAGCAAACAATGAATCATACAAAACATATATCAATCCAAGAAGGTGTGATTAAAAGAATCAATGTAGGAAAAGATCAAATCTGTAAAAATAGACTGCATAAACAAAATGACTAGAAGCAATCCAGTACCACAATATAAATCAATATGCATTAGGGTATTCAAATAAAAGAGGTTCCAAAATCTAGACGTTGTTCGAATGAGCCAGGGATGTCGTTTGAACGAAACAAGACATTGCTCGAATGATAAGAAATATGGTTAGAATGACAGCTTCTCGCGACAATGGATCTCGCTCGAACGAGTAGAACAAAAGTTGACAGTTTCCCAGAAATATTAAACAGTGTTTCCTAGTGGAAAAATATCCTAAAAATTCTAACTGTAAGCGGATCCAATCTCTGAAATAGTAGCAAAACTAAGAATACTTACAAAACAAACAAATATGAGTAACATTATAACATAGTACCGACGTGCTCAAACATGAACATTGAATGTATGGGCATGAACTACAACAAATGAATCACAATCCCAACACATCAAAATGATTATGAATCTTTAATTCATAGAAATAAATCCTCAAACTTTTATCTAAGACAAGTGTCACAATTAAAGTGTGAGCTTAATGAACTAAACAAACATCATGCACACGAATTCGGAATTTTGATGATTCTACAAACAATAGCGTCATGACACGATTTCAACGTTAGGATTGTTTTACAAACCCGTTTAAATTTTTAATCCATACAAAATTCCTCAAATATATCATATTTTAGTTTTAATGAACTAAACTAATTTGACCCATTTTTGTCATTCAATTCTTTTTATTGCCTTATGATTTTTTCGAGCTCTTTTAAATGGTGACTTTCACGGCGAGTCAATTTTACCCTCTTGCAGCCCTTTCCCATGAACACTCATCATTTTGTAATTACAATCCTCACTATAAATGGTTATTACTTGAACATTCCGTCCTTAAGTGTACTTACGCATAAATGACAAAATTGAGATAAGAATGTCTCACCAAACTAAAATATATAAGAGTAGTAAAACATCCATATAAGCTCATGCATTTGTGAAATCATGGCATATACACAACCCCATAATGCAATGATTAAGATCATTCTAAGCATCGATAATAATGACCAAATGTCCTAGCCACATAGATAATGGAAGGAAAGGTGTCTAAGCACACAAATATGCCACATCAAACATATAAAGTCACTACACGAAAACAAAACTAAAAATCTTTTTGGCTTTTCCAAAATATTTTGACTTAAATAAAAGAAAAATCTTTTTGTTTTTATCTCAAAAATTTTCAAAACTAAAAATCTTTTTGTATTTTTCAAAAATTTCATTAAAAACAAAATCTTTTTCTATTTTCCAAATAAGATGCAATAAATGAAAAATATAATCTAAAATGATAAACATGGTTACACATTCAACCTTTAGATTTAGCGTGGGAAGAATCAAGTGCAATCAAATGAGAACCATGAAGTGTTTGTCCTAAAGCCTCTAAGTCTGATTTCCTAACCCAAGTAGGTGTAACATAATGGGTGAGGTTTTTGAAATCGACACAACTTTATTCCTAAACTTCCTACAAGCATTCCTAAGGTCATAGTAGAAATGTCTGAGGTGACCTCTCCTACCTAATTGTGTGCACATGTAAAGATAGTGGGAATGATTATCAAAATATCGAACTCTCCTCACGTCCCTAGTGAGATCTCTCACACGAATGATATTGGCTTTGGGGTTGGGAACTCTCTCGTTGTAGCCTATACCAAGCCTATCTTGATTGACTTGGACGGTGCCTAACATCCTATCGAGTTTATCTAATCTGGACTCTAAGTCAAACTTAACTCTAGACGAGTCTCTCAAACTCTCCTTCAACTCCTTAATCCTAGACTTAAGTAGATTCTTAGACTCCTCAAACTCTAGCAACTCCTTTTTCAAATCCTCCATCAAACATTTAAGGCTATCTCTCTCTTTATCGATGTACTCTAGATTCTCCCTAAGCTTGTTTTCCCATTCCCTATGATACTCAATCAACGCATAATTATTTTCTACGGCACACTTATTCAACTTAACTTGCAATTTAGAGTTATCATTTTTCACCTTCACCTTCTCCTTAAATAACTCTCAAAATGCAACCTGCAACTCTCCTACGTCGATATCCTTATCCTCGCTCTGATCACCCCCACCCTCTCAGCAAGCACTCTCAATATACTTGAAAGTGTCATGCACATGAGTATCCTCGGGGGAAGATATATCTTCATCGCTCGCATGACATGCCATAAACGCAACAAAGTTACGCTCAATGGGGGGCATTCTCTCCCTCTTCCGATTCACTATCACTTAAGGTGGCGTTGTATACTATTGGTTTCTCCCCCTATTTCTTTAGTCTAGTGGGACACTCAGCTACTTTGTGACCATACCCCTTGCACCAAAACACCTATCAGGCTCATCTCTCTTAGGTTTATAACTATTATCCTTAGGGGTGGTGTCTCCCTTGTTCTTGAATTTCTCAAACTTTTTGGAATCTTCCGATTGATTTTGAATTTGAAGAAACTTCTTAAACTTTCTTACCAACAAGATGGCATCCTCAAAGTCAGAATCGAAATAATTATTCGAAACTTTAGTTTCCTTCTTCAAGATTTTCAACTAAATGCCCTTTTCTTTATTAGGCACTTTCTTGGAGGTAAACGTATCGAGTTCATAGGTTTGGAGGTCTCCTACGTTCTTTCCTAGTTTCGATGAGTTAAGCAAACCAAGGGAATTCATAACCTTCACTTTTGCATCAAATCTACTCGACAAAGATCTCAAATGTTTTTAAATCACTCGGTTATCGAGAATCTTCTCACATAGGTTAAATTCGCATTAACAATAGTGGACAACCTAGGGTAAAACTCATTAAACGTCTCACTCTCTAACATGTGAATTGCCTCAAACTGTGTAGTGAATTTTGCAACTTAGATTCCCTAACCGTGCTCGTACCCTCGTGAGTGAGTGCCAATGTATCCCAAGGTTCTTTAGAAGTTTCACAAGTCATGATACGATTATACTCTTCAGGTGTTACATGTGAGGAAATAACATCAGACCTTTAGACTTATACAATTCAAGCCTATGTTCACTCTCAGTCCATGACTCAACGGGTTTCAAATTAGTGACCTCACTCTCTAGTGTGACAGGTGGTGTTCAACCTTTTTCAACCGCTAACCAAACACGATCATCAATGGATATAAAAGAACTTCTCATTTTCATTTTTCGATAAGCGTAATTAGTGTCATAAAAAGTAGGAGTGCGAAAACTATAAAAATTTCCAAAATTCATCCTTACAAGCAAAAAGGGATCAAACACAATAAAAATATATTTCTAGCTCTGATACGAATTTTTAGGTCCCCGTAATTAACTTCAACAAAAACCTCTGGTTGAACGGAATTAAGTTAAGGATGAATACAAACTGATTTTCTCCTTTAAAAAACTGTTTTCAATTTTACCAAACCACACCAAATTGTGACACAAATTAACTTACCCAAATATTATCTTGTTTAACCCTAAGCATGCAACTAGTGATTACATCAAGTAAAATAAAGGAAAGTAATACTCACAATGCCGATGTACTAGGAAAAACCTAGTTAAGAAAAAACCTCGAATGGCCCAAGCCAGACAATCACAATGACAATGGTTTTACAAAGTTAGATGAGAGTCTTATATAATGACTCGATCTAGCCAGGAGACTTGAATCTCTTATGGTATTTTACAAATATTCACAGTGCCCACACGAAAAGTAACCTTCTTCCACGATGCTCGTCCACAGCAGTCTCCTCTACGAATGCCTCAGTATCCATCGATACGGCCTTGTGTCCTCTACGATGTTGAATATAAAAGTAACCTTCTTCGCTTCTCCATCGCAAAACCAACAATGTTCAATTGTTGAACAAACCCAACTTTCTGCAACAAAGATCACATAAACATATGGTAATGATAAATCAGATATATGTAAACTCTAAGGATCTTGTATAGTAAAAACACATAGAAACCTTTGTGCAGAAAATTCTCTGGATTGTAAACTATTTTTTGTACTACACACCTTTCGAGGAAAGGACTGGGACACTCCTTAAATAATAAATTTATGGTAGTGGCTTTTGGTTCGAGCGAGATACTATGTCGTTCTAACAATATTGGTTCTCGTTCAAATGAAATCCCCCAAATTAGAGTCCAATCCAGATAAATATCTAATCCATCCTTATCAGCTCTAAGCGAAGTGTAAGCAAGTAAAAAACTTTTAAAACATTCTCTTTTAAAAATAACATCCTTATGTTTTATAAAATTAAATTTCGAGTTTCATTAACATGATGCATTCATACCCGAGTGATCTCGAAATGCAAATTGACTTTGAAAGTGAGAAAGTCATAC
Organism: Sambucus nigra; assembly: GCA_949130495.1. NCBI lineage: Eukaryota > Viridiplantae > Streptophyta > Magnoliopsida > Dipsacales > Adoxaceae > Sambucus > Sambucus nigra. The sequence continues at coordinate 483,782,662 of OX422223.1, read as the reverse complement.
CAATTAAACTTTGACACAATTAATTCCTTGAAGCTTTGCCATAACGACTTAAATTAAACTTCGATACATCATAGTCTGTGTGGGATCGGACAATAAAAATCTACCTTTGACTCAAAAAAAATTTGTTTCGGGAATAAGTCAAAACTACATTAAGACTCAACTGGAAATTTGGTCCTTACATATAAATAACATTTGGCCACTTGCAAAAAAACCATCTAACAATATCTAGTCGAACATGTTTTTTAAGAAGTTACTCACTAAACGAACACACATTTATCTTAAAATAAATCCTAAACTAAACGCCAAAAAATAAACTAAACCCTGAGGTAAAACAAGCCTTAAAACTATAAAAATTAAATTCTAATCAAACCAAAAATAAAATAACCCGAAGATACAAACAATAAATAAACCCATAAAACCCTTTGATATAATATGTGTGTGTGTGTATATATATAAATATATATATATATATATAGAGAGAGAGATGTTATTTATGTTGATAAATACCGATGTGATCCACAATGGCATTATTGCCATTTTATATATTATTAGGTTTTATTTGAAAATTGTTCATTTATATTATTTTACCTTTTGGTAGTTGGTTATAGGTAGATAGATTAGGAAAGGATATAATATGTATTTTTTCATAAGAACGTTATAGGCAATATGATGTGATAATGGCGACCTTTAGTGAATTGACTTATGATATGACATGGATGTTAGCATTTCATTTAGAGAAATTATAAACCTTTATTCTTATAAATAGTGTAGCACCCAATTTGGGACATTCATTATTCTAATATATGTTTTGAGTATTAATATATATTTACGTGTAAATTTTTATATACCACTAACATCATTACATAAATTGGTATCATAGCCTAGTTGATCTAATCATGTCGCCAAAGAAGAACAACCATGTCGAGGGTCGAAACACATAATAAATGAAACCTTTGGTTACCTCGCTAAAAAATGGATGTTCTCCCGAATGAACGTTACTATCCCTTTACGTCCAAGGAGGACACTCATACTCAACTATTGTTATTTTGGTTCCACCAATAACTTTTCTCACATCTGAGCTGTAAACAAACCTAATCGAAAATAGTTTCCACTAGTTTGCAGCCCTCACAGTCAGTTTTATCACCTACCACTGACTAGCATGCCTCCTTTGCCTCCCATGGACTTTTAATGAACCTCTTTACGAGTCACACCTACCTCTATCTCTAAACCCTACATATTACACCAACCCTTACTCCTTCAACCCCCCCAAACGTCCTGTCAGTCCCTTGTGAACAAAACTCTGGCTACCTTCATGGCTCAGACAATCCCAACAACACCCAAACACCATTCCACCCACCCCAACAGGAGTTGAGGAATGACTTTAACAACTTCTCATCCTCCACCCTCCACCCATGAATTCAGTTTTTCCTTTATGGTTGGGGGGGGGGGGGGGGGAGGGAGAGGATTTCCCTCCTTTATATGCATCGTTGTATGAGGATAGGAGAGGACTCTTACCTGAACAGTGGTGGACAATTTTTTCCTTATTGAACTCCCTAAACCCAAAGGTGACTTCATTTACCACTGTGAAAGACGTCAATTGTCTTCCATATTTTGAGACAAAATGTATGATTGCCCCTTTACGCAACAAAATAAGTCAACTTGCCCCCGATAGATGAGATTCCACCTCCCTATGAGCCCCCACCTAAAGCACCCATGCTCGTAGCTTGTGTCTCACCCTGCCTCAATGATTTCAATGAAATAAACAGAAGATGATCCTTTAGATCCTTTGCTAGGAGACAATCATTTAGCATATGCATTGTGGATACTATCCAAGAGCTTTAATGAATACATTAGGGTCGATATCCATCAACCTTATGACTTTATTGATGGGTTATATGAGATGGAGATAGTGTTTGGGTACAAATGCATCCCCCGACACAAACTTGTTCAACTAGATGTCACCAAACTTCAAGGCTTTGCCCGTGTGTGATGGAATGACATCATTTTTATGAAATCTTTGATCACCATTGTTGAGATCATATAGGAGGAGATTAGGCATTCTAAATAACATCCACCTATGAGTGAGGTCTCTTTTCATATGTCTAGGTCCTCTGACAAGGTCGCGTAGTTCGAATTAATATGCAACCATGCACATTTGGTGAGTGGGGAACAACTAATCAAGTATAGGGGAGATCCCAAATTTAGGTAAAGGCATTGAGTATGCCGTCAAGGTGGAAGATCACCACCAGAGTTCATTCACCCTTACCTTGGGGATCTCACCTTCCCTTAGATTCTTTGTGGCCAATTACTCCATATGTTTATAGTCCGTACACTTACAAATGATTTCATATCACTCACATTACAACTCCAAATGTGTAAACTTACACTTCACCATTTGACCTTTCACTCAGGTGAATAATATTTCACCTTTGGACTAAACGGGGTCTTTATATCATCTTTCTTTCCTTACTCATTTTTGCACCTACCTATAAAGTTTTTAATTGCTCAATCTGAATTTTCATGCATATACAGGTTAAATAGTCTGCAAAGTCATTATTGCTTTTATTTTAAAAGCCAGAGGAAATTATTTCTCATGTTGTTTCTTCATCATCATCAAGTAATGTTGCAATTTCTTCAAAGATAAAGAACATGGAAGTTATAACAGGATATAAGACTACAACATAACTGAATTTGGGGATTACGTTCAATGGGAATGCCCCTGGAAATTTGAGAGAGATTATCGCAGAAGGCTCTTCCCGCGAAGAAGAAAATTCTTGACCTGGAGGTTTCGAATAGGTGTCCTAAAGAGACAATGGCCTTATTCGAGTTGATGGCCTAAAGTGTATGCTCAAGGTTAACTCCCCTCTACCACCCACGGGGACTCTCTTGGAGGGATAATTTTCGCAGCACAAGACTAACACTAGAAGGCTGTAATACCCCGTACTTTGGGCTATATTTATTTTTGGGATTAATTAATTAAATGCATATTAATTGGAAATTAATCCGGGTTATAAATACAAATGTGATGCGAATTGGTATTTGATTATGTGCATATATGATTATATATGAACTTGGTATTGTAAAATTTGTCGTGGGATTTATATACGACATTTTAGAAATTTTGTTGAGACGCGTGGGACCGCCGCGTCACGGTATAATATTTTGATAATAAAAAGTGAATTTAAAATCTATAATCTGTATGGTCATTTTGAGTGTGCCAACGCGTCCGGAAGGGTCGAGATAGTCAGAAAACACTAGCCGGGGGTATAGTTTGGGTCCCGGGGTATTTTTAGGCCATACCGGTAACTTAAAGGGTATTTTGGTAATTTTACATTTTTAGGAATTAAAAGTGACGAAAATTAGAGATGTAAATCTGATGTGGATATTGACCCACTAAGCCCATAACCAACCTATATTAACCCTTTAAGCTACGGAGGCTAATATTAGGTTTACAATCTTCCCCAAATCAAACCCTAGCCACCTTGAGCCACCATTGGAGAAGGAACTTAGAGAGAGAGGAAACTCTGCAGAATCTTCACCAAACCTACACCAAAGTCAGAAATCAAACCAAGGCAAGTGGTTTAATTATGTTTAATTTCAGCAAATTTTCTTTCCATGTTAGAAAATTCGGATTTATGGATTGTTCTTGATAAATATGGAAACCCATGTAGTTTAGATCATAGAACTTGAGAAATTGTGAAGAGAATTGCATGTAGAATAGTTGGAGACAATTAATCTAATGTTAATACATGATTGGGTGAAAGAAAAACGAATTAAATTCTGGAATTTGATGTTGATATATATCTAGGGTTCATGTTCTTGATGATATTGGGGAAAAGTATAAAATCTTGGGATTTAATGATGTTTAGGATGCCTTATTGCCTTAAAAGACGTTAGTTTATGACCTAAGCATGTTTTTGTATAATTGGAGGACTTAAATCATTGTTAGAATGAACTTTGGAGAAGGATTGAAGTGACAAAAATGGTGAAAAACGAGATGGGAAAAATCTGGGCCGAAACTGGTAGCTCGTTAGAAGCAGCCCCCAGGTCGTTCGAACGAACTCGTTCGAACGAGCTTCTAACGAGTTGACCAGTCGTTACTAACAAGAAGGGATCTCGTTCGATATCTCGTTCGAACGAGATATCGTTAGAAGGAACAGTTCATTCGAACGAACTGGGATCTCGTTCGAACAGCCTCGTTCGAACGAGACTTCTAACGAGTTGACAGAAGGATCTCGTTCGAACAGCCTCGTTCGAACCAAACTTCTAACGAGTTGACAGTTTGGTCCTTTTAGAACTATTTTGACTTTTGGAGTCCCGGAAACTGGTTCAAGGGTAGAGTTAGCATCCCTTTGACGATATAGTGATAGAATTGGGACTTTTGGGCATTTATGAGAGGTAAATTATATACGAGAGTTGTATTACCTGGACGGGTTGGGATGAAACGTGAGTGTCTATTACGACGTGAGAAATTATAGCGCGTATAGTCACAAATCGGATTAGTAAATTATTATAATTATAGTTAGTACGAGAATGCGATACGTACTACGATTAAAATACAATATAACTAAGATGTGTGTTTACTTAGTATTGGTATATGGATTGTGTGTATGACATACCTACCATACTTGCTATCACGGGAGGTTGCGTTCGCTTAGGACCCTATAATCCTTGTGTGCCTATGGGGGGGATATAGACTGGTACCTCAATGAACATAGGTCATAGAAAGACTTATTGTGATATTAATAAGTCCGCTGATCATGGGAGCGTAGGTATGTGCGTGACCCATGTGATGGTGACTGTGTTCGCCTCCATTATTTGTGATGTTGTTATCGGTAAACTATTCCTGAGAGATTCGGAATATGTGATCCTTATGTACGTGATGTACCGGGATGGATAGCAGAGTATGTGTGCACCGCAGCTTAGTCCTCGGGGTGCCTGTATTGTATATTTATGATGTGAATAATATACGGTTAATTTATAAGAACCTTCATGTAAATGTTGTGAATATAACTACAGTATTGTTTCGAGAATAACATAACGGGTTAGTGATATATATATATTATGCATATTGAGCATCCGAGTTTACCTTAAATCCCTATATAATTACGAGCGTTATATGTTTATGGAACCAAGTAGAATGGGTAGGATCTTTGGCAGTCTAGCTAGTTATGTTGTCCCTTAGCTAGTAGTATGGGTCGTTATAGATGGGTACTTACGTTAGGAGTGCACAGTTAGACGAGAGGTGAGAATATCATGCGAGTGTGCGTCCTAACATGTACTTTGCATTTAATGTTTTAAATGTTTTTAAAGCACTTGCAGGTTTTTAAAATATAACTCCACATTCGGGCTCTAACCCGTTTGCTTTTCAAATCTTTTCTTGTAAAACCATTTTAGGTGCCCAGCCACAAGGACACCAAGCATAGGTACTCATTCAGGTGACGAGCTGTAGCTGGTTGTGGAAGCTACAGGGATTTGCTCATAGACGCTTCTATCTTTTGGATTCCAGAGTCACTATCTATCAGTTGTAGGGCATGTTGCCAATTTCTATTTAGAGCATCTTTTACATTTCAGTTTTCAGACTTTAGCATGTATTGTTTCAGCTTATTTATTTCAGTTATGGGTTTGTAGTGAGGGGTTTTCCTCCAGACTTTATAATATTCTATCGTGATGGTTATTCATTTTACTTCAGTATGGTGAATGGTGTTATTTATTTCTCCTTTACTCTTGTTGCATGTTAATCAGACTTAAATTAAAATTTTGGCAACTTACTTTTTAAATACTAGGTGGTTAGTAATAATAAAATGTTTTCGACAGTGATGCTATTAACTGAGCCAACTTGGCATTTTGAATTAATTTTATAAAGGAGTAGCTACCCGGTATTTAATTAGTCGGGGTGTCACAGGTGGTATCAGAGAATCAGGTTCTAGTGTCCTTTAGGATCTGTACGGCTATTATGTTTCCGCTACGTTTCTTTGATATAGAGCCCTATATTTTAGGACTGTTGTATTCTTTTGTGTATGCTTCGTTCTTCAGCTATATTAAGTTTATAAACCATGAACTTATAAACTTTGTTCTTATTTCAGATGCCTCCACGACGTGCACGACGAGTTCCCAGGGATGCAACGCCCGAACCACAGCCCGCTCCAGTTCAGGGCATGATGAACGCCGCTGAGGTTGCTGCTATAGTAGCCCAAGCGGTAAATGCCGCGATTGCCGTGATTCAGCAGGCACCACCTCAGGCGCCGGATGCCGCGCCAGTACAGGTTAATGCATTCCCGTCTGCTTGGGAGCGTGTACGTGACGCTTTTCAGAAAGCGCATCCGCCAGAGTTTGCAGGTAGCTCAGATGTGGTAGTCTCGAGCCAATGGAGGAAGGACATGCAGAGGCATTTGAGGATGCATGAGTGCACTGATGTTCAGAAACAAGTGCTAGCTACTTTTAAGCTAGTGGGATCTGCACTACAGTGGTGGGAGTCTATTACCACCGCAGAGGAGAGGGATACTCTCACGATTCAGGAGTTCTGGGTACGGTTTGACCGCAAGTACTTTCCGTCGGCTGTTCATACCGAGATGAGGAGGAAGCTGATGAGTCTGAAGCAGGAAGGCAAGACAGTGGCCGACTATGAGGCCGAGTTCACAAATCTGTTGAATATCGTTCCAGACGAGATACCAACAGAGAAGAAGAAGATTGAGAAGTTCACTGATGGGTTGAATTGGAGGATCCGTCAGCATCTGCTAGGAAATCTATCATTGGCCATGTATTATGATGTGGTTAACGCTGCATTGTTGCACTGCCAAGACCACCGTTTTCATATGGCCGAGGGCAAGCGGTCGGGGGAGTCTAGCCATCAGGGCAGGACTGGAGGACATAGTGCCAGCGGGGCACAATCGGGTCAGGGGCAGAGGCAGAATGAGCAGGGTACCCAGCAGGGGGATAATAAGAGGTTCCGGTCAGGGAACTACAGGCAGGGACAGGGAGGTTTCCGTCAGGGCCATCAGGGTCCAAACGGCCATCAGGGCCAACAGGGGCAGAATGGGCAGCAGTTTCATCAGGGCCAGCAGGGCCAAGGGAGGAACGGTAACGGCCACCAGGGCCGGGGATAGTAGGGGCAGAGGGGAGGGAATTTCCCAGGGAAGTGCTTTGTTTGTGGCAAGACTGGCCATAAGAAGCAGGATTGTCCTGATAGGGGCAGGGCCCCACAACAGCAGCAGCAGGGTGCTCGCCAGGAGCCACAGAGGCCTATGTTTCCCGCCGCTCTTCCCGCACCGCCACAGATGGCAGCATTGCCACCCATTCCAGCAGTCCCAGTTCAGCAGGGGCAGCTACAGTATGGACGTGTCTACAACGTTCACCAGGCTGCAGTTCCACAAGCACCGCCCGCGATCGAGGGTATGTTTTCTATCCATGGCACTATGGGTCGGGTGTTATTTGATACGGGTGCTACACATTGTTTCATAGATACACACTTCACGAAAGCTTTAGGATTGTTAGCTACGGCAGAGAGCACAGTGACGTGTGTTGACTCACCATTAGGGAGTGGGTCACTTATTTTCTTTATATGCCGGGGAGTCGGGGTAGAGATTGGTGGTTTGGTATTACCTGCAGACATGTTAGTATTAGACATGCATGTTCACGATGTGATCATCGGTATGGATTGGCTCGTAGCCTATAGGGCCATAATTGATTGCTTCAGCGGGAGCATTGTTTTTGCCATTCCGGGGCAAGAGATGTTTGTAGTGGCGATGCCTCGCCCAGAGGGAGGATCGACCGCTCATCTGTATTACATTTATGAGGATACCTCTAAGGAGGTTGTGATTCCTTTAGATTCGATCCCAATCATCAGAGATTATTCGGATGTGTTTCAGGAGATACCAGGCTTACCACCCAGTCGAGAAATAGATTTCGTTATAGATTTGCTACCGGGTACGAGACCTATAGCACGTGCACTGTACCGTATGGCTCCAGCTGAGATGCGAGAGTTACGGGATCAGATAGAGCAGCTGTTAGGACAGGGCTTTATTCGTAGGAGTACCTCACCTTGGGGCGCTCCGGTTTTGTTTGTGAAGAAGAGGGATGGTTCACTGAGATTGTGTGTGGACTACTGAGAGTTGAATAAGGTCACGATACGGAACAAGCATCCGTTGTCTCGAATCGATGACTTATTCGACCAGTTGAGAGGAGCTTCTTTCTTCTCGAAGATTGACTTGAGGTCGGGATACCCTCAGTTGCGTATCAGGGAGGAGGATGTCTCGAAGACTGCGTTCTTATCGAGATATGGTTCTTATGAATTTCGGGTTATGCCTTTCGGCTTGACCAACGCTCCAGCAGTGTTTATGGACTTGATGAACAGAGTGTTCAGGGAGTTCCTAGATCAGTTCGTCATTGTCTTCATTGATGACATTCTAGTTTACTCTCAGACAGAGGATGAGCACGCCGAGCATTTGAGGCAGGTTTTGCAGACACTTCGTCAGAATGAGTTGTATGCAAAATACGAGAAGTGCGGGTTTTGGCTGAAAGAAGTCCAGTTTTTGGGGCATATCATTTCCAACCGGGGAATATCGGTTGATCCGGGGAAGGTGTCAGCAGTGAGGGAGTGGGGACAGCCCACGACACCAACGGAGATTCGTAGTTTCTTGGGTTTAGCAGGATACTACAGGAGGTTTATTCGGGGTTTCTCAGAGATAGCAGGTCCTTTGACACATCTTACTCATAAGGGTGTGCCATACATTTGGAGTGATTCCTGTCAATTGGCATTCGATGAATTGAAGGACAAATTGACCTCAGCACCCGTGTTAGCATTACCGAGACCGGGAGTTGAGTATTTGGTTTACACTAATGCGTCCTTGCAAGGATTGGGAGGTGTATTGCAGCAGGAGAGACAGGCCATAGCTTATGCTTCCCGTAAGCTTAAGCCTCATGAGAAGAATTACCCCACGCATGATTTGGAGTTGGCAGCGGTAGTATTTGCCTTACGGATTTGGAGGCACTATCTTTTGGGGGAGAAGTTTCAGCTGTTCACGGACCACAAGTCACTACAGTATCTGTTCAAGCAGAAAGAATTGAATATGAGGCAGCGTAGGTGGCTTGAGTTTGTGAAAGACTACCAGTTCGACATCCAGTACCACCCAGGTGAATAATATTTCACCTTTGGACTAAACGGGGTCTCAATATCATCTTTCTTTCCTTACTCATTTTTGCACCTACCTATAAAGTTTTTAATTGCTCAATCTGAATTTTCATGCATATACAGGTTAAATAGTCTGCAAAGTCATTATTGCTTTTATTTTAAAAGCCAGAGGAAATTATTTCTCATGTTGTTTCTTCATCATCATCAAGTAATGTTGCAATTTCTTCAAAGATAAAGAACATGGAAGTTATAACAGGATATAAGACTACAACATAACTGAATTTGGGGATTACGTTCAATGGGAATGCCCCTAGAAATTTGAGAGAGATTATCACAGAAGGCTCTTCCCGCGAAGAAGAAAATTCTTGACCTGGAGGTTTCGAATAGGTGTCCTAAAGAGACAATGGCCTTATTCGAGTTGATGGCCTAAAGTGTATGCTCAAGGTTAACTCCCCTCTACCACCCATGGGGACTCTCTTGGAGGGATAATTTTCGCAGCACAAGACTAACACTAGAAGGCTGTAATACCCCGTACTTTTGGCTATATTTATTTTTGGGATTAATTAATTAAATGCATACTAATTGGAAATTAATCCGGGTTATAAATACTAATGTGATGCGAATTGGTATTTGATTATGTGCATATATGATTATATATGAACTTGGTATTGTAAAATTTGTCGTGGGATTTATATACGACATTTTAGAAATTTTGTTGAGACGCGTGGGACCGCCGCGTCACGGTATAATATTTTGATAATAAAAAGTGAATTTAAAATCTATAATCCGTATGGTCGTTTTGAGTGCGCCAACGCGTCCGGAAGAGTCGAGATAGTCAGAAAACACTAGCCGGGGGTATAGTTTGGGTCCCGGGGTATTTTTAGGCCATACCGGTAACTTAAAGGGTATTTTGGTAATTTTACATTTTTAGGAATTAAAAGTGACGAAAATTAGAGATGTAAATCTGATGTGGATATTGACCCACTAAGCCCATAACCAACCTATATTAACCCTTTAAGCTACGGAGGCTAATATTAGGTTTACAATCTTCCCCAAATCAAACCCTAGCCACCTTGAGCCACCATTGGAGAAGGAACTTAGAGAGAGAGGAAACTCGGCAGAATCTTCACCAAACCTACACCAAAGTCAGAAATCAAACCAAGGCAGGTGGTTTAATTATGTTTAATTTCAGCAAATGTTCTTTCCATGTTAGAAAATTCGGATTTATGGTTTGTTCTTGATAAATATGAAAACCCATGTAGTTTAGATCATAGAACTTGAGAAATTGTGAAGAGAATTGCATGTAGAATAATTGGAGACAATTAATCTAATGTTAATACATGATTGGGTGAAAGAAAAACCAATTAAATTTTGGAATTTGATGTTGATATATATCTAGGGTTCATGTTCTTGATGATATTGGGGAAAAGTATAAAATCTTGGGATTTAATGATGTTTAGGATGCCTTATTGCCTTAAAAGACGTTAGTTTATGACCTAAGCATGTTTTAGTATAATTGGAGGACTTAAATCATTGTTAGAACGAACTTTGGAGAAGGATTGAAGTGACAAAAATGGTGAAAAACGAGATGGGAAAAATCTGGGCCGAAACTGGTAGCTCGTTAGAAGCAGCCCCCAGGTCGTTCGAACGAACTCGTTCGAACGAGCTTCTAACGAGTTGACCAGTCGTTACTAACGAGAAAGGATCTCGTTCGATATCTCGTTCGAACGAGATATCGTTAGAAGGAACAGTTCGTTCGAACGAACTGGGATCTCGTTTGAACAGCCTCGTTCGAACGAGACTTCTAACGAGTTGACAGAAGGATCTCGTTCGAACAGCCTCGTTCGAACCAAACTTCTAATGAGTTGACAGTTTGGTCCTTTTAGAACTGTTTTGACTTTTGGAGTCCCGGAAACTGGTTCAAGGGTAGAGTTAGCATCCCTTTGACGATATAGTGATAGAATTGGGACTTTTGGGCATTTATGAGAGGTAAATTATATACGAGAGTTGTATTACCTGGACGGGTTGGGATGAAACGTGAGTGTCTATTACGACGTGAGAAATTATAGCGCGTATAGTCACAAATCGGATTAGTAAATTATTATAATTATAGTTAGTACAAGAATGCGATACGTACTACGATTAAAATACGGTATAACTAAGATGTGTGTTTACTTAGTATTGGTATATGGATTGTGTGTATGACATACCTACCATGCTTGCTATCACGGGAGGTTGCATTCGCTTAGGACCCTCTAATCCTTGTGTGCCTACGGGGGGGATATAGACTGGTAACTCGATGAACATAGGTCATAGAAAGACTTATTGTGATATTAATAAGTCCGCTGATCATGGGAGCGTAGGTATGTGCGTGACCCATGTGATGGTGACTGTTTTCGCCTCCATTATTTGTGATGTTGTTATCGGTAAACTATTCCTGAGAGATTCGAAATATGTGATCCTTATGTACGTGATGTACCGGGATGGATAGCAGAGTATGTGTGCACCGCAGCTTAGTCCTCGGGGTGCCTGTATTGTATATTTATGATGTGAATAATATACGGTTAATTTATAAGAACCTTCATGTAAATGTTGTGAATATAACTACAGTATTGTTTCAAGAATAACATAACGGGTTAGTGATATATATATATTATGCATATTGAGCATCCGAGTTTACCTTAAATCCCTATATAATTACGAGCGTTATATGTTTATGGAACCAAGTAGAATGGGTAGGATCTTTGGCAGTCTAGCTAGTTATGTTGTCCCTTAGCTAGTAGTATGGGTCGTTATAGATGGGTACTTACGTTAGGAGTGCACAGTTAGACGAGAGGTGAGAATATCATGCGAGTGTGCGTCCTAACATGTACTTTGCATTTAATGTTTTAAAGGTTTTTAAAGCACTTGCAGGTTTTTAAAATATAACTCCACATTTGGGCTCTGACCCGTTTTCTTTTCAAATCTTTTCTTGTAAAACCATTTTAGGTGCCTAGCCACAAGGACACCAAGCATAGGTACTCATTCAGGTGACGAGCTGTAGCTGGTTGTGGAAGCTACAGGGATTTGCTCATAGACGCTTCTATCTTTTGGATTCCAGAGTCACTATCTATCAGTTGTAGGGCATGTTGCCCATTTCTATTTAGAGCATCTTTTACATTTCAGTTTTCAGACTTTAGCATGTATTGTTTCAGCTTATTTATTTCAGTTATGGGTTTGTAGTGAGGGGTTTTCCTCCAGACTTTATAATATTCTATCGTGATGGTTATTCGTTTTACTTCAGTATGGTGAATGGTGTTATTTATTTCTCCTTTACTCTTGTTGCATGTTAATCAGACTTAAATTAAAATTTTGGCAACTTACTTTTTAAATACTAGGTGGTTAGTAATAATAAAATGTTTTCGACAGTGATGCTATTAACTGAGCCAACTTGGCATTTTGAATTAATTTTATAAAGGAGTAGCTACCCGGTATTTAATTAGTCGGGGTGTCACAAAGGCCTTATTCTATGCACGTGGACGATTATATATAAAGAGAGAGGAACTTTTTTGGCATGAATAGTTCATACGTAAATACGGTACTATGAGTGGACTCACCAGTGGGAGCTCCCCATCCATTCATGTGGATGAATTCAAAGACATACCAATGGAGTATTAGAATCTAATTCCTATTGGGCGTACAGGAAAAAAAGGAAAAAAACAAAAAACAAAAAAAAGAAAAGTAAAGGCAAAAGAAAAAAAGAAAGAGAAAAATGAGTAAAAAGAATATCATTTAGAGAGTGGAAAAAAAGGAACAAAGGATAAAAGGAAGAAGAAAGAAAAGTGAAAAAAAGAAAAAAAGAAAAGGAATGAAAAGAAAAAATGGAAAAAGAAAAGACAAGAGAAGAAAGGAAGAAAAATAAAACAAGATAGGAAATCGTGTTTGGGGAAGATGAGGGCTATCCATACCTTTTAGATAGGTGCGACTTCCTGTTTGTCTAAGAACATATCCATATAATTTCAGGTATTAAATAAAGTTTTCTTATGTTTTTACGAATTATATGTCAGCCAATATATGATATACTACAATTTTAAAAAAAATCATTCGATTGTGATTGTGATATAAACCCCTAGGTATGGCCTAGGGAGTAAGTTGTTGCCTTTTTGTTTCTCTTGTTGGAAAACTATATGTCTTGGGATATTCTTTACTTAAAAAAATTTTTATTATTGTTTTAATATAGTTGCGGTTCCCATAATGCAGATTCTAAAGAAATATCATCAATCAACAATCTAGAGGCATGTGACATGGATTTTACTATTCTATGTCAACTTGATCTATAGTGTTCATACCAAATTCATTGTGATTTAGGTTTTATCTAATGCCATGTTAATGTGAAGTATGTGTCAGGGATCTTTAACTTCTTTCTTGATCAACATGCGCTCATCATTAGCATATGACTGGGATCTTATTCAAGGTTAGGCTTCCTGAATCTAAGCATTTGGAATCTACCATTTGAATTTTGGAAGACATTCAAGTCAAGGATCATAAATGAACTCAAATTCTTAGTCCTTCCTATGTGGAAGATGTGAAAAATCTATACAATTTATTTATCTATATGTGCAATTCTTACCTATGCGAGTTCTAGTAAAAAGGGTAATTTTTTACTTTTTGTTCAACATAATAGTTGTCATTACTTTGACTTAGGCACCCAAAAATTTCATAAGTATTGTTTAGGGGTTTTGGTGATTTATGTGAATTAGCTACATGAATTTTATGTTGTTATTTTCCCATTCAAGTTTTAGAATGAATGATGGGTACTATTCTTTGGGTTGTGTCGGTTATCTTTTCTTTCTCCAATGTGGTTATGTATTGTTGTTACTAGGTTAATTAGTGTAATTAGAAGATAATGTTTTTTTTAATGATGTGAATTGTCTATATTGAATTTTATATTTTTATTGTTATTTAAGTTTTGGTGTGAATTATGCTTTTTTCTTATTGTTTATGCAGTATTCTCCGATGAACTTTCAACTAGCACAACAAGATGATGATTTTGATTATTATGGGAATAGTAGTCAAGATGAGAGAATAAGTAAGGTAGGAAATTTATTTCTGGAGCATTTTCACTCGGTTATTAAATTTCAATCCTTTTGAGTTCATTTTGAAACTATTTTTTACCATCATATTTATACGCGTAATGGTAAAGTGACACAATACGTTGACATGTTTTGTGGACATTGACACATATCTTTAATCCATTTAGTGATACTTTGAGTGGAAAAAATATTGAGTGCAATTATTACACAATCCGATCCTTTGAACAATAAGCGTTGGATCAATAACTAAACAGTTTAGATTTCACAACGGTTAAAAAATTCTCGTCCCCCCTTATAGCAACAAAAAAATCAATTGATACGATGCTTTTAATTTAACCGGATACATCAAATAATATACAACTATTACCCAGTATATACTTGCTTTGAGTGGATTCATTCTTAATCACATGCCCTCCAATGAATGGGGGACACATGTCTGTATCCCCCCAATTGCGTCTCTCTTTTCTGTCGCTATAATATATATATATACATATATATATATATATATATATATATATATATATATATATATATATATATATATATATATATATATATATATATATATATATATATATATATGTATGTATGTATGTATATTTTAACGGGGCGTCACTAATTGTCATATATAAGACTTTGATACTTACATAATTGTTTTTAGACACTGCCACCTTTTTCATAAATCAAATGTTTCGTCACTTGTATTTTTTCGACTTTGGTACATTTAGTGGTCGAACATCTACATTCAGTGAGGGAATAAATAAAAAATTAAGAAAATAATTATGGGACCAAATCTAAACATGACATTAATGAGGCGTCTAAGTTAAAGTCGCACTAAATTTTATTAAATAATTTTTTATAGGTTATGAAGTTGAAAAAATTGCAAAATGCAATAACGATATTATGATATAGAGAGAATTTAATTTGGGAAAGAAGAGGCGGAACATATATAGTAGTGAGGAGGATTTAGAGGCTAATCAAATTACATGCATTTCCGATGGGAGGTATATAATAATGCTTGCTGAACATATTCAGATGTACAAGAGGAGACAGAAAAATAATCCCTCACCAAGTCCTTCATTGTCCCATATTGGGGTGGTGATCATAAAAAGGCGTTCAAAAGCGAAGGACCGTAAGAATTTGGGGAATAAGGATTAAGGAAGATTGCATAAAATCGAAACCACATTGGATTTTCTCACCGATGTTAATCCTTAGAAATCAGGAAGCTATAGTGAAACTGATTTCACACTAGGATATTATGCTGAAAGGTTTGCTTCCTACCTAAGGGTGCGTGTTAATACCAAAAATTACCCACTTACGCTGACCAATTAGAAATATAAATATTTTATCCACTGTAGCAATAATCCTAGTCAGCAAGGCATAACCACCGACCAAGGCCTAAAATGCCGACCATCATACTGGGATGCCGACGAACACCAAGGAAGCCCGACCAACAGTAGGGAAGTCGACCAACACTATGAACAAAACATCAATAGACATATACATTATGGATCCTTTGTACTGACGTAAATGCCTAATTTATAAAGGCATTCCATCCTTTAACATTGTATCCTTTGGTCTTCCTAGTGGGCTATAAATACGGTGTAATACCTTCGTCAAGGGCAATGGATTGAAAGAGGAATACCAAGCAACAAGAAGCACAGTGGACGTAGGCTTTTCTTCATAAGTCGAACCACTTTAAAAACCTCTCTGTCTCTTTCTTTTACTTATGAATATTATATGTGATTAATTAATCAGGTCAAGTCTATTTTTTTACATTAATAGATTGGTGCCGTCTGTGGGAAGCTTCTTGCTAAACATTTTTCACTTATTCATTTACCCAACATGACTGATATTCCTGAATGAAGCACCAAAAATGATGTCATTCCTCCTGTTCCATCCATTCCACCAACAAACAATGATCTGACGGTAATCCTTGCTAGCCGTGCTAGAGGACATGAGACTATGAAAGATACCATTAGGTAATTAGCCCAAACATTGTATGATGGATCTTCTACATTATCTGCTCGTGGTAATATGCCACCACCACTTCCAAGAAACGACAGGCATATCCAATTCAGGATTACTAGAGATACATCCTACCATTCAAGAGAGAGTTCTTCACTTAGAACTTCAGAACCATATAATGAACATTCTTTAACTCCCGGAAGATTGAGTTCTTTGGAAAGATTGAGTAGAACATATCCATTTGATCGTACGGGACCCAAGGGAATAGAAAAATTCCTAGGGCATTATCGAGAAATTCTCGACGACCAGCCGGTCAACGTGAAGCCTGAACAGATCTTACATGAGGAGAGTTCGTCTAGCTTATCAAGTTATTCATTAGTAACTTCTATTTTGGGGCCAAATCAAGGAAAATAGTAGCTAATTTTCTAGTGTTAGGCAAAGGGTAGGAGATAGTACTAGAGATTATATTACTCATTTCAGCAACGAGAAATTGGAAGTCATTGATTACGAGGAGACAATAACTATCATAAGCCTCATGAGTGGATTGCTCCCCGACAAGCTCTACTACATGCTTGTCAAGGATCCTCCAAAGACGATGACATAAATAATGGCCAAAGCATCCAAGATAATGAACGCTAAGGAGGCCATGGAATCTAAATAAAATTCAGGAGTAAAGACGGAAGGAAAATTGAGAAAAAGAAGAAGAAAGAGCATACAGAGAATAGGGAATCAAGGCAGAAAGGGAATAATGATATACTTCAGAAATACCATATTTACACTCTATTAACAATGGACATACACCATGTCTTAGAGGAATAAAGCATAGAAAGGAAGTAAGTTGGCCTGAGAAGCTAAGAACACCAGCTGCAAAGAGAGATAGGTCCAAGTATTGAGAATTTCATAGGGACCATGGGCATATGACGGATCGTTGTATTTCTCTCCAGAATGAGATTAATGCCCTCATCCGAAGAGGAAAGCATGATAGATTTGTTGATTGGTAGGATAACAATGGAGCCCAATGAAGATAAATCTCCATACATGCTTAGATGAGAAAAAGAGAACTTATAAAGACGATCAAGAGGATGATCCCGACTAGCCTAAAAAACCTAAGAAACTAGAACGTAAGGTATTCATGCTTAGTTTTTAATTATTTGATTGTTAAATGATTATATGTGTAGATGAAATAGGAGTAGATCATACTACTGAGAGGAAAGATTACCTCAATGAGGCTCAAGATTGCTCTTATATCTAGAGAATTAATCTGGTCTAAGAAGATCGAATGAAGAAGGTTAAAAAAGATAAGCTGGTAATTGGCTTTTCGAAAAATAACCTTTCAGGGGTACTGTATCCCCATGATGATCCTTAAAAAACAATGTCAAAAGGCAAGATATAATAGTTTCTACGATCTTGGTTGATAATGGTAATTCGGCAGACACCATATTTTACCCTTATTTTGACAGCCTGGACTTAAAGCTCAGTTAATTAGAACCTTATCATAGGACATTAATAGGCTTTTCTGGAGAAAAAGTATTTCCATTAAGCACAATCAAGCTGGAAGTATTGATCGGCACCTGGTCAGCCAACAGGATAGAGAAGATACATTTCTTTGTAATGGACAAAATTTTCATTCTGCCTATAATATGACCACAGGAAGAGTATGATTGAAGAAATTTGAAGTTGTGCCATCTACAGTCCATCAGTGCTTAAAATTCTGGACCAACTTTGGTGTGGGCATGGTAAAAAGTGACCAAAAAGTAGCTCGGGAATGCTATTGCTCTTCTGTCGAGCAAGAGAATCTGGTAAAAATAAAGAAAAAGACCACCACTTACCATGTAGACATAACTGAGCCCAATAGTGAATCTGAGGTTGAAACCTTAGATCCAAGGGAAGAAACAGAATTGGTGAAAGGCCAGATAGTAGAAGCAACAGAGACCATTGTTCTAGAGGATGATTAGATGAAATGTACTACTTAATTAGGAACAACACTCTATCCTATTCTTAAATAGGAGTTAGTGATGTTCCTAACATAGAGAAAGCAGATGTTCGCCTGGAGTCATGAAGACATCCCTGGGATTGATCCTAATTTCATTTGTCATGAGCTCAAGGTTAATAAAGAATCTAAACCAGTAAAATAAGGGCGTAGAGTATTTAGCCTTGAGAAGAACCAGGCTATCCCAGAGGAGGTAGAGAAACTTCATAACACCTCATTCATTGAAGATGTGAAATATCTAGATTGGGTGGTCAATGTGTTTATGGTCAAAAAGAAAAATAACAAATGGAGGATGTGTGTAGACTTTACAAATTTGAATAAAGACTCCCCAAAGGACCATTTTTCTTTAGTCAGGATTGATCAATTTGTTGATGCTACCTTAGGTCCTGAGCTATTGAGTTTCATGGCTCCATATTCTGGTTATAGCTAAATCAAAATGAATCCCAAAGATAAGGAAATAACTTCTTTTATTACTCCCCAAGGAATATATTGGTATAATGTTATGCCGTTTGTTTTAAAAAATTCATGTGCTACTTACCTGGGGTTGGTGAACAAAGTCTTTGAGGAACAAATAGGAAAAAACATGGAGGTATACATAGATGACATGCTGACAAAGAGCAAAAAAGCATCGGATCACATTGCCAACCTCAACCAAACCTTTGATCAACTAGAAATGTACCAAATGAAGTTAAACCCAACCATGTGAATATTTGATGTTCAGGAAGGAATGTTTCTCGGGTACATAGTAAACCAGAGGGGAAGTAGGGAAAACCTAGAAAAGATCAAGGCGTTGATTAAAATGCAGTCCCCTACTTGCAAGAAGGAGGTGCGGAGGCTAACTGGGCGAGTAGCAACACTGAACAGATTTGTGTCCCGAGCTATCGACAAGTTTCTACCATTCTTTAAGGTGATGAGGAGAAGTTTTTGAATGGAATGATGAATGTGAGAAAGCTTTTTTTGAAATGAAAAAGTATTTGGAATCACCTCCATTACTTTCCCAACCATTGTTGGAAGAAAAATTGTATTTATACTTAGCTATGTCTGAATCAGCTGTGAGTTCTACCTTCATAAGAAAAGATAATGAAGTTCAAAAGCCTATCTACTACACGAGCAAAGAATTTCTAGGAGCATGAATTAATTATCCAGGTCTGGAAATATTAGCGTTCACATTGATTGAGGCATGCTGATAGATGAAACCTTATTTTCAAGCCCATACTATTATGGTGTACACTAACATGCGTCTTTGACAAGCCTTGTGTAAACCAGAGATGTCTAGGAGATTAATGTATTGGGCAATATAACTTGGGGAATACGATATTGTGTATAAGCCAAAGTCCTCATGAAAAAGCCAAGCTGTGGAAGATTTCACATATTTAGAGTTTTCCACATAAAAAATAACCTAGGCAATATAAATCCAAATGGGAGAAAGCCCAACTGGTGTCATCAATGACTAACACCGTAAGAAGACTCCATTAAGAGAAAGCTCAGAAGAAATTGATGTTGACCTATCAGAGATTTACACCAGAGCACAGGAGATGGACAAAACTATGAGAAGGCAAGGAGTAAAATATTCCATCATGGGATATTATTAGACCAATCGTTTGACAATGACATCCCTATATGGAACTTGTATGTAAATGGATCATCTTATGCAATAGGAAGTAAAGAATGTATAATACTCAACATTCCTGATGAAATAGATATTGAATATGCTCTACAATTTCAGTTTCGGACCTCAAATAATAAGCAAGAGTATGAAGATCTTATTGTGGGATTAAGTCTAGCTCATTCACTAAACGACGAGCAAGTTCTGGCGCACGACGATTCTCAGTTAGTGGTGAATCAAATTCTGAGTTTGTATGGAGCCAAAGGAGAGCTAATGACAAGATACATGGCAAAGATGGTGGAAGTCATTGGCAAATTTCTAGTTGTTCGGATGAGCAAAATTCTAAGAATGGAGAATGCCCGAGCTGATGCACTTACTCGACTAGTCTCACCCACCAGAATTGAGCTCTAAAGAACTATTCCCATTAAAATTTTGGCTAATAGGAGTATTTATGAAGACTTGATGATTAATTTCATCACAGTATATATGGGGCCATCTTGGATGGATCACATCAAAGCTTATATTAAAGAAGGATTCTTTCCAGTAGATACAATCGAGGCCATAAAACTTAAGTATAAATCAACACGGTATGTGCTGGAAAAAGGAGTATTATATAGGAGAGGATTAATAGCTATTCTACAGAAATTTTTCCATCCAATGGAGGTTTAATACTTGATAGAAGAAGTTTATGAAAGGTCTTGTGGGGATTATATGGCAGGCAGATTATCATTGCAGTGAATTAATACCCAGGGATACTACTGGCTAACAATGAGAGCAGACTGTATAGCTTTTTCTAGGATATGTGATAAGTGCCAAAGGTACTACAGCATTTGTAAAACCCCACATGCTCCGAGCCACTGTCAACCACCCAAGTAAGATTCAAATACTTGGTTATGGCAGTGGACTATTTCACAAATGGGTTGAGGAAAAACCATTGATAGATATGACCTATGATAAGGTCTACAAGTTTATCTAGAAAAACAT
Organism: Sambucus nigra; assembly: GCA_949130495.1. Taxonomy (NCBI): domain Eukaryota; kingdom Viridiplantae; phylum Streptophyta; class Magnoliopsida; order Dipsacales; family Adoxaceae; genus Sambucus; species Sambucus nigra. The sequence goes on along the minus strand of OX422223.1, from coordinate 483,761,912 downwards.
CATTTATAGATATGGTTCTCTTTATGCCCTCATAATAGACCATGGAACACATTTTGATAATGAAGAATTTGCTGCCTACTATGCCCAATCCAATATTTAAAAGATGCACTCTACTCCAGGTCATCCTCAAAGCAACGGGAAAACTGAAGTAACGAACTTGACGTTGCTCAATGGGTTAAAGAAAAGACTTGATGAGGCTAAAGGAAATTAGATTAACGAACTACACTCTGTTTTATGGGCATACCGAATAACTCCAAGGACTTCTACTAGATAAACACCACACCTACTGGCATTTGGAACTAAAGTAGTGATACCATCCGAACTGGGTTTACCAACCCATCAAGTGTTAAATTTTAATTCTTTAGTTAGTGATTTGATGAATAGATTAGACTTGGACATGTTGCAGGATGTATGAGAGGATATAACCTTGAGAAACGTTGCTTACCAATAAAGAATAACATGATTTTATAACAAAAGGATAAAGCCGACCAACTTGAAGGAATGGGACTACGTGCTCAAAAAGGTGATTCAAAAGACCAACAAACTTGAAGCCAATTAGCATGGGCCATATCGTATCTCTGCAGTTGTCTAACTAGGTACTTAAATAATTGAGACACTAGAGGGAGAAGATTTCAAAAATCCTTGGCATGCCAAGCATGTTCGAAAATATTATCGATAATGTAATGAGACAAATCTTTGTATTCATGTCAATTCAGTACCAATAAAATGATGATTTCCGTAATTTATTTTTTATTTTTTTGGGACTACTGATGATATACATCACCATGTCCTTGTGCAGTAAACAAGTGAAAGTTGATCGGCAACAACAACCATATAGTTGGTTACCACTCAAAAGTTGGTTGGCATAAGCGAGAGTTGATTGATAAGATACAAACAACATACAAAAACCCAAGCTAAAATGTGACTTTAAATCCTCAATAATCATAGATAAAACTCTCTATAACAATTAACAAGTTTTATCCAAACTGCGCAAAGTGGCGAAAGAACATTATGAAGATTCCAAAATAGGATTGTAAACACATATTCCACATACGCCTGGTCCCCACTTGTAACTAATGCTAAACCTAAAAATTTAGGTGCATTTGTAGTACTAAACTTGGATTTAAATCTAGGTGTGCTAGAAGAACCTATGTTCACATCAAAGGTAACTAATACGAAACTTAGAAATCTAAGTATATCAGTAGAACCTATGACAATCTCAGTGGTAATTGGTACTAAATTTGGGCAAATGCATAGTATATCAATAGAACTAATGAAATAAAAAGATCGTTCACATCAAAAAATTAACAAGATAAGTTAATCAAATATTTTTTATTCATATAAATGATCAATACATGCAAATATTATTCATAATTGAATTACAGGAACAATTTATGCTCAAGATTATTCTACTGGATGATTTTCTTTAGGTTTAGAGGAGCTCAGTGCTGGTTCTATGCCTAATGTAGGATCATCCAATCCGTACGAGGAGTTAATGAAGTTGAAATCTTGAAGCATTCTCCTATTACTGCTGCTCGAGGCATCTAACAGATAAGGAGGTCGAACTATTTCTAGCTCATCATATAGACCATAATTCCCTAAGTATTTGGACATCCAACATTAAGGAATGGTTCTCACAAGGGTCTAACTGACATCCAGTTTAAAAGGAGGATCCTGACACTCTAAAAGTCCCGAATCAGCCCAATACTATAGTCTACTATCCTGATCGACCTTCATAATTATTAGGTAATTGGATCAGCCCAATTTATAGCCTTCACGTTAAACCTGACTAAAAGGTTCATCAAAATGACCAAGAGACTCATTGTACCCCTCCATAAAAAGCTCTATAGGTTTTTTGTGAAACTGGAAAGTCAACCTCTCAACCTGGTGTTGTAGTTTATTCAGCACTCCATCCTTGATTTGCAGTTAAGAAGACTAGGTGACAAGTTGCTTGCCCTAGGATTGGATTTTTTGGGACATCTCAGTAATGGCTGAAATCTTGACCTTTATTTGTGCATCCTGATTTGCAAGAGTCTGCTAAGTCCTACTTTCCTCAGTTGTAGCTCAGCCCAGCCTTGCCTTTGATCCGGAGGAGGTACAAGTTTTGGATTTTTTAAGGCCTCTAGTTCTTCCCTCGGAGTAGAATTTTTAGTCTCCAAAAATGAGACTCCCTCATCAACAGCATTAGTAGATGAAGAAACCTTCAAAGAGTTCATCTCTTCTCTCATATTGTTATTTTCTTCCTCTAACAGCTTGGTGATGGCCCTAGCCTCATCCACTTAACATTTGAGAAAAACTCTTTCTTCCGTAAAAAAAGAATCATATTTCTCTAATTTCACCTCAAAGCCCCATGATTCACTTAGAGCTTTGTATTTTTTTCTCATAATAAACATGCTGGAGAGCCTTGGATCCTTTATGATGTTCTCAAAACTCTTGAATCATTTCAAAGTAGGTAATATTATTAGACATTGCCCGATCAAGAAGATATTTCAAGTATAATTAAACTTTCTTATCTTGATCTGAAACATCTTACCCATGAAAATTTAATAGATGTTCCTTGGACAAAGTCATATGACCAGCCTTGAATAGATCATTGCATCTCTTGGGTAGCTTAGATTCAATAGAGGAAAGTTGATCCATTTTGGCCTTGAATAATAAGAGTCAAGAAATATCCAATCAATAAGAAAATAAAGAGTTTGAAGAAGTAATCAAAAGAAAACAAGCATAGAGATAAGAAATAGTCATTTTCTTTGATAAAAGTCAGATTAAAAATACATTGAAAATAAATGAAGATAAAAATGAAAAAGGCTAATTATCTTCTCCCTATAAGTAGAAGTTTTAACTTAATTGGAGATAACAATTGTTATAGTTGATTTACTCAGAAGTAAAGACTCAGTAATTGTTTACGGTTGATCGGTTGTAGGTTCCAAAGCAAGGGTGGAATCCAATTACCCAACATCATCTTCAACTTGTTTATCCATGTTGGGGAGGGAACCAAAATCATTTTGAAGGAAAATCTCAGACTCTTAAGGAGTACCAACTTCAATAAGTGTTGTTGACCAACCACCCTTGTAGCACTTCTTCTTCACATATTCAATTTGGACAGAATTAGCTGTGATAACTTTTTCCAATCCATTGTTGAAAGAAGACTCTCTAGCCTTCACCCTCTGGGTCTTCTCAGCAACCAAGTTCTTCTCGAACTCAGATACTTGTCTCTAAACTACTTCAACCTCATTATCATCCTTCTTCTGAGCATCCTCAACAGTTTTTATTTTGTTCTCCCAAGAATGCTTCTCATTTACCAATGCTTGTTGGGAGTCAATGAAGGATTTTTTTCAGTCACTAAAAGTCCTCTTCTATGTCATTTGAAGAAGAATGAAGTGCATCGTCCTTCTCTAAAATTTGGTTGAAATCAACTAGGAACTGTAAAAAAGATAGGCGAAATTAGCGGAAGAAATTAGTGAAAAAATTACAAGTATGAGTAAGTAAGAGTTTTTACTAAGGCAAGGCTTTGAGCAACCCTCTCAGAAATTTTCAAATGGGGCATAACAGAGGTAGCACCCCTATGATCTGGTAAAGTACCAGACTTTGTTAATTGTTTGGATAATATAGGACCTATGACCACAAGAGAAATCGTGTTAACAATTAGTAAATTGACCAAAATCTGTTGGTCAGAAGAAAAAGTAGTTCCTTCAGTAAGTCTAAAAGGAAGACCTTTTCTTATATGTTTATAAAGGGGTTCATCACCGTTTTTAGTTGGACTCCTCTTCCCAGCCTCTTCTTTATTAGTGGCCCCACCCATAGAAGATTTCGTGGAGCTAGGAGTAACAACATCTCCCATTATATTGGGAAATTTACTTTTTCCTATATTAGCAGTAAGAGGAAGGTCAGAGTCTAAGGATGAAGAAGGACTTGGAGCAAGTTCATCACTGCCTGATTAAGTGGGCACTGGGTCCTGGTCCAAGTCAACCATAATGGAAGGAACAATAAAAGACGATCGGGCAACAAAGGAGGTGACATAATTCCTATATTTCTCCAAGTATGATTCCCAGCTAGTATGTTCCCCACCAATTTTTTTATGAAGGCCGTAGAGAGACTTGAGCTCGTTTAACTTAATGTAACCTTCTTTGGGACACTTTCTTTTTATTATCATTACAAGTTTGAATATTTACAAAAATGTCACCAGCAGTGCGAACCATCAGCAAAGCTAATAATTTTATAAGTATGGGAAGCCGATAACCAACCAAACATAAGAAATGTAGTCTGAGCTACTACCAAAACTAAATGCTCCATACTTTCAAAATAAGCATTAAGTATGGAACATTGGGGGCTTTTGTTGATACAAAAAAAGCATAAATATACATATATCATTCATTGTGGCAATAATCCTAGTCAGCAAGGCATAACCACCGACAAAGACCTAAAATACCGACAATCATACTGGTATGTTGACCACACCAAAGACGCCCGATCAACAGTAGGGAGGCAGATGAACAATATTAACAAAACGTCACTAGACAGATACAATATGGATCCTTTGTACTGATGTAAATGCCTAATTTATAAAGGCATTCCATCCTTTAACATTCTATCCTTTTGTCTTCCTATTGGGCTATAAATACGTTGTAATATCTTATCCAATGGCAAGTGATTGAAAGAGGAATACTAGGCAATAAGGAACACATTGGACGTAGGATTTTCTTCATATGTTGGATAACTTTGAAAACCATTTTGTCTCTTTCTTTTACATATGAATATAATATGTGATTAATTATTTAGGTCAAGTCTAGTTTTTTAACATTAATAGTGTATTTTGGAGTCCCAATACCATTATTGAAACTTTGATATGTTCAATTCAAATTTTTTAAATTTTAGACTAAAGCATTCCAATTCCAGTTCCAAGGCATTGGATCGGGCTTCCTACACATTCCATAGTAGCAGAAGTGACAAGAGAACATTTTTAAATTATAAAAATTATTTTCCTCCATTTTTATTCTATCTCTTATTTTATTAGTGGAAATGTCATTTTAAAAATAATGTGTGGGGGGAGTCCCACACTTTTATATTATTGGAAACAAATAATCACTGTAGAGTTTTAGTTTCTTAATTTTACCAATCTACTAAATGAATAATCAAAAGCTAATTCTTACTTTTTATCATTCAAATTTGATTATACTATTGTTGGTACATTAAAAAAGTTCCTCCTCCCCACCCCATAACCCATACCCCCTAGAAAAAATTATGTATGTTGTGACATTAGGAATGATAGTATTCGAATTTCCACTACAACAATTGGATTTGAATTTTTTTTTATTAAGAAATTGTAGCAATCTTTTGCAGATTAGTTTACTAACTGGATTATTTGGATATTGGGGTCTGGATGGCATATAGGGTCCTTCCAACCTATGAAAATATTACAACATCATTGAAATTGTATAGTTTATTAAATATCCAAGTAGAGGAATTTTACCTTATGGGCACCATTGATTTGGGGTCATTGACTGCAATGATAGTGGATGATAAAAGGTTCGGTCCCCAAATGATAATTGTTGACCCCAAGACCCAATACCAATCTCTTAAGGTAATATTAAAATCCTAACCGGCTAACAACTCGACCTAAATGTTAAGTCTCAAAGTCAGCAATTTTGAATTGGATTCACTCACTATCCCAGAGGAAACGACTCATAAAGTAGGACTGTATATCTTGTCAGAGGGTGGTGTGTTGCAAGTTTACTATGCGAAGGTAATGGAAAAGGGAGACACATATAAGGTTATTATTTCTTTAAGACATAATAATGTGATAACATTACGTGCCATATCAATATATATATATATATATATATATATATATATATAAAATGGAGATAAATGATGAGGATGATATTAAAGATGAAATGAAGATAAACAATCACATCAAACATATAAGAAATAAAGACTTTTAAAGTGCTTCGCCTATAAATAAAGCCTGCGTCCATTATTATTTTATTCCCAGAGGTTTATAATAGTATAACATGGTGTAGATAGAGAGGTGTGTAGAGAGATGGAATTATTTGCTTGCTTGTTCAGATTGTCCCTTTGTCTAAGGGAAGGCATGTATTTATAGTGACGGGAGTCTGAGAGATGGGATATCTTTATATATTCAAACATTTACATATATTTACAATGAATATGATTATTGACCTTCTAGGGTTCCATGACTGTTGGTGAGTCTTATTCTAATGTCTTTTGATCTTTCGTCTGGTTTATCTTCCTTGAATTGGTTAGTATGTTGACCAACTCTCCTTGAGTACTGACCAACTCTCCTCGGGTGCCGAGCAAGTCTCCTCAGGTGCCTAGTAAGTCTGCTCGGGTATCGAACAAGTATGAATATTTCCATGTAGGATGTTATGTATCCCTTTTTGACTAGTCCACGTAGATAGATAATTTTGCTGTCAACAGAAGCCCCTAATGCTCTATACTTGATGGTTTACTTAAAGGGTGGAGTATTTATTCTACAATGTTTCTCGATGCTTGTGCATAATGAGATTCTTGATCTTCCTTCTTGATTTGTTCAACATAAAGTGCATTAACTTCTGGCCAACTGATGATTCAGGTTGATTAATGGTTGAGTTAGAGTTAATATTTCTTTTGAGGAACTCTATTCGTCGAGAGAATGTGTGCTATGTATCACCCCTAGGAATATGAATGCAGAAATTTCGTAGTTTGTAATTTGTGGCTTGTCGTAATCTTCAAGTGGTTTGATCAAGTAGTTGGCCGACCAACTGAGTGCTAACTGTATGTGGTTGATTTTTCTAATTTCTACTCATCTGAAGGCTTTGTTGATGAAACATGGTAGCTTTTGAACCCGATTCTTCAATCTGATTAGCACTGAGATAGTAACGGACTCTTAAACATTTGCATATAAGTACAACTTCTTCTTTTTCAGTGTTGGTGGAGAGAGCAGTAATGGAGATCCCAGTGATCTAAATGGTGAATTTGACACCTGAACTTCAATATCATGTGCATAATAACTCCTGGATGATGATTGTCTAGTGATATATCTTGTTTTATTATGATTTTGAGTTGAATCTAATCCTCAATGGATATCACATGATGTTATCAAATTATGCCATTGAATGAATAACTAATTTTGTAGTAAAAGCCCCCAAATACGGAGTATGAATCTGAATACTTACTTGGCCTTAAAGTATTTTTATCTTGCTAGAAAAAATAAGGCGGATGAAATCTTTCCTCACAATGATTTCCCAAAAGCTTTGCATGTAAAAATGATTTCCCAAGACATTTGCATGTAACTATCAAAATAATTGAATGATATTGCGGACCCAGTAATTTTGTTTGAGTAAAACTGCTTTTAACATAGAGAATGTGTCGGCATCCCAATTAGGGATTTGATATGTTCCAATTAGGAATCTGTGATCGGATAAGTCTGGAGACTATGGAATTTGATAAGTTCAATCTGATTCTGATATGTGCTGTTGATCGACATATTTGACATTCGGAGCCCCCAGTAATAATAATAATGATGCCCGAGCATTTGTTCGGACTTAACATAATAACATGATATAATAATGAGCATACTGAATATCCATGCTAATAAGAAATCCATATAATTAATAAGAGTTTCGACAATCTGTTGAGGCTTAGTAAGAAATCCAGATAAATAATAAGAGTGTCGACCATCTGTCGGGCTTAATGAGAAATCCAGAATAATAATAATAGTATCGGCCATCTTCCGGGCTTAATGAGAAATCCAGATAAATAATAATAGTTCCCACCATCTGCCGGGCTTAATGGGAAATCTAGATAAATAATAATAGATAGGATCGATTGATTCTGGATTGTTAGTAACAAGCATGATACAATATGTAATTATTTAAATGAATGAATGAAATTTTATTAACTTATCTTGTCAATCTTTGAATCTCTTAATCTCTGAATTGTTGTATTAATTGACAATCTGTCACTTTATTTCAGGGCCTAGACAATGGAATATTTACCCCATGCTCATGTCTAGTTTTAGTGATGTTTCATCACCTATAAATTCCTAGGCAATGGAATATTTATCCCATGCTCCTAACTTGTTGTAAAAATCTTATCTATATTGCCTCGGTTCCCAGATAGCGGATATTTTACCCAACTTCTTGACCCGTTTAGATGCGTTCTTTGGTCACCCATAATTAAGTAGGACTTTACCAACATTGTTGGTGTCTTCGTTGATGCCGAGCAACATTTAGTTGGCGGTCGCAGTTGCTGATTGTCGACCAACATTTAGTTGGCGATTGTTGAGTGCCGACCAACATTTATTTGGTGGAGGGCCAACCAACATTTTGTTGGTGGTTATTGAATACACATAGAGAGAATACTTTTCCCGACCAACTGTGTGCTGGAGATAAAAATATTAAATGTTGCAGATCTCCTCGGAGCTGAATATATGATAATAAATATTTTGTCGAGGTCCATGCTGAGATGAATATAGAATATGCATTCGAATGGATATAGAGAATGATTTATGCTTGAGCATATATTAGAACAATTAATAAAATCAACAATGCCTTACTGAGGATAAATTTCATAATGCCGAGCAATGATAATATTTTGCAGAAGTTTAAGATTATGGTCGAGTACTTTGTCGGGACTGAGTCTTGTACCTGGGGAATAAAATAAGTTACTCGAACATTTGTGGAGGCAAAATTAATTATTCATGAAAATAATTTATTCATCCAAACAACATATCATATGTATCTGCTCTAACATCAAGGAATATAAATTTTAAAATATGAAATAATATATTTTGTGCCAAATATGTGTCATATGAGCAGATTTTTCTCAAATATGAGCCATAAGTAAGACATAATTGTTTAATCTAGAATTTTTTGTAAAATTGTTTGAACTCCAATAAATAATTAGGTATAAGTTGGTTTTTAATAATTATTTTAGTACAAACATGTGAAATATAAGGAGGTTTTAAGAAACCAAAAATATTTGACACCAAATGGTGATTTTAATAAAATCATAAAGGTTTGACACCGGAGAGCATCAAAGAAAGTTTATCCACTTTTTCTTCCTGGTTACTGACCAACACATCTGAAATAAGGATCCTCAAAGATTTTTTCTCTGTTTTGGTCGATCAGTGCTGATGGTCTAAGAGTGATACTCCTCTGCATTTGGTGTTATAGTCCTATGATTGCCGACCTTTGAAGAGTGGTCTAGCGAAGTTAAAGTGATCTGGTGAAGGTGCTGGCCAAAAAAACATACCGACGGTCAGGTAATAAGAATGAAAGACCAATTGAGTGTTTTATCTTTGCTGCCAATTAAAATCAAATATTGGCGAGGAGTATTAGAATGTGCTGATCAATGGTCTGACTAGTAATAGGTCTACTGACCGGTGTCGCCGACTACTAGGTCTGGCAACGTCAATGAGATTTTCTTCTTTTCATATGAGCTCCGACCAATAATTGATGGTCTGGATCTATAATTGAATGAAAATGGTTGTGCCGACCAACAAATAGTAGGTCGAGAGAGCCCTCAATCTGTGCGATATTTATCGTCGATCAATAAATTATAGGTCAAAAATATTCAAGCCGTATAACACATGTTAATAAATTTCTTGCTAAAAAAATTGTTTTCTGCTCATAAATTTCAGGTCGCCGATTAGTAATGTATGGTTGGGGACCCTTTGTTTTGGTTATGTACTCTCCATCGACCAATGACAGGTGGTCAGGAAGTCTTTGACCTGTGCAAGACAATGTTAATTTTGATTCTGGTACCGCTTATGTCGTCAACAAATATAAGTGATGTCACCGACTAGGAAAGAGTGATGCCAAAGTCTACTGACTAAGAATGAGTGATGTCGGAGGATCATATGTGATCTACGATCAGGGACGTAGCCAAGAATTTTTATATGTGGGGGCTACAAAATTGTTAAGATAAAAAATAACAAACATAATAGAAAAGACTTAATATTCGATTAAAAATTTGTGACATAATTACAACTACAATTGTCCTCGATGGCTTTTCATAGATTGAAAGCGTTGAATGATACACTCATTATCAATAACAGCAAATACATCTTTTTCTACATACACGATCATATTATCATTCATCCATTTATCTTCCATCCGATTGCGCAATGAAGTCTTTATGAGATTCATAGCCGAAAACACCCTTTCTACGGAAGCCGTGGCAACCGGTAATATCAACGCCAAAGTCACAAGCAAATAAACCAACAGAAATACCCCACTTTTCTTTGTCTCAACCATCTTTTTTGCAAGAGAAGAAATTCCAAACAATCCTTGAAAGGTGGGATTAGATTACACATCAAGAAAATAAGTTTCAAGTTGAATATCAAGTTCAATGAGTTGGACGCTTGAAAATTCATTAGGATTAAAATGGGTAAGGCGAATTAATTTTACCTTGTCAAATGAAATAAACGAATCATGGGGACAAAGGCATGCCACACATAGTAGTAACTCGGTGTTCACCTCAGTGAAACGTTCATTAAGCTCATGAAGTTGCATATCAATGACCGCATAAAATATCTCAACACGATAATGATGCAAATTTGACCTTTTCGCCGCTTTACGTTGTGATCTTTTTATAGCAATGTATACATCCTCCATAATTGGAACTTCAATTTCAAGTTTCTCACAAAATGTACAAACTTCATCCAACAACAAGACCCATCCATCATCCAGCATCATTTGTAGTCGTTACTTGCATACTCGGACCAAAGACATGGCATTTACAATATCTTGATCTTTCCTTTGCAATGCCTTTGATAATTCATTTGCAAACCCCAATACATTTTTCATTAAGTGCATACAAAAAACAAATTCAAAGTATGCAATGAATCTATTACATTTTTTGCATCAATTCTATGCAAGGGGTTGATTGCATCCACTTTGACAATCTCAAGAACACCAATTACGAAGGGGAACATGCTCATCAAACTATGTAAAGTGCGAAAATGTGATCCCCAACGAGTGTCACCTGGACGTTGGAGAGATGTACTCTGATTTAATCCTTTTCCCATTTGAATCTCACCCTTTCCAATTTCACAATTAATGTTTTGAAGTTGTTGCTCACGAAGAAGGTCACGAGGCTTACACGAGGCTCCAACTAGATTAAGAACACTAGAAACCAAGATAAAACGATTCATAATATCATCATTTTTCTTTGCCACCGCAACAAGAGCCAATTGTAGTTGGTGAGCAAAATAATGAACATAAAAAGCACATTCATTCTCCCTCAAAATAAGTGTTTTGAGACCATTCAATTCACCTCGCATATTACTTGCTCCATCATAACCTTGCCCACGTAGTCTAGAAATGCTCAATCCATGGTTTGCAAAAAGACTATCTATTGCCAACTTAAGCGACACGGTCGTTGTATCCTTAACATGCACTACACCAATAAAGCGTTCCATGATTTTGTGACACCACGACTAATTAAATACCGGGTAGCTACTCCTTTATTAAATCAGTACAAAATGCCAAGTTGGTTCAGTTAATAGCATCACTGTCGAAAACATTTTTAAAGATTTATAACCACCTAGTATTTAAAAGTAAGTGCCAAATTTTAATTTAAGTCTGATTAACATACAGTACAAGAGTAATGGAAGAACAACATAATCCATTCACCATAACGAAGTAATGAAATAACCAACAAATAGTATTAAGTCCGTAGGAAAAACTCCTCACAACAATCCCACGAATGAAATAATAGCATAAGTCTGAATCCTGAATTAATTACATACCTGAAGTCTGAATAACTGAAATAAATGAAATGTCTCTAAAAGAAATGGGCGACATGCCCTACAACTGATAAATGCTGAATATAGAATCAAGATAGATGAAGCGTCTATAAGCAAAGTCCTGTAACTTCCACAAACAGCTACAGCTCGTCACCTGAATGAGGATCCTAAGCATGGTGTCCTTGTGGTTGGGCACCTAAAATGGTTTTTACAAAAATAGATTTGAAAGCAAATGGGTCAGAGCCCAAAAGTGGAAATCATTTTAAAAACAGCAAGTGTTTTAATAACATTAAAACATTAAATGCAAAATTCATGTTAGGACGTGCACTCACATGATATTCTCACCTCTCGACTACATGTGCACTCCTAACGAACCATACCCATCTAAATGATATTCATAACTAACCAAACCGTAATAAGTTCTACCCCTTACTACACGATTCCCATATTACATTCTAGCTTAATCAATATAATAGAGGGCTTTACTTAAACTCATATTCTCAGTTTGTAATATTGTTCACTATCAGTTAAACCGTTATGTTTTCTCAAAACATTACCATAATTATATTCAATACTAACATGAAAGTTCCCATTAATTAAGTGTATATTATTCACGTCATAAATATACGATACAAGCACCCCGTTCAAACGAGAGTTCGTTCGAACGAACTGGGCCTTCTAACGAGATCTCGTTCGAACGAAAGTCTTCGAACGAACATCCCTCTCGTTAGATACCAAACTGTCAACTCATTAGAAGTCTCATTCAGGTGACGAGCTGTAGCTGTTTGTGGAAGTTACAGGACTTTGCTTGTAGACGCTTCATCTATCTTGGTTCTATATTCAGCATTTATCAGTTGCAGGGCATGTAGCCCATTTCTTTTAGAGACATTTCATTTATTTCAGTTATTCAGACTTCAGGCATGTAATTAATTCGGGATTCAGACTTATGCTATTATTTAATTCGTGGGATTGTTGTGAGGAGTTTTTCCTCCAGACTTAATACTATTTGTTGGTTATTTCATTACTTCGTTATGGTGAATGGATTATGTTGTTCTTCCATTACTCTTGTACTGCATGTTAATCAGACTTAAATTAAAATTTGGCACTTACTTTTAAATACTAGGTGGTTAGAAATCTTTAAAAATGTTTTTGACGGTGATGATATTAACTGATCCAACTTGGCATTTTGTATTGATTAATAAAGGAGTAGCTACCCAGTATTTAATTAGTGGGGTCTACACTGCAGTGGTGGGAGTCTATTACCACCATGGAGGAGAGAGATACTCTCACTATCAGTTTTGGGTGCGGTTCGACCGCAAGTACTTTCCGTTAGCTGTTCACACGGAGATGAGAAGGAAGTTGATGAGCCTCAAGTAGGAGGATAAGAATGTGGCCGAGTATGAGGCCGAATTCACTAATCTTCTGAATATTGTTTCGGATGAGATACCGACAGAGGAGAAGAAAATACAAAAATTTACAGACGGAATGACATGGAGGATTCGTCAGCACTTGGTAGGGAGCCTCTCGTTAGCCACTTATTCTGATGTGGTTAACGCTGCACTGTTACACTGCCAGGATCATCGCTTTCACATGGCTGAGGGCAAGCGATCGGGAGAGTCCAGCCATCAGGGCAGGACTGGAGGAAATGGTTCCAGTGGGGCACATTCTGTTCAAGGGCAGAGGCAGGGTGATCAGGGTTCCCAGCAGGGGGATCACAAGAGATTCAGGTCAGGAAATTTCAGGCACGGACAAGGAGGTTTCCGGCAGGGCCATCAGGGTCCGAACGGCCATCAGAACCAGCAGGGTCAGAATGGTCAACAGCAGTTTCAGCAGGGCCAGTGGAGGAACGGTAACGGCCACCAGGACCGGGGGTAGCAGGGGCAGAGAGGGGGAAACTTCCCGGGGAAGTGTTTCGTTTGTGGCAAGACTGGCCATAAATGCCAGGACTGTCCTGATAGGGGTAGGGCCTCGCAGCAGCAGCAGGGTGCTCGACATGAGCCACAGAGGCCACATTTTCCACCTGCTCTCCCAGCTCCAGCCCAGGTGCCAGCACTACCAGCTATTCCAGCAGTTCCTGTGCAGCAGGGGCAGTTGTAGTATGGACGTGTCTATAATGTCCACCAAGCAGCAGCTCCACATGCACCACCCGCGATTGAGGGTATGTTTCCTATCCATGGTACTATGGGTCGGGTTTTGTTTGATACGGGGGCAACGCACTGTTTTATAGCTACACATTTTGCGAAAGCCTTAGGGTTGTTAGCCACAGCAGAGAGCACAGTGACGTGTGTAGACTCGCCATTGGGGAGTGGGTCGCTTATTTTCTTTATATGCCAGGGTGTGGGGGTAGAGATTGGTAGTCTGGTATTACCTGCAGACATGTTGGTATTAGATATGCATGTACACGATGTGATTATCGGTATGGATTGGCTCACTGATTATAGAGTCATGATTGATTGCTTCGGTGGGAGCATTGTTTTTGCCATTCCGGGGCAAGAGATGTTTATAGTGGCGATGCCTCGTCCAGAGGGAGGTTCGATCGCCCATTTGTATTACATAGAGGAGGATACCTCTAGGGAGGTTGTGATTCCTTTAGATTCGATCCCAGTTGTCAGGGAGTATTCCGATGTGTTTCAGGAGATACCAGGCCTACCTCCCAGTCGAGAGGTAGACTTTGTCATAGACTTATTACCATATACGAGACCTATAGCACGCGCACCGTACCGTATGGCTCCAGCTGAGATGAGGGAGTTACGGGATCAGATTGAGAAGTTGTTGGGTCAGGAGTTTATACGGAGGAGTACTTCACCGTGGGGTGCCCCTGTGTTGTTCGTGAAGAAGAGAGATGGTTCACTGAGACTGTGTGTGGACTACCGGGAGTTGAACAAAGTCACGATATGGAATAAGTATCCGTTTCCTCGAATCGATGACTTATTCGACCAGTTGAGAGGAGCTTATTTCTTCTCAAAGATTGATTTGAGATCGGGATACCATCAGTTGCGTATCAGGGAGGAGTACGTCTCGAAGACTGCGTTCTTATCGAAATATGGTTCTTACGAGTTTCGGGTTATGCCTTTTGATTTGACCAATGCTCAAGCCGTGTTTATGGACTTGATGAATAGGGTGTTCAGGGACTTCCTAGATCAGTTTGTCATTATCTTCATTGATGATATTCTAGTTTACTCCCAGACAGATGAGGAGCACACCGAGCATTTGAGGCAAGTTTTGCAGACTCTACGTCAAAACGAGCTGTATGCAAAGTATGAGAAGTGCGGGTTTTGGTTGAAGGAGATCCAGTTTTTGGGACACATTATTTCCGACCGGGGGATATCTGTTGATTCGGGGAAAGTATCCGCGGTGAGGGAGTGGGGACAGCCCACGACACCGACGGAGATCCATAGTTTCTTGGGCCTAGCAGGATACTACAGGAGGTTCATTCGGGGATTTTCAAAGATAGTGGGTCCTTTGACACATCTGACTCGTAAGGGTGTACCATTCATCTGGAGTGATGCCTGTCAGTTGGCATTCGATGAGTTGAAGAATAAATTAACCTCAGCACTTGTGTTAGCATTGCCGAGACCGGGAGTTGAGTATCTAGTTTACACCGATGCGTCCTTGCAAGGACTTGGAGGCGTATTACAGCAGGAGAGTCAGGCCATAGCTTATGCTTCCCGTAAGCTCAAGCCTCACGAGAAGAATTACCCCACTCATGACTTGGAGTTGGCGGAAGTTGTATTTGCACTTCAGATATGGAGACATTACCTTTTGGGGGAGAAGTTTCGATTATTCACGGACCACAAGTCCCTACCGTACCTATTCACGCAGAAGGAGTTGAATATGCGGCAACGGAGGTGGCTTGAGTTCGTGAAGGATTATCAGTTCGATATCCAATACCACCCGGGGAAGGCTAACGTGGTAGCAGACGCGTTGAGCCGTAGGCCAGTTGATGAAATGGCAGGGGTGTGGAAGGCAAAGTGGAAGGAGTTGGGACACCAGGATGCAGTGGCCCGATCATTCATGTCAATAATGACTGTTACGCCGCAGATTGTCACGAGAGTGATAAAAGCACAAGCCGATGACTCGTTCTGTCAGGAGCTGATAGTTCGGTTACTAATAGAGGGAGCCGAATCCTATACCGTTAGCTCAGATGGGGGATTACGCTTCAATGGGAGATTGGTAGTCCTAGAAGTGGAGGAATTACGGCACGAGGTGATGACAGAGTCGCACAGCTCATGGTTCGCGGTACATCCGGAAGGGGACAAAATGTACCAAGACATGAGACGACAGTATTGGTGGAGCGGGATGAAGAGAGATATTGCCGTGTTTGTTTCTAAATGCACCACTTGTCAGCTAGTAAAAGTGGATCATCAGAGACCGGCAGGACTTCTACAGCCATTGGAGATTCCGATGTGGATGTGGGAGAGCATATCCATGGACTTTATCACGGGATTGCCTACGTCACAGAGAGGTCATGACTCCGTATGGGTGATTGTGGACAGGTTGACCAAATTCGCTCATTTTCTACCCGTAAGGACAGACTACACTACGGGACAGTATGCCCAGCTCTTTATTGCATAGATAGTGAGACTTCACGGTGTGCCCCTAAATATCGTGTCTGACAGAGATAAGATATTCGTTTCACGGTTTTGGGAGAGTTTTCAGGAGGCCATGGGCACGAAATTGCGGTTGAGTACGGCGTATCACCTGCAGACCGATGGGCAGACCGAGCATACAAACCAGATGTTGGAGGACATGTTGCGTATGTGCATCATTGATTTCGAAGGTGGATGGGAGCAGTATCTTCCACTGGTGGAGTTTGCTTACAACAATTCCTACCAGTTCACTATTGGCATGGCTCCATTTGAGGTATTGTATGGTAGACCTTGTCGTTCCCGAGCGTGTTGGTTGGAGGTGGGGGACAACAAACTACTTGGGCCGGAAGTAATTCAGGATACTTCGGCGAGAATAGAATTGATTCGGAGTCGCATTCGGGTAGATCAGGATCGACAGAAGATCTATGCTGATGCGAAGAGGTTCTTCAGGGAGTTCCAAGTGGGGGACCAAGTTTTACTCCGAGTATCTCCTATGAAGGGGATTATGTGTTTCGGGAAGAAAGGGAAGTTGGCACCGAGATATGTGGGACCATTTCCTATTATTGATCGGATTGGACCGGTTGCGTATAGGCTTGGATTACCGAAGCATTTGCATCTGATTCACGATGTATTTCATATTTCCTCGCTAAGGAAATATCTTAGAGACGATTTGGCTCATTCTCATATTTCTTTGGAGGACATCGATCTCCATCCTGATAACTCCTACGAGGAGGGGCCGATTGCTATTTTTGACCTAAGTGAGCGGAAACTACTGTCAAAGATAGTTCTGTTAGTACGTGTTCAGTGGCGACATCATAATGTCGAGGATTCCACATGGGAGCGCGAGGATGAGATGCAAGAACGTTATCCAGAGTTGTTCTTAGCAGGTACTTTCTAGTTCCGAATTTCGGGACGAAATTCAGTTATTAGGGGGGAAGTATGTAATACCCCGTATTTTTGTGATAATTATTTATGGGATTAATTGAATTAAATGTGTATTAATTGGAAATTAATCCGGATTAAAAATACTAGCGAGATGCGAGTTGGTATTTGATTATAGTGTGCATATATGATTATATATAAATATTGAATAGTGAAACTTGTCGTGAGATTGAAATACGGCAATTTGGGAATCTTGTTGAGACGCGTGTGACAGTCGCGTCATGGAATATAATTATGATAATTAAAAAGTGAATTTTAATTCTATAAACCGTATGGTCATTTTGAGTGCGCCAACGCGTCCGTAAGGGTCGAAATAGTCTGGAAAATACTAGCCGGGGGTTTAGTTTGGGTCCCGGGGCATTTTAGGCCATACCGGCAACGTATAAGGGTAGTTTGGTAATTTTAGAATTTTGGGATTTTTGATTAACGAATTTTAGGAGTTTTAAATGGAAAATTAAAAGACCCACTAACCCATTACCAGCCATTAACTAATTAGAGGGCTACGGGGGTTATTAGAATTAGCCCCAAAAGTTCCTAAGACAAACCCTAGCCTCCATTGCCACCATTAGAGAAGAAAGCTTGGAGAGAGAGAGAGGAGGAATTCTGCATAAGAGAGAGAGAACCATTCATCATATTCATCATCAAATCCAGAGTTACACTTAAGGCAAGTGGTTTAATTTCAATTAATTGCAGAGAATGCTTCTTCCATGCGTAGGAATTTGTTATAATTGTATTTGTTTGGGAGATGGATGAAAACTCATTAAACTTGGAATTAGAATCTTGCATATTGATGAGGAATTGCATGTAGAATTGTATGTAGGTGATTATTCTTATGATAATAATATCTTGGATGAAACAAAAACGGATTTAATTAGGCTCATGGATGATTTATAAGTTTTAGGGTTCATGTGATTTGGGAAAAATGGTGGAGATTTGATAATTTGATGTAGTTTAGGGTGATTTGAACCCATATAAATGTTGTTATTCGGTTGAAACATGTTTAGGGATGATTAGTAGCTTTGAACAATCATTAGATTAATGTTTAGATGAGGATAGAGGTGAAGAGAAGTTACAAAAACGAGATTTGGAAAATCTGGGCTCGAAACTGGCCACTCGTTAGAAGACCTGCCCAGGTCGTTCGAACGAGCTCGTATGAACGAGCTTCTAACGAGTTGACATTTTGGTATCTAACGAGACGGATGTTCATTCTAAGACTTTCGTTCGAACGAGATCTCGTTAGAAGGCCCAGTTCGTTCGAACGAACTCTTGTTCGAACAGCCTCGTTCGAACGAGACTTCTAACGAGTTGACAGTTTAGGCTTTTTAGCCTGTTTTGATTTTGCGTGTCCCGTAACCTTACTTAATGGTAAAGATAACCTTCCCTTGATGATAAATTGATATAGTAGGGACATTTGAGATATATAGAGGAGTAAAACCTAGAAGTGTGATTCGAACCAAATGGAAATAATGGAGTAGGACGTGAGTGTCTATTACGATGCGAGAACTATTGACGGCCTAAATAATTATATTAATCGGGAACATATATATTGTGTAGCATTATATGTCGGTACGAATGAGAAGTGTACCACCAATATATTATGGTGATTACTAAGATGTGTTCATACTTAGTATATGTATTGCTTTTATGTGTATAACATACCTACCATACTTGCTATCACGGGAGGTTTACATTCGCTTAGGGCCCTCTAATCCTTGTGTTGCCCGGATTTAGACTGGTACCTCGATGAACATAGGTCAGAGAAGGACTTATTGGGATGTTAATAAGTCTGCTGATCGTGGGAGCGCAGGTATGTGCGTGACCCATGTGATGTGACTGTGTTCGCCTCCATTATTTGTGATTGTTGTTATCTGAGAACGATTCTTGAGAGATTCGAAATGCGTGATCCTTATGTACGTGATGTACCGGGATGGATAGTAGAGTATGTGTGCACCACAGCTTAGTCTCGGGGTGCTTGTATCGTATATTTATGACGTGAATAATATACACTTAATTAATGGGAACTTTCATGTTAGTATTGAATATAATTATGGTAATGTTTTGAGAAAACATAACGGTTTAACTGATAGTGAACAATATTACAAACTGAGAATATGAGTTTAAGTAAAGCCCTCTATTATATTGATTAAGCTAGAATGTAATATGGGAATCGTGTAGTAAGGGGTAGAACTTATTACGGTTTGGTTAGTTATGAATGTCATTTAGATGGGTATGGTTCGTTAGGAGTGCACATGTAGTCGAGAGGTGAGAATATCATGTGAGTGCACGTCCTAACATGAATTTTGCATTTAATGTTTTAATGTTAATAAAACACTTGCTATTTTTAAAATGATTTCCACTTTCGGGCTCTGATCCATTTGCTTTCAAATCTATTTTTGTAAAAACCATTTTAGGTGCCCAGCCACAAGGACACCATGCTTAGGATCCTCATTCAGGTGACGAGCTGTAGATGTTTGTGGAAGTTACATGACTTTGCATGTAGACGCTTCATCTATCTTGATTCTATATTCAGCATTTATCAGTTGTAGGGCATGTCCCCCATTTCTTTTAGAGACATTTCATTTATTTCAGTTATTCAGACTTCAGGCATGTAATTAATTCAGGATCCAGACTTATGCTATTATTTCATTCGTGGGATTGTTGTGAGGAGTTTTTCCTCCGGACTTAATACTATTTGTTGGTTATTTCATTACTTCGTTATGGTGAATGGATTATGTTGTTCTTCCATTACTCTTGTACTGCATGTTAATCAGACTTAAATTAAAATTTGGCACTTACTTTTAAATATTAGGTGGTTTGAAATCTTTAAAAATGTTTTCGACAGTGATGCTATTAACTGAACCAAATTGGCATTTTGTATTGATTTAATAAAGGAGTAGCTAACCGGTATTTAATTAGTCGGGGTGTCACAGATTTCCCCCCTTTTATCAACATATCTCAAGACGACAACCATTTGTTCCTTAATCGACACATCACGGGACTCATCAATTAAAACTGCAAAAAATGAATCTCCGATGTCTTTGATAATGAAGTCCACAATCTCACTTGAAATCGAATTAACAATATCTTTTTGAATATCCGCTGACGTCATTGTGTGATTTGAGGGAGCATTCTTCAATGCAACGGCTCTAATATCAGGATTTAAATCACAAGAAAATTTCATAAGTTCAAGAAAGTTCCCTTTATTTTTTGACTCTTCCGATTCGTCGCTACCACGAAATGCAAGCCCTTGGCGTAAAAGAAATTTAATAGAGTTTATTGATGCACTTAGTCGTGTTCGGTAATCCATACGAGCTTTGTCCGATTGCTTGTGTAAAATTGTCTCAATGTGTTGACTTTCATTCATTAAATTCTCACATGCCTGCAAAGCCTGATTATGGGTACTAGTAGGACCTCCCACGTGAGTAACAAATCTCTCTTTCTTCTTCCAATTAGAAAAACCTTTTCCCACAAATACGTCCCCACCTGCTTGGTCACCCACATTTTTCTTGAAAAGATAACAACACAAACAATATGCAGCATTAGTAGTGATGCTATATTCTAGCCATTGAGAAAATTCATTAAACCAAGCAGGGTTAAAACGCTGCAATTGTTTGCCCATAGTTTTATACGGGAACGTGTGGCCACGAGGTTAACAAGGCCCCTTTTGTATATAGGCTCTACGGAGTTTATCTTCCAGTTTAGGATTGCCACGAGCAATTGGAGTTCGTAGGGCGGGATCGGCATGTAAATCCTCTAAAATAATTTCATCCGGTTCTATATTGCTGTCAATATGCGGTGTCGATGTCGACTCCAATTTTCTTTAATAAAACCTGTCCATAAGTTGACTGAATTGACAAAAAAAATTAGGTCCATTAATAACGCCAAAAAAAAATAGATTCAATAATATCCCCCAAAAAATTAGGTTCATTAAAATCCCCCCCCCCCCCCCCCCCAAAAAAAAATTTAATGGTATAAATTAAATAAATACCAAAACCAACTAAACTAAATACCAACTCTTTAAATTAACAAAACAGAATGTAGACTAAATTAACAAAACATAAATTAATTCAATTGTTGGTTCAATGGTTTCTGACATATGAGAGAAGCAAACCCTTAAGTTATATCATGAAGTCAACCACACAAACAATGTAGACTAAGTCTAAGTTGGTTGTAAAAATAAATATGAGAATCAGCAAAAGCAAACCCATTAACCACACAAATTTGAAATACGGTACCTGTAGGCTGTATAGGCTAGTCCGGAAATGGCTCCTGCCGGAAATGGGGTTGTTTCTCTGCGCCGAAAATGACTTCTCCTCTCTCTCTCTCGGCAGTTGGCAGCCGCTCTCCTCTGTTTCAGACTTTGAAACATGAGATAAAATGTTTAGGTTTTAACATTTGGGTTTTAACATTTGTTTCAGACTTTGTAAATATAACTCCCAAAACTTTTTTATTTCAACTTTTACCCCAAATATTTTATAAACCTACATTTCTAAAAAAAAAAAAAAAAAACCTTCGTGGGGGCTGGAGCCCCTGCTCAGCCCCATGTAGCTCCGTCGCTGTCTAAGATCCATAATAGTTGGTCGAGAAAAATCCCAACCTGTGCCGACCAAGTCGGGTACTTTGAGGACTCTGGTATGGCATCGACCGATTATATGATACTAGCCAGAATAATTTTATGGAGTCGGTGATGAGATCAGAACTTCGCATAACTTCATGATATATGATCTGAGCAACTGTGATGAAATTTTCCATTGGATCTAAAACTCAAATAAATAATACACGATTTCAAAACTTTCAACATCAACGTTTTTATTATATATAGAGTTGTGATTATGCTGGTGAAGAATTAAAATGTGTTTTCTTTTGATAATGAGGATCTCTGGCTATGCCTGTTCATTTTCTTTTCTTTCACGGACGTGGGTAAATGATTTTTTAGGAGAGACGGAGTTATTTTGGTTTCCTGTTTCAATTTAAGTTCACCATTCATAAATATATTTGTTTCACTGATTCGATTAGTGATCCCTTTAGGTCAAGAAGAAGAAATTTTATGAGGATTTCACATCAAGATCTATATGAATCGAATATGAATTTGTGCAAAATCTGTAAGAAACTCTCTTATATTTATTTTTTGTCACATATTGCACATAAATCATGATCGCATAAAAATATGATGATTCGTACATATAAACGTATATACTTGTATAGTAACATGTCTGCATAGAACTTTTTTAAACATCTACGATTATAAAAAATTTCTTATGGAGATTCATAAATAAGAATTGAGCAAACAGTTTACTAGGATAACTATATAGTATTATATGGGTAATTATTTAAACAATTATGAAATAAGAGATAAAAATTAAAGGACTTATCGTTTTCTTGCAAATCATTTTTGTAGATCTGTTCATGGTGATGAAGTGTATCATGAAAAGAATGAGAATGATAATAGTAGGATAATTACGACCCGTTCATCTTTGTTTGTTCTAATATGAGAAAAAGATTTTCATGTTGATTCCCACAGACGATTCCAATCTCTTGATGATAGAAAATGGCCTCTATGCCATTTTAGTGGCGTCAACAGCAGAAAAATGACGAGTATGAGATTGAAGATGAAATGAAGATAAACAATAACATCAAACATATAAGAGACAAAGACTTTTAAAGTGCTTCGGCTATAAATAAAGCCTACGTCCACTGTTATTTTATTTCCAGGGAATAGTACAACATGGTGTAAAGAGAGAGAGAGATGTGTAGAGAAATGAAATGAATTGCTTTCTTGTTCAGATCGCCCCTTTGACTAAGGGAAGGCATGTATTTATAGTGATGAGAGTTCAAGAGATGGAATGTCTTTATATATTCGAAATTTACATCTATTTACAATGAATATGATTGTTAGACTTCTTGGGTTGCATGACTGTTGGTGAGTCTTCTTATAATGCCTTTTGATCTTTCGGATGGTTTATCTTCTTTAAGTTGGTTGGTATGCCGACCAACTATCCTCGGGTGGCGAGAAAGTATGAATATTTCGATGTAGGATGACAGGTGTCCCTTTCAATTTTGGTGTCAACAATATATGTGTGTGTGTGTGTGTTTTATTGATAAGAATTATTTTTTTATTGATAAAACAAGGTCGTACACAGAATTGAGGACGTAGATTACAAGAATGAAAAAGAAAATAAAGGAAATAAAAAATTCTGCTATAAGAAAAATAATTTTTTTCGGCACTTTTTTCTCAGTATTATTCAAAAATACTGCAAATTTTATTTTTACCAGCATTTATTTATAAGTATTGAAAATTCACGGTATTTATATTGATGTGCTGCATAAGTAGAGCATTTTTTTAATGTGGATTTGCAAATTTAGGACCTATTGTAATACATATTTTGAAAATGGGACAACTAATATTTTATTTATAGTTTTAGTCCCTAATTTTCAATAAAGCCGTTGGCAGGGACCCATTTTCATAAAACGTCAACCAATCACAGCTTGCCACGTGTCTCTTTAATTTAAAATAGGGACTAAAAATGGAAACGAAATGTTTGTTTTCCTACATACATAATCAATATAATTTTATGTCCTAAAAGTACATAATCTATTTTTTAATTAATGCTGAAACAAATATGGTATTTTTCACGCATTTCATAACTAATGCCACTAAAATTGGGAAAAAAATTACCTTCACTTAAATAAATATGGCAAGTCTTATTTTCTTTTAAAAAAATATCACTTTTGCCCTATTTTTTGGCTGGTAAAGTTGCGTAAGCTTCGATGGCTCTCTGTGCACGTTCTCCTCTCTCACATATCTTCCTCTCCCGTATCTAGCTCAATCTCTTAAACCTAATCATCAACAAACCTTATCAAGTATCTACCTTAATCTCACCCAATCACTTTGCCTCAATCCCACTCATCTTGGAACGATTTTTGCTGTTCCCTTGCTATAAGAAGGATGACGGTGCTCTCATCTCACCCATATTTCAATTTTCGGAGGCTCAGATAATCACTTTCATTATTTCGGTGTATTTTTCTTTAAAACATTGAACGATTTTGATCTTTGAAGCTTTGCACGATTTTTTATGTTTCCCTGTTAGAAGAACGATTTTATTCTTTGAAACTTTGAGGTAAGTTACATTTTATTTTGTTTATTTCAGTGTATTCTTCTTATTTCTGTGTATTTTTTTGGCTCAGAGAATCACTTTCTTGCATATATTGGCTTTTGATTGGGTTCTATTTGTTACTCGCAATAGAGGCAAAGAGTTTTCACAAGAAAGATATATAAGAAAGAAGAAATCCCGGAAGCAAGGTAATATTTTCTTTTGTTCGTGATATGTACCTGTGAGTTTTTAAATCCATACCAGTCTCATTAGTCATGAATCAATAATACTTTGACATCTTTAGTATTTAACCCTTTTTTTCCATATTTGATATTATATAATCATGTATATGAAATAGTGTAATCTTTGTTTTTTCGTAACATTTGTGTTATACAAAATTTATGCATATAGGTAATGGTTACGATAGACACTTTAAATAAGGAAAAACTAAATATAGCGGGGTTGCATGAAACTATAAAGGAAAAATTAGTACAAAATTGGTAGGGGTGTTATTATGGTAATTATTGTTGTGTAATCTTTGTTTTGTTATAATTTGTATTTTTGTGAGAGAAAAAAATATTTAATTTTTTTTAATTTTAATTGATGTGCGAGAGAAAAGTGTTAGAAATTTTTAATTTGTTAGTTGTTACTGTGTTTTTGGTTCTATTAATATAATTAGATGAACTATTTAGTTGGATTTTCTTATCTATTTTTGGTAACTACCAATTTTTTTTCTCTCTTTCATTTATTTCAATTGATTAAAAAAGTCCAGTTCAACGTAAACTTAAATCACTCCCTATTATATCATCTTTGTGTACCTCTTATACCCCTATTTTAATTGATTAGTATTATTTTAATCAACTAAATTGACGTGTTTTTTTTACTATAGGGGGTTGTATACATATTTTTTTTCATGTTTATGTATGTGTGCATTCATGTGATGGTATATATGTGTCACATTTGCATTTTCGTTTGATGTGTACATATTATTTCTCATGTATGTGTGTATTCATGTGTGCAGGTATATATGTATCACATTAGCCTTTTAGTTTGATATTATAAAACTTACCAACTCTAAATGAAAATTAGATGGGTCTACATGTCTTGATTCGTTTATTTTAAACTATTTTAGAATTATTAGTTCATCTTACTTTTATATATGATAATGTCCAAACTACAAGCTAGAGCTAATCACCAGAGTTCGACAACATATTATTGCGCGAACAAATGTAAAAACCTTTTTTACAATGTTTTAAGTCATTCAGTTTGGTTTGTATATGTTTCGTTTTGTAATTAATGTTGTTGTGATGCTATCTTTACAAAATTAGTTTTTTACATTGTAGTTGAATTTAGTAAGCCCCTTTATTCATGTAATACGTGAAGAATTTTAAGATAACAAAAAAGTTTTAATATTATTTTCTATTCTGGACATTTTGATTTAGTAGCATTTTCATCAAGATTCTATGATTTAATTATGCTATCTCATTATTAAAAAGGAGATTTGTTTTTCGTAATGATTATTTTTTACTAAAGTTATTTTTTAAGCGACAGCCTTATGCGTTATTTTAGAAAATTGAGTCTTGATGTGAGTTGTTGTGTTGGGGTATTCATTCGTTGTACATTGTTTTCGTTTAAGCTAAAATGTTTAGGCATTATGCGTAGTTTTTTTCTTAATGTGTCATGATTCATTGCTACATTAATATCGTTTAGTAATTGATTATGTTATGAGTGAGTTTATAAATTGTTGTTAACTAATTAAGTTTAAAATAAATTGATAGTTAAGTTTCTTCATTTTTGTAAGAGGGTACTTTAGATTATAGATGGAGGCGTAACCCCTATTTGAGTATGGTAATGATAAGATAATTTGGCCAAAGCTTTAGATTAATGATAGGACATACAAACACAGACCCAATGAAGATAAACTCAGTATAAACTCACAAAACTCTCGTATATAGCTGAGGGAATAGTAATGAACTTTAGAAGTAACTTAGCTAGAGGCAGAGAAAGTAAGCGCCCTAGATACACCTTGGTAGGCAGGTAGAAATACACTTAACACCCTCAAGAATCTCTGTCAAGTATTAAAAGCTTCATAATAAGTAACAATGGTGAGTGGGTAAACCCTCTGGTTTGAAATAACTCCCTCTTTTTTGTCTTCTCTCCAATAATAACTCCTTAAACTCTCAAAAGATCGATCCTCCTCACAGGTGGTTGGGGTCCTTAAATAGCCCCCCCCCCCTCCCCCCCACACACACACACCATCCCTGAGCCAACTCAGTCATCAAAGACTCTGAAAGACGTCCCTCATACTTTGTGTCACAATATTAAATGCATGATGCACTAGTTGTCTTCACGTCATAAACATTAAATGCCAAGACATGCCTTTTGCCTATCCACTGTGAGCCAGAGGGTTGTTGTCGTAGAGGTGGTTCACCAACTGCCTGACAGCCCCAAATACCACGGTGGTTTACTCAAGTGCATGTCTGACATTATTTAGCTAGCAAGTGACATCACCTACAGTAGATGAGACATTAAGTAGAGGGTTATTTGGTTAGTAACTCAATGCCCGATGGAACCCCAAGATACTCCGCCGAGGGTTCCATGATCAGGGTCCTTCGGAATTTTACCAGGTGTATCTAAGATTGTCAGGACAAGCCCCCAACGGTGCCTCACTTCTCAATCCTCCAAACTAAGTCCCTCTAAAGTTCCCATGACGAGGTCATTCGATAGAGAATGAAAGCTCTTCCAGGCCCTGCCAAGCCTGGTCTCTCGCGAGTACCGTTTGACCTCACAGTAAAACTCATTATCATGCTCGTTACAACATTAAAACCATTATAGCTTACAGTCAACATAAACAGAAATACAATATGACTAATACAACAAGCCAAAGTATGAGTTGTCATGCCAAGCTGCCTCGCTGAGTTGGCGCGGTTGAGTTGCCGCGCTTGAGCTGCTTCGGTTGTTTAATCTCGAACACTAGCCAATGAAGCAAGTATCCCTAATCTCAGGATTACTTTTAAGACCCCTCTACATTTTACCCTTCGTGGAGAAATTTATTGGAACAAGAAATGTCTGCATGAAACTTCCCAATTCGATGAACCCTTTATGCGTCAAAAAATTTCGGGTTCCTCTCTTCCTTAGAACCATAGCGATATAATCTCCTAGAAAAAGTAAAATTCTCCTCAATGTACCTAAGCCGAAGCACCATTGTCATTGGGTCTTAGACGAAGGGACATCGCCACTTTTTCCTCATACTGAGCCTCAACCGTTCTAGCTTTACTATTTGAAATTCTCCCGAAAGGCCTACTAACCTTCTCAAATACTCGTTTGGACTCCTGGTAAGTAAAATTCTCCCTTTTAATGATTCCTTGTGTTTGAAAAACCATAAATTCTTCCCGATGTAACTGAGTCACCCTTTAAACAACGTTTGGACATGTGGCGAGGGGACATCGTAGATTTTTTTGAACCGTTGAGACATGTCTTCCGTTAGGCATTGATGGATAAGTCTGACACCAATTTGGCGCCAAAACATAAACTTGTTTAAGAAGGAAACCCCTTTCTATTCCCTAGATGTCACTTCATATTTGATGCAATGCTGTCTTTTCAGCTGTCGAGACCCTTCCCGATGTGCCACGTGTTCATTTGAAATGATTATATGCGACCCTTGCACGTGTGCTGGTGGGAAACTTCAACCGTCGAGTTTAAAACCCTTCAAACGTCTCTTTTATTTCAAAACTCTTCTATATCTTCATCTTCTTTATCTTCTTCAAGCTCCCCGCTTTCTTTTCGGAGAGAAATTTTGTGCGAACTGTGTGAAAACTCCATTATTGCCCCCTTCTTTACCCAGTCTCCTCATTATCTCATCCTTTTGCACCACCATTTGTAATTGTGCTCCTCTCTCTTTATTCTTAGCCCTCCTTCCCCGGATGTACTACTCATCGAAACTTTCTCATGACTTCTTCAAGTATTTCCAAGGTTGTTGCCAGTACCCAGCCATGTTCCCCCTCTACCGCTGCTGGCATTGTCACCGCCCTTAGCGGCACTGCCATGGTCGCTTCTCGTCAGGAGCAACTACGTTTCTATCGCCAAGCACCCATCTTTGAAGAAGAAGATGATAAATTTTCTGAGGCGTGTAAGACCTACCATTTCTCATCCAAGTTTGATCCATTACTGTTGGGTGATGAAGAAGTGGATTCGTTGAAGTGGAGCTATCATCCACCCGAGGGGATTCTGCGCTTTCGTCTGGATCGTCGTGACTTTCCTTATTCCCAGATCGATTTCGAAGCATTTGAGGGGTCACCAGCCCATTTTACTGCTTGGCACACACCTATGCAAAGCTCCCACGCTGCTGCTCTTGCAAAGGTTGGGCTACATCGAGCCTACTGGTTTGGCGAGTTCACCCTCTCGAAGCACAATGCGGCACTTGAGGTGCTAGTCTCCCGATAGAACATCACAACCCACACCTTCTTCGCTGCATAGGGGGAGTTTACTGTTACATTGGAGGATGTCTGTGAACTCCTTGGGTTTAATCCCATGGGCGAGTTCACCTATCACGACGAGCCTCTGGACGCCGAAGAGGCTGCTGATCGGGTTGACCTAGATTGGATCTGCCGCAGTTGCACCGATCCCTCAAACAAAGCCACATTTTCTCCCTTTATCAACTATTTTTTCGAGGCTCCGACGCCGAAGGATTCTAGTGATCTAACGGGCTGTGATAGAGGTACTTCCCTGGAACTACCGACCTCTATACTTGTACTACTTTCACGCTTCTTTCTTACTGGAAAACCCAATGATCAGCCCAGGAGGGACCTGATAAACATTTCCATTCATTTGCCCAGAGGATTCAACCTACCTTTGGCCGCCATCGCTTTGGGGTCCCTCTACACCTGGTTGGATCAAACCCATATTGACATGGAACGGTCACTGGTCCGTTACAACTTGGAAAATTTCACCAATACCATCATCTTGACGTGCTTCCTTTATACTCGCTTTCCTACTATAACTGCGAAGTCAGTTTCCCTGCCCGTGAGTGAAGGTATTAAGCCCCCACGCCTCTTGTGTTTTCATAAGAAGCAAAGTCGAAAGGAAATAATGGGGTTTTTGACAACCTAGACTTTTTTATTTATAGGTCGAAGAGGATGTTTGACTTTTTTGAAGAAGGATCCTACATTATATAAAATTTAGTTTCCCTTCATATTTCCCCCTTTTTCTTATTGGACAAGTGATACATTTTATTTTGTGAATCGATAATTTTTCCAAGCACAATTACATTTATTTACGATGAATACTATTGGTTTTAATTTAATCACGTTTTAATTTGATTACTGCCCTCTTAATTTAATGTTATGGTACTGTATTTGCACATAAATACAATACTTCTTATAATTGATTTTTTTAACACTTGTTCCCAGTCATATATTACAAAATAATGTTAACATATTGTTTGATGCTGCTCTATTTATTCTCGGCATTTTTCTAGTGCCGCAAAAAGTGTGTTGAACATTTAATAGGTGTTGCAAAAGATTATTATCAATATTTTTTAATGTCGTTAAAAGGTTATTACCAGCATTAATATAAATGCTTAAAAGTGTTGCTAACTTTTTGCGCCATTTTATATAACGACATTGTTCTTTTACCACATTGGCTATGGCACTTGTGGAAATGCCGCTATAAGTGCCGCTACCTTTTCGCTGCATTTTTTAAAATGCCGTTGTTCTTTTACCACATTGGCTATTATCGCACTTGTAGAAATGCCGCAAAAAGTGTTACCGGCATTTTTAGTGCTTTTTTCGGCATTTAATTTATACCTGGAAAAATCAATATTCCTGTAGGGTACTATCACACATTATAATGTAGACAAAACTGTAAGAAGATGTATTTTTCTCTTTTCAATGTTTGCATATGTGTATATAAATATATATATATGATTCACTATTGAATTTAGTAATATGTTGTTGTCTCTCAGCCTCTCAAGGTTTAAATGGAATTTTGCTAATGAGATGAGCCTGGGAAAGACTATCCAAGCCATAACATTACTAGCTCATGTGGCAAAAGTACGTGACCTAGTTTGTTTTATGTGCAAAATTTTTGGGTTAAATTACAGTTTAACCCCTTATACTATGTTGGGTTTTCTTTTCACCCACTGTACTATTACTATACCTCTTTGACTAGACATTATATTTTGCTACTTGTTGGAGACATATATTTAGGGTCCTTTTCTCGTGATTGCACTTAGGGGTGTCAGTCATTTTCGAACTTCCAAATTTTCCATTTTTCGATCCGAATTTTTCCAATTTTGTCACCATGTTTTAATTTTTTGATTTCCGAATTTTCCGATTCTTAATTTTCCAAAACCAATTGGGATGGAATTGAAAATCATATATGGATTCTGAATTTTTCGAATTTTTGATTTGAGTTTATCAATATCACGTCGATCCGATCCATCCAAAATATGTTCCGAAATAAAAATATTTCTGTTTATTTTAATACATTATTACTACCCTTATATATGTGTATATATATATATATATATATATATATATATATATATATAAAATTTATTATTTATTAGTTTAGTCTTGACCCTCCATTTAATACCATCTCGACCATTAATATATACCCATATATATTAACCTTCTACATCAAACTAACCCCCTAAATCGAAAGACAACATCCGAAATTATATTTAATTGTTATGCGAATTTTCATTCTAAGAATGATTTATCATAAGTTTACCTCATCTTCCGTTTGTTCATTGTTTGTATCTGAAATACTGATGCACAAGCTCTCTAGTTCATTGCATTTCCAAAATGGTATGAGATGCATAGATTTGTCATTTACATAGCTCTGTAGTTTATTGCATAGGTGATGAAAAGTGGAGTGTTTGATTTATATTTTTATTTTAAAAATATTCTTTTCAAAAATGACATTTCCAATATTTTTCTAAAATATTATAACAGATAATTCCAATTATTCCTATATTTTTATGAATAATTAAATTTCCAAAATTTCTCGATATTCCGAATCAGTCGAATAGGAAAAAAAATTATTTTTCAATTTTTATTTATTTCGAATTGGAAAGGATTTTAAAATTCCAAAAATTTTGAATTTTTTTCCAAACACCCCTATTCCCATCCGATCAATCTGAAACACACCCCTAATTGCACTTGCTTCTGTATTGAACAATTGGGCTGATGAAATTAACCGTTTCTTCCCTGACTTGAAAACTCTTCCTTATTAGGGTGGCCTTCAAGAATAGATGATACTTAGGAGGAACATCAACCTAAAATGTCTTTATCCTAGGTAAGTAACTTTTAGCATGTGTCATTTCCTTTTATTTAATTATTGTCGTATAGACAGAAATAGTAATGAATCTATTGGTGTTTGCATGGAACTTTAAAACATCCAATATTCGATTGAAAAAAGGGTTGTAATAAATTTCTTCTGTGGTAAAACCATAAAATGGTTTCATTATTATTAATGGTTTGGAATTGGTATCCATTTATGATGCAAACCATGTTTGACTGATGCTACATTTGATATGCATGTTTCCTAAAAAATCGCTATTCTAAAACTCCTAAAATCGTAACATTTATTCATTTGAAATGATAATTAATAGTAAACGTAGAATTATTCCATGATCTAAGATTCATTTGAAACATAATATTAACATAAAACTAATACTCAAAATGTACCTTAAAAGAAAAAACTGTCGATAAGGATTCGTCAAATATCCTTTTATTGTTACCATTTGTGATCTAAGATTAGAAAATTTCTATATCAATCATTTTTCACTTGTTAAGATGTTGGTACTATTGTAAAATGAAGTAAAAATTCACCTCTGCCTCACTCTTTCTTTTTCTATTATTATAAACATTTCAAATATGGTCTTTCTGATCCTTTCGGTACATTGATCAACGTTAAAATTTACTTGCTAGGGAGGCTGGATTTCACATTGTCATTACGAGTTGCCAACTGCTAGTATCCGATGAGAAGTAATTTGGTGTGTGAAATTGCAATATATGGTATGGGATGAAGCACAGGTAATAAAAATTTCAAACATGTTTGACTTCTTTCTTTGAAATTGCCGTGTTCTCTAGGGCCTAGTGATTCTTTGAATCATATCACTATTTCAATGTATGTTTTCTTATTGGATGTAACTTTAGTAATTGACCCAAACGAAATGATCTTACCAATAATAATAATAATAATAATAATTCAGGTGGAGATAATATAAATAATGGAAAAATTCCAAGACACACGAGGAACTTGTTCAAATATAAATGTTAAAATTCAAATCTCCAAAAGCCCTTCCCCCTCCCCAGATAGGTCCATGTTTTTTTCCTCTTATAAAAGAGAGAAGGGTCCTAAAAATGTGTTCCCCAATGAAACATACTAAGAACTTAAATATAGTAAGTACACTAACATTGAATGAATTGGTCACAAATACTTACGATGTATATGTTCTATGTATATGCAATTAATTGCCGTCAGGATACTGTAATACAATTAATTAGGTAAAGATACTGGTGCAAAGCTCAAATACTCATATTATCATTCACCACGAGAACAAAGGAACTAGTTCCTGTTCCTTTCTATAGTCTCTGTAACACCCCGCATTTTTCATGCATTAAATACGTAATTAATTCGGGAATTGAAAATTACTTGTGAGTCGTAATTTTAATTGAATTAATTAGGGAAATTTTATTTAAATATTAATCGGGGAGTGAATGGTTAATATTTACGAGAATTTATTTACTAAGTGAATAGTAATCATTTATTTAAGTCATTTCGAGTACTAATGACAAGGTATGCACTTATCTCAACCAGGAGTCGGTATAGACTAAAGGGGTGGGGGATAAGTATTTTTATAAATTAATTTGTATGCCAATTCTGAGTGTACGGTTGAGTATGGATGGGCCGAGATAGTCGTAAAAGTGTACCCGGGGGTACTACACGGGTCACGGGGCATTTTTGGACATAGCTGGGCCCACACGGGGGCAATTGGGTCATTTGGGCTTGGCCCATTAGGCAAAAAACGAGATTTAGGTTAATTGTTAAGTTAGGAGAAGAAAGGAAACGACTGATAGAGTTTTAGAAAAAGGCTAAGTGTATTAAGGAACCCCAATAGCAGTTAAAGGCAGTTTTGGGATCACTAAAGAGCCAACAAGGATGATTTTCAACCTTGGAATTCATCTCCGAATCAGACACTACGAAACCTAAGGCAAGTGGATAACTTGCAATAGTATTAAATCTCTTTTTCAATTCATATTCATGTGATGTGCTTGATCAAAATTCGTTTTGGGTGTTCATGACATAAACATGGGGTTTTGAAAATAATAATCTGATTTACGAATTTGAATGAGGATTCTTGTAGAAAAAATCTGATATTATAAATTGGTACATATCTGGTAGGATGTTATCTGGATAATTAGAAATGAATTGGGTGAAGAGATTTGGGGTGTAAATGGGTAAGGAATTAAAGATGACTATTTTCGCAAATTCAGAAATTGTAGTTAATGGATGAATTAATAACGTTGG
This sequence comes from Sambucus nigra, assembly GCA_949130495.1. NCBI lineage: Eukaryota > Viridiplantae > Streptophyta > Magnoliopsida > Dipsacales > Adoxaceae > Sambucus > Sambucus nigra. The sequence goes on along the minus strand of OX422223.1, from coordinate 483,728,001 downwards.
AGGACATTCTGGAGGTCCCTAATAAGGTTCCTAACTTGTGTTATTGTTAAGAAGGCTTGAGATTGCTGATAGAAGGAGTTAGGGTTTTATCAAAATCATCCATGGTAGAATCTGTCTTCGCGAAGAAGACGAAGACCTGCTCGATCGATCGATCGAAGGTCTGGGGTCGATCGACCGATGGTCGACAGATTTTGACAGTTCGCCCAATTTTCTTTTGTATGAAAAAAATTTAATTTAATCTTTTTCCATGAATTAAATTGGTGAGAAATTTATACATGGGTTTTAAATCAAACTAATGGTGAATAAAGTTAATTAGAATTCACATACGACTTAGTGTGACATCATAATTTAAATTTGTTGGGTTTTGGAGAAATTAATTGTGACACACTAAGGTTGAATTTTTGGGAAGGTATTCGAAATGTTTAAATATAGATATAGAGAACATGTCCAGGGATAACGATTGAGGAATACCGAGAGATAAATCTTATTTAGGTAAAGGCTAAATAATTCGGGAGTCGGGAATTTAGACTCGGGTGAGGTTAATTGGGACCATGAGAGTAAGTCCAATTTTATGGTGGGGGCGACACCAAAGGTGACTTAATTAATTAATGTGCGAATTAATTAATAATTAGAGTTGGACCATAAACTCTTAATAAATTAAATAGGCTTATGATACGGATTTTGTACATAGTGTAGCCGGGACATTTTATATTCATATATATGTACGGAGTGTGACAGTTATATAGTGTGTGTGTGTGCATTAATATCAGTGACTGAATATTATTAGTATATACTCTAGTGCTATAGGGGGAGGTTGCGCGTAGTGGATGAATCCCCTAGCTTGAGGAGTACAACGAGTATAATCACAGGTCATAGCGTCCGTTATATGGGTGAGGGACATCTCACTTTCAGGGAAGGAATATGACCGCCTCCAATTCGTATGTTAAACTAAGTTAGTGAGTGAATCTAACTTGGATAACTAGGTTATGTGAATACACCTAGTGGGATAGCACTTGGGAAAATTTATATTTTGTGAGTATTTTTACTCAGTCGAAAGTTTGTATTAAATGTTATTTCAGTATGTTTGTGAATACTGTAATATGATTAAATATATAATTAGGTAAATAATTATATATGGGATGATTAATACATAGTGTAAAAATGTATTATGTGCATAACATGTGTGAATGTTATATGAAATTAAAAAGGGTAGTGATTTAATTAAGTTTGATGTTTATAATAACTTAAAAATCATGAATCAAAGCATACTCAGTTAGAGTAGGTAAATTTCAAGGGTTAAAATAAGTATTGGGTTAGGAGTGTAGGACCTAGTAAACTAAATGGAAGCATTAATAGTGCTCATTAGAGGAGGGGTGAGGAAGTCCTCAAGAGAGTGCGGCACTAACTAAAATTTGAAGAGCATGCATATTTATTTATTACTGCAAGTTAATCATTTTTTAAATGTTTTCAAATGTTTTTGGGTACTAACCCTTGCTATAAAAAAATTTAAAAACCTTTTAGGTGTCCAACCACAGGGACGCCAGGCTTGACTCTATTTAGGTTTCCTTTGCTGCAGCACATGTGGATGTTGCGGGATTTTAGATAGACGCCTCCTTCTTTCATTCGTGTAGAAAATCTCTAGCAGTTATCTGATCTTGTCGCTCACAGTTCATTTATCAGTATTAGACTTGTTGAGATTTTCTTCTTATCTTTACTTGTATTGGATAATTGGACCGATGATTTATTCGGTTAGGTATTTTAATTGTGGATGGTTAATTTAGTTAACTGTGATTGTGTATTATTTTATGTTCCGCATGAGTTTTATTTAATTAATTGAAAGATAAAAATTGGCACCAGTCTATTTTTCTCACTTAGGTGGTTAGTAATTAAAAAGACGACAGTGATGCTAAGAATGGACCAACTGAGAAACCTTTTCTAACTTGATTTAGGACTGATCACCCGAGATTAATTAGGCGGGGTGTCACAGTCTCCTCACTAGATGCCAAAAAAATGTACATGAAATAAATCATATGCAAATGTATTCTCCAATGGTTAGTCCAATGGTAGGGGGGACTTGATAAGCATGTCATGAATCATAGGCCTAATGTAGAAATACTCACAGTCACGTATACCTCTCTCTATGGGGGCAACGTCCCATAGTTTGTCTGATGCATGAAGGTAGGAGAGTTACTTTGCCATTGGGCTGTAGCCAATTTATCAAAGAGGTTTAAATATTCAGAGTTACCATATATATATATATATATATATATCACATAGAGGATCAGGTACAGACCCAAATATCAGCTTTACTAATGGATAACCTCAAAACGACGTAGTTTTGGGGTTCATTATCACACCGAAACTACGTTGTTTTGAGGTGGTCCATTAGTAATCATGTTAAGTTAAATACGTTGTTATGTGTGTGTGTGTGTGTATACATTTTATCTTAACATGTCTTTAACTGTTATCTATTCTTTAATGGGTTTTTAGTGGCCCCTTTCCCTCTTTGATTATCATAGTTTTTAGTTCCTTTATCATAAGGTAATTATAATATGTTTTTACTTATATATAATGTGCCAAATAACTACTTATGTTATAAATGATATCTTAAACTATTGACAATATTAATTTAACTTTTTAAATGAAAGTACAACATTTAGTCCTTAATTATATATTTTTCCCCCATTGTATATTATTTGTTATGGGTTGAGAGTTTAAGATGGAAGGCCCTGCACAGTTTCAATTATGATAATCGCTTGCTTCGGACTGGTACACCAATCCAGAATAACATGGCCGAGTTATGGGCCCTCCCATATTTCATCACGCCTACCTTATTCGACAACGATGACTAGTTCAACGAGTGGTTTTCATAAGGCTATGTCTGGAAGTGCGCCTTTATTATCTATTGCGCTTTACACTAACTAATTTAGAAATATTTTTCTTATCATCCTTGTCATTGTATTATAAGAATCGAGAACAGTGCGGAACACGATGGAACTTTACATGAGCATAAGCTTAACAAATTACTGAGTGAACTCTAGTTCAGTAAAACTGAGGTCATGATACACTGCAAGTTTAGTTCTTACCAGCAGCCATTTTATCAATCTATAAAGAATAAAATATCTATTGCTGAGTTGTTTGATAGCTACCACGTATTAACGAGAAATGAGAAAGGTGTCCATTTGATTATCACTATGATAGTTATTATTTAACTTCGATAGTACTTTAATATAATATGAGATTAGTGTCATTTACCAATAAGGGTCCGTTTGGTTGTCGATGACTTGTTTTCTATGAAAAATACTTGTTTTAGTTCATTTTTTCCCTTTGTGGTGCTTGATTTTAAATACATTCTTGGAAAACAATTGTTATAAATATGAAAAGTGCCTTGTAGTTTTATCATTTCCGTGGGAAACATTTTTTTCTACCACCCAACGAATAGATTTCCACGAAGAACACAAAAAATAAAACCAAACCACTCCTATCTTTATCATGCATTTTCCTTCAACTCATAAAAAGAAACTATTTTTTTATCCTTTTCCAATTTTGTAATCAACAAAACCCTAATTGTTTTCCTTTTTCCTAAATAATGGTTGGTTTGCAATCATCCTGAGTTATTTAAGAGAAATGAAGGATGTTAGAGATACCAAACTCACCTTTTTTCCTTCGTTTGGGGAGTTGGAGCACATATGCTTGCTAGTAGTTGGAGTCTGTAAGGACACAAATTTCCAATTGAGTCCTTTGTTGTTTTGGCTCAATTCCGGAAAAAAACGTTTGAGTCATAGGATAGAGTTGTTGATCATCCTTCAATCTTATGACATGCTAAATTTGAAGACGTAGTGGCCAAGAGTATAAAGCTTCATAATATGTCGAGTTTGTTGTGCCTTGTTTTTACGTCAACAACATTTGTTCCGTTTACTCCTAAGGTATGAATGCATTATATATTTATATAGGAGCTTGGAACGAGTTTTATTAGGTGTAATTTATCAATTTTATAAATTAATTTTTAACGACTTCATCTTTACTCAGAAAAATTTTGGGCTTAAAAATTCGTATTTCATTTTTCTGACACGTCGTTCGAACCCCACTGGAATCTCGTTCGAACGAGATTTCAAGGTCGTTCGAACGAACTGGCATCTCATTCGAATGAGATTGCTAGGTCGTTCGAACGCGATTTCGGATGAACATCATTTTTCCTTTCTGGAACCTCGTTAGTAAAGTCGTTCCAACAAAAACTCGTTCGAACGAAAAGTCGTTTGAACAAAATTTGGCAGGAACAGTTATTTTGGGAGTTTTTGATAGTTTTTCTACTTTTCCCACTTCTTTTCCCCACTATCTTTTGACAGAACTATTTAATGCAGATTCCAGCTCTTTTGAACTCACATTTTCACTATCCTCCATCTCCTAGAGAGATTTTTTGAGAGTTTAACTTCAAAAGAAAATGTTCATGTTTTGAGTGTCAATTTTTCAAGAAAAACTCATTAAACACTCTTGTTTTCACCCATATTGTTTATTCCAAGTTTCAATATATATATATATATATATATATATATCATTTCTTGGAGAGTGTTTGGCACAGGGTTTTACTCTACTGTTTGAAGAGTTCATTTGGGTTTCCTTCTACTTCCCATAAAGAAGAAGTTTGAGTTTAGCTGTGGCATTCTCATATGGTGAAAGGCACCATATGTGGTTGACGATTTTTCCTAGAACCTCATTACTGGATTCTAAGGTTCCGGTGGAGTTCGGAATTATCAACTAAGTGGAGGTCGGTACAAGAAGGACCATCGGGCTTGAAGGGAGTCAAGTCGAGTGTTTTAAGTCTTTTTGCTTGTACTTGTAAAATACCATACTTAGTGGACTTATTGCTAGGGCCGTCCGAGGTTATTTACCGTTTGTGGGTTTTTCCTCGTGCATCGCGACGTAGTGGTTAATTATTTATTTTATCTTTTGCAAAATCACCTAGAACGCAAGCTTAGGTAAAAAGATAAAATTGGTTTAAATCACTACTTACATAATTTGATGCTTAAATTAATTTGGGAAATGTTTAAATTAATTTAGTTCATGTCATTTACTTTAATTAGATAAAATTTGGTTTGGCCTAATTTGCAAAAATGAATTAATATTGTTAGGCAAATTTCTAGGACTTGAGTTAAACTATTTTGGTTTAAGTGAAATATCCATGTGTCGTTTAATTTAATTTCACTTTGTGTTTTATTTTAATTTCAATTTGAAAAGAAATTAAAATTATTTAATTTGTTTAATTGAACCATCTCGCTTCCTCATCTCTTTAAAACGGAAATTGAAATTACTTTTTGATATAAAATATAAAAATTGGGGGCCTCATGTTCTAACAAGTGGTATCAAAGCGGGATCGCTAAATTATTGCGTTTAAGATCCTTTAAATATTTTTCCTAAAAATGGAATTTTCCCCATTTTCAAAATTTCCCATTTTCAATGCTTCTAATTACGCGTATTGGAAAGCGTAGATAAAATAGGCACTAAAATCTATCGAAGAGAGAGTTTTATTATCTGTCATTAACGGGTGGTCCCCACCTACACATTTAGTAGATAATGAGAGTGTCCCAAAACCCGTCGATATATGGAGTGATAATGAATTTAGACTATATAATTTTAATTCTCGAGGTTTAAATGCCTTGTTTAGCACGATCAGACCGGATGAATTCCGAAGTATTATGACGTGTGACACGCTAAATAAGGTTGGGATATTTTACAACTCACTCGTGAAGGAACTAGTGTCATTAAGGCATCGAAACTCCAAAACCTCACCACTCAATTTAAAACCATCAAAATGAATGAAAAAGAAACATTTGATGAATTTTATGCTAGACTTTCTGATATTGTTAATTCGTCTTTTAATTTGGGAGAGAAAATACCCAACAACCGAGTTGTAAAGAAAATTTTAAGGTCCCTTCCCCATAGATTTATTCCTAAAGTGACCGTTTTAAATTCTTTTCTCACTTTATCCTCTACGAAATTTGAAGAGCTCGTATGTGATTTACAAACCTATGAACTGGACATGTTTCCCTCCAAAACCGAAAAGAAAATAGATATGGACATTACTTTGAAAGGCCGAAAGGAGGAAAAATAAGTAGTGGAGAGTGAAAGTGATGGTGACACAGAAAATATGGCTATGTTTGCTAGAAAGCTTCAAAAATTTCTTAAATTGAAAAAAGATAAATTTAAAAATGATTTTAAGAAATTTGAAAAATCTACGCTTGACATAGCCGAGAAGATCCCTAAAACTATTAATGAAAATTTACCTAGCGACGAGTCAAATTGGAACACGGATGAAAAATGAAAACTTTTAAAAATTGTTTGTCAAATATACAATGGAAGGAGAAAATAAAGGATGAAAACATTACAAAAAGAAAAAGAAAACTACAACACTACTGCACAAATCAGTCATAACCCACATTAGAGAATGTTCTAAAGCTTTCCATAATGAACACTCATTTTTAAAGCCTACAAATCCTCTTTGGATTCAAGCAATAGACAACACACGCTTATGACAGAATATACACTAAGCTGAATAGAATGCTCACTAGGTAATGAATAGAATGCTCCCTAAGTACACCAAATGCCTATAAAAACCTTGGTGTACACCAAAAATCAATGAAATGATAAGAAACAAAAATATGTTTTTTGCCCCCAAAACCCAGATATGGTACTTTACACAAAAACCCAGATTGGAAAAAAATAGTTAAACATAAATAATATATAGGTTTGAAAGGAGAAAATATTTATAACTTGGAGTTCAAACTAATACTTCATGAGAAGTTAGCGCGGGAAAATTTCTCCACATAATTTCTTTTTCCTTATTAGTTCTCTAGTTCTTTTTTATTACTGCCACATGATGTCTTGTACAAGTCAACTTACTTTCCCTTCATCAATTCGACAGTTTTTCCAAAACCCATTAAAGTTGGTTCAACTTTCTTGAAACTTTTATGTTTGATTCATTTTACAAATATTGAAACCAAAATGCCCCCAGTGTAGCATCGCGCGTGCCCAAAAAAGACACGCGGCGTGCTACTATGATAAAACAAAACTAAATCCATCAACAATAAGTATACATCATCTAAACTCCACGATTTAATTATAACAAATCCATAATTCTTCTATTTCCGCAATAGCGATTACAATAATGTTTCCCTCAAATACAAAATTCTCAAAAAAAAATTAGACCACTAATTTATGCATCAAAATATATCTTCCAAATCCATGCATTAAAATAATACTCCAAAATAGCCCATAGCGTTCCAATCCATGCTAACCTGCCACTAAAGAAAATACAGGGAAGTATACAATATGACAGGAATAAATGCTCAAATACAATTAGCACGATGAATAAATCGCAACAATATGAATCAACATATACAAATCAAATGCAATAATCAAGCATTATATCAATATTAATTTATGAAATAGCACAACAATGGGTCACCAGGCCTCACCTCACCTCCCCTAGGTATCTTAATGCCATATACTGATTTGTGGGATTATCGATAGGTGCCCATTGTCGATGCCATATTAAAATCTCATGACACGATGCTCAAATCACAATATAATACATCACAATATTATAGATTTCAAAAGTTATTCAGATTTAAAATGAATATAACAATTCAATTATGAGTGTAATCTACACATAAAACAAACGGAATACTCTCGAGAGAATTTAGGAGCATATTGTGTAAGTCCCATACCTAAAAATCATCACATAAATTCAGCCTCAAAATCTGATCATAATATCATGTTCCGCTCGCAAAAATATTCAAATCATGTTTTAGCCCCAACACGAGATAACCCAAAATAATACTCCAAATCCAAGGTTGAACATTGAATAAACTAGGGGCTAAGGTTTGTATAAAGAGATAGAGGAAATATAAAGGGCTACTGGATAATTGAGATGATAAAAGTTGGTTCACAAATGGTTACCCACTACCTCTATTTACACAAGAGAAAATAATTTGTAAAGCCTCCAACTCTTTAAAATATATCTGCCGACTCAAATCTGGGCAAAGTCGATCGATTGACTCCCTGGGTCGATCTATCGACCCTTCTGGAAAAACGTTAAAATGAAAGATTTAAAACATAAAAACTCCATATAAACCTCATTTTAAATCCAAATTAATTTTCGTTTCAAATCCCACTTTTCAAAAATAAAACTCATCATTTTTAATTATTGAAAATAATTAAATCCAAAAATTTATTTTCCTCGAATTTTCCAAAATTCATTAAAAAATACCCTTTGAAAAATCTGGGTTGTTACACCCAACTCCTATACAACAGATTTTTTATGGCTACCTGGAAGAAAGTGTGACACCCCTTCTAATAAAATACTGGGTAATCAATCCTATACCAAATTAAAACAGGAGTTTCGTAGAGTTCATTCTCAGCATCACTGTTGAAAACTAATTTAATTACTAATAACATATTAGCCTGGCGTCAAAATTTTATATTAACTAATCTTTTTAACTGAACCAACTAAATAAAACATTCACAACCTTTTATATAAAACAAATGATACGAAATAAAATAACTGAACACTCGGTTTAACATAATACAACCAAATCGAATGCCACAGAAAAAGGCGGTAAAAGAATAAATGAATACAGTTGGGCTATCGACCCGAATATTACTATAATGCTTCCTATATAGATCACAAGGATAGAAGCATCTAAGATAAACCTGCATACATCCACAGCTACAGCAGCAAACATCTAACTCAAAAGAATCATCATCCATGTGTCCCTATGTCTGGACACCTAATATATATACATATAAAGCAGGAGAGGGAAAAATATAGAAACAGGTCAGAGCCCGATTTTGAAAATTATTAGGAAGTGCATCAATGCCATATTTTAAAATATCAAATCTCTCATATTTAAATTGGTATCGCACTCCCGTGAGATACACCTCACCCCTCTTCTATTTGTACACACCTATCGTATACCTTTTTATACAAAGTAGTTAAACTACCCCACCTAACTAATTTGTTTCACCCAACTTCTAAAAGTACGCATAAACCCAAGTACTAAGGACTAAACTCCTCCCCATTCCCAACATTGTGCTACGTTTCATGTGTGGGATGTCTCGCGAAGCGAAATCCAAATAAGGAACCCCCTCGATACACTACTACCTCACAATGTTGGTTATCGAGATCCATTAGGCCCTCAACACCTAACGCATATTATGAAAACCCATACATATATATGTAGTTCTCACTATAACATACAATTCATATTCATATAAATCCGTATATAAATCTACCGGAAGGGGAATAACTCTTATTCATTCTTTTCACTTTACACATGTTTACTTTATATGATATCTCATCTTCATATACAAGCAATATACTATACGCAACAAATATAATTATACCTATCACAATCATAAGTATAATAACAATTCTACTGAGCTATAACTCGATGATGTAGTCTCATAGTGCCAATCATCATCCGTGTTTACTCAATCAACCACGGTACCAAGCTAGACTCACTCATAGTAATGGGAAAAAAACACAATGGCGGAGGCGGTCATATTCCCTCCTGAAAGTAGAACACAAATATCGCACTCATATACGAGATGCTATGACCTGGGGATATACTATTCCTGATCCTCAAGCCAGGGGTTTCACCCACATCGCACAACCTCCCTAGATCGCACTAGAGAAAATATATAGTTTGGTTGTCCATCCCTATGCCCGGTGAAGCCTGTGGAACCAGCCTCTAAAGTACAAATATACCAATCACACACAGATATATTTATTTTCGTATCATATATATATATAGTAACAACTCCCGTATATAATATATGTAGTACTTCTTAATATATATGGCTATAATGACCAAACTCTTATAGCGATAGCCAATAACCCCGAATGTTCCCATTCGTAATAATATATAAGTATTTGCACACTTACAATACTAAACTTATAAGTATATAACCCCGAATGTTCCCATTTGCCATTACCCATTGCATTTCATCCCCATTGCACATCTGTCACTATTAAACTGTGGTAAATCGCATTTCATCCCCAACATCGTCCATGTTACACATATACCCGTGTTGGATGCAATTTCTATTTTTTTTTGTTGAGGATTTGTCATTTTGTGTAGTGAAGACTCATGTTTGAATTATTAGTTTATTTCAACTCATGTTTGAATATTTCCATATTCACTTTGTATCGTCATTTATTTATTTGTGTTTTTTTTGCAG